>JAQGEP010000020.1:0-359054 GCA_028476805.1 Acrocalymma vagum
CTACTATCTAGGTATTTTAGTATAAAAAACTTAAAAGAAAAAGTTATAAAACTACTTAAAAAATATATAAATTACTAAAAGAATAAATATAGTATACACGTATAGTATAAAGAAATATAGAAGATACTAATACCTAAAGAACCCTAGATAGATATTATAATAGACTTAATTACTAGACTACTAAGATTAAAAGACCCTATAATAGGAATTACTTATAATATAATACTACTAGTAGTAGACTAATTTATAAAAGGATTAGAACTTATACCTTTTAGAAAAGACTATACTATAGAATAACTCGTATATATAATAAAAAATTAAGTATTTTAATACTATAGGATACCTAGATTAATTATTAGTAATTAAGATAAGCTATTTACATCTAACTTTTAGACTATATTCCTTATAGAAATAGGGACTAAAAAGAAGCTATTAATAGCGTACTACCTATAAACTAATAGATAGATAGAAAGAATAAACTAGGTAATTAAAGTATACCTTAGGATATATTATAACTAATAATAGAATAATTAGGTTTTACTACTACCTATAGTATAGCTAGTATATAATAATAGTATTTTAATAGTAATAGGCGAAACACCTTACTTTATAAGTTACGGGAAACACCTATATCTCTTTAAAATTAGCTTACTAGGAATAAAAATAGAAAAAGCTATAAAAATAGTTAAAGAACTAAAAGAAATATAAAAGAAAATAAAATAATAAATAGAATAATAGTAAAATAATATAATTTCCTATATTAATAAAAAACGAAAAAAGGCACCTTAGCTAGAAAAGGGAGATAAAGTATTCTTACTTATAAAAAACTTACGCACGAAAAGACTAAGTAAGAAACTAGACTATATTAAAGTTAGACTATTTTTTATTAAAGAACGAAGAGGACTAGTTAATTATATACTCGAATTACTACTAGATATAAAAATACACCTAGTATTCCACATATTACGATTAGAACTAGTAGAAGTAGATATACTAGTCTAAACCACCTTCTACTATAAACCTAAGGAAGAATAAGAGTTTAAAGTTAAAAGAATCCTAGATTATAACCTAATTAGGGGAAGGCTATAGTTATACTTAGTAAAATAGAAAGGATACCTAGATTTAGAAAATATATAGGAACCTCTACGAAACCTAGCTAACTATTAGTAGAAAATTTAGGACTTCTAGAGAAGAAACGCGCGAGGACGGAGATATACACGGACTAATCTAATAAGGTTATCCTAGGAGGAAGCGGATCACCCTTAAGCTAGGACGAACTAAACGTGCTCTAATTAAGAGTGGAAGTCCTAGGTATAAGACTATCCTCTAAAATCCTAACCTCCCTATTAATTGAGTCCCGCTCCTTAAGAGCCTTAATTTTCTCTATATACTAACCCAACTTATCTAATAACTTTTGCTCGCAACGCTGTAATAGCTTCTGCTACTTACGCAAACGATTCTTTTTTGCTTAAGCCACTAGTAACGCCTAAAGTGCTTACTCTTTAGCCTTATCTACTTCCGCCTCTTGCTTATCTAAGCGATCTAGCTCTTTGTCTAACTTTAAGAAATTTGGAGGAGGAACCTTAATAGGCTTACACTTCGAGATACTATTCTAGTAATAATTACTATACTATATTTTTAAGGATAATATATAATACTCTAAATTCTTCTTCGTATAATATTAATAAGAAACTATTGCGAGGGAGCCAATTTCGTTAATATAATTACTAGTGGCGTGGCGGTAGAGGGTACTCTTAGAGACTATAGTTAGCTTATAAGGACAAGAGCTTAGAAGGGGGAGAATAATATTAGGAACTTATATTTAAGAAGGGTAGGGCGCGTAGTTAAGTATAATAGGTTATTAGTGCGCGGCGAAGGCTATATAATACCCCGCTAAGGGACTAGAGGGATTATATTATTAGATAAGGTTACGTAATCCTACGATCCCACGAAGCTTGGCGAAGCCACGCTTAGGACTATAGGATATTCTATAGGACTCTCACGGAAGGCCGTATAGGATTCCTATAAGACTTTATATATATAGACTTATACAATATCCTTTATATATTGTGTTCAACCTAAGTTACTCTAAATAACATACTAGTTACTACTATACTCTTTGTGCCAACATCCCATCTTGTCAGACATATCCGCGAAAACCAACCCTAGACCTTTCAGTCTTAACAATAGTATTCTTACTTATTAGAATTAAATATAGTATATTTATAGTATACTACCTATAGATAAATAGATAGACTAAAAGAATAAACTAAACTATTAAGTAATTCCTATAATATTACCTAAATTACTAGTAAAATAACTAGGTAGCCTTACTACTAATAGCCTAGCTAGTGTATAATAGCTTATAGTATAGCGCTATAGGAATTATACTATTCTTTATAAACTATAGATTTAATCTACTAACCTACTAAGTACCTAGAGTAATAATATTATAGAGCTTTAATAGAGAAGTATAGGTATAACGTATTACGAGAATTTATAACTAACTACGCTAAAATACTATTTTCCTATATAATAAAATAGAAAAATACTATAACTAGAAATAGAAAGAACTACCTTAGTTTAAGAAGGGAGAGAAGGTCTAGCTACTATAAAAAATATAGCTAGTATAAGGCCTTTAAATAAACTAGACTACCTTAAAATTAGCCTATACGAAATCCTAGAATAAATAACCCTAGTAATATATAAGCTAAAACTACCTAATAATATAAAAATATATCCCTCTTTCTATATTATATTACTAGAAAAAGCACCCTAGAATATAGAACTAGTAGTATATAAGGTAGATACCTACGAGGACTAGTAAGAATAGGATATTAATAAGATTTTAGGATACTAAGTAGTTAATAGATAAAACTACTACTAGGTTAGATAGCTAAGAAATAACTTAAAGGGGAATCTATAGGAAGATACTTAGGAGCTAGAAGATAACCTTAACTACTCTAAGAAGTTAGAGGAGTTTTAGCTAAGCTAATCTCTTAAAGGAAACTAGGAGATAGAGGCCCTAGGTTAGGAGCGTTTAGCTATAACTAGAGAAGATTAATACTATAAGAGGAGGTGCTAGTAACGTTAGGAGCGACTAATAGTTTAGATAGACTAGAAGTAGCGGCGCTTACTATCTCTACCTCCTTCTTATTAAGTTTAGTCTTAACCACCTACGCTTAAGTAATAGAACGCTTATCTTAGAATATCTTCTATTTTTAAAGGCGCGCTAGTTTTATTTAGTTTATTACTAGCTCTTCTAGAAGGGATTATTACCTCTTCTAGGCCTCTATAATCTTAGATTTAAGTTTTACTTAAGCCTAGTTAATAGCTTTTCCTAAAAAAAATAAGTCACGATGCGCGAGTATCTCTAGTAAACCTATACTTAGAGATAGAGACACCTAAAGTCTTGTAACTAGACCGTATATTAGCGCGAATATACGCCTTATAGGCTTTACTTAGCGTAGGATAAAACTAACACGAAAGCCCCTTATTAACGTAACAAGGGTATAGAAATACCTCTATACTATTACGCGTAACACGATTAGCTAACAAATATTTCTTCTTATTAGAAGAAGAAGATATAAGGAAGAACGCTGCCTTACTATCTAACGAGGAATCGCCTAAATATATACTAATTAAGTTAGAATAGAATAACCTCTAGGCCAAGGACCTAGAAGGGAAAAATAGTATTATAGTTAGACTAAATAGGTTTACTTCTTACTACTAAGGGTAAGAACCTTAGGAGGTCCCCCTTAACCTATAGGACGAATAGGAGATTAAATAGCTTAGTAGGGTAAACGAGGACCCTATAGACTATAACCTAGACACGTGACCTAAAGTTATGTAACGAATTCGTGATACTTAGTAAACGAATCTTGGGATTCGCGGATTCGCGACCACGAATCCACGAATCCACCTTAGGAGCTTAAATATATAAATACGTAGAGAGTCTTCGTTAGGAAGATATCGTTAAACTAACGATTTAGCCCTCCTATATTATTATTCTATTGAAGCCTACTAAGTGACACCCTCTATAGCTACTCCTTAGTATCCGATTGACGTTCACCTCGCGTGACCTACCTACCACTACCTAGTCCCTCATTACTCACCACACCCCGACAGCGAGGCTCGTCCCCAAGCAGCCCCGTTACACGTATACTTAGTGTTGTGCGCAGGTGATCGTCGAGCATTGGGAAAAGTCTGTTGTTCTATTGAGTTGCTCATGCGAGCTTCCTATATAATAGTGGAGAATAGGGGGATCACGTGAGAGCTCTCCGAGCTGAGCTTTTCTGCGACACACCCCCCAGATCTCCGAGCGCGTAGCGTAAGGAGAGCTGCTCATAGGAGCAGACAGAGTTATATATAAGAAAAGGAGAGCGTCTCGTAAGTAAGGTGATCAGTCTCGCTTAGACGAACGAGCTCTAAGAAAGTAGCTGCAACAAATGCGGCGCGCGCCCTAGCCTCCTAGACGCGGCGCACACTGAGCAGGGGAATAGTAAGGAAATAGTATAATAAGGAGAGCGTGTAATACGACGAGCGCCCTAGCCTCCTAGACGTCATGCGCACTTATAGCGCTGCTGCTCGTAAAAAAGGAGAGCACGGCGATCACGCCTAAATGCTCTCTAGGTACGTGATTGAGTTAACCAGCGCACCAGAACCAGCGATCTGCCAACCCAGCGCTCGAAGCTCTTCCGCAAGCTTATTCCAGCGCTTACTATTTAGACGCTTTTAAATTTCCTGTATATCGTCTTTCGAGATCTCGCGTTAGAGCTCGGCGCTCTTTACTCCTGTAATCGCGAAGCGTAGCCTTTAACAATTAGCAGGCTTCTAGCGGTATTACCCTACTACTTTACAAGGGCACCTATAGCCCTGCTCATCTAATCGTCCTCTAAGCGTTGCGTACATGCCTATCGTGCTCGCGTTTGTACGCTCCTTGTTATATAATAGCTAGGAGAACCACTAAGCGTATTATTCGAGCGTAAGCGACGGCGCACCCCCGAGCGTCGTACTCGGGCGAGAGAGGTTTTCGAGCTCACGAGAGGCCTATTTAAATGCGTAAGCTCCGGCGGAGCGTAGGAAGTCTTTTATTAGGAGTATTCCCTTAATTTCTTAAAGATTAATAAGTAGAGCGTTCGCATGAGCGCGAGTCCATTCGTCGAGCCAGGCGCGCAGTGCTTGGCGCTTGGGATCACGCTGAGGCTAAGTCGCGATCTCCTGGTATGTATCCCTTACCTGCTCTCTCTAGTTATCGTCGCTTAGGCAAAGATCGTTCTTAAGCTCTTAGATAAGCGCTCGTAACGAGCCGTCGTCCCCTACTCGCAGTACGGCAAGCTCTAGTCTTTATAGATCGACCATTGTTATAACCCAGTTCTAGAGAGATTGTATTTTAGCCTAACGCTGCGCGTATATCGTCGACTTAATTTAATATATACGGAGCTCGTCCGCTTCTACGTCTAAGTCTGGCAGCTCTAGGGCTATATTATCGTCCAGCTCGGCGCTCGTTAGCGTGGGCGCTGCCGTGCTCGATCGCGTTATAGGAGCGTTTTAAGCTATCGTCGCGGTTAATAGTCGGGCTCGATTAGGGTCAATCTAATTCCATACACCGCGAGCGCGAGCGTGGTACTTAAGCTGAGCGTACCAGGCGGGGAACGAGCGTGGGTCTGTAAGTCGTACGCTCGAGGGGAGCGTCGTCGACGAGGCGTCCATTGGGAAGGATAATGATGAGGAGCAGGGAACAGACTAATACTGCGATCGATTCCTTACGCACAAGCTTGGTGCGCAGCTATTGCGGAACCGGGCTCATAACTGTTGTGCGCAGGTGATCGTCGAGCATTAGGAAAAGTCTGTTGTTCTATTGAGTTGCTCATGCGAGCTTCCTATATAATAGTGGAGAATAGGGGGATCACGTGAGAGCTCTCCGAGCTGAGCTTTTCTGCGACACTTAGTTATAGATAGATAGTTATTAAGTTTAAGTTTATTAAGTTAATCTAATAAGCTATTACGCGCACGCTTATTAGTAACTATATATTACTTCTTAATAAAGTTATAGGCTTCCTTCGCGTCTATATATTCTTTAATTTTAATCTTAATACTATTAGAGACCTAGGTATTAAGTAATTTACCTATAAGTTTTATATTTTCTTTAGTATTCTTATATTTACTATAATTAATCTACTATTAAAGTATATTATTAGTAGGTACTATAGTTTAGGTATTATATATATCTTCGTCTCCTTTAGTTAAAGGAGTAGTAGTCTAGATTATTATTATAGATCTAGTAAGATAATATATTTTAACTTTAGTAGGCTTCCTAAAGTAATCTTCCTTCTTAGGCTTTAGAGGAACAACTTCCTTACTAGTAAGATATTTAAGAATATTATCTGCTTTAGCCGCGCGCTTAAACTTACGTTTCTCACTAACAAAGTTAGTCTTACCTTTAAGCTTGCGGCTATCTTTAACCTCGTCTATCTTAGAGTTAGTTATATCTAGGGTCTAGGGTCTGGAGTCTAGGGTCTAGGATCTGTAAACACTTATCCTAAGTTAAAGTATAAAAAAAGAGGCTTATAACTAGTTAAAGCTCTAAACTAAGAGAACAAGTGTTATTCCTTCTATCTATAAGCTAGAGACCTATTTATGTAGGTCTACATAGAAGGGTGTGTTTTAGAGTGGCTTATTACAAATAGTAATGAGCCATCACTGTTTGTGATGGGCCGTCACACCACGTGATCTGGGATCCAACTTAATTAAATGTGTTAGTGCTAACGGTAGGTATCTCAGTCCTCTTATTATCTAGCCGGCTAACACTCATCGAAGCAACTAGACTACGTTTCCTACCCCTAGGTGGCAATATGCATATAACAAACTAGATATACCAACTCTTATATTAGCTTGTAATAGCTAAAGCGTATATTTGATCTTAAGACTAAGGACCGAGCTAACTAGAGGCCTTAAGTACTAATCTGCGATGGATTTAGAACTTATAAGACCCTTAAAGTCCTAGAATTTTACCTTATAAATAATATTATCCTATACCGCCTCCCTTCTTACACATCCTACAAGCTCTAGCCCTATAATGTTGCTACCTTTGCTCCTCTAAAAGCTGCCTATCGTAAGCAGGTCGATTGCCTAGAGCGAGGCGGCGTGAACACGATTAGTAAGTAGCATTTTACATACCTTTATAGCCCTGCGAGGGCAAAAGCGTTTACGCCTAAGAATATTAAAGCTAGCTTTGTTGCGACTGGTTTATATCTATTTAATCTAGATAGAGTGATAAGAACGATGCTAAAACCTGCTAAACTTACTATTCCTTAAGTTAACGAGACAAGGCGTGATTCGCAAGACGCAGCATTGCAATCACTTATAATGCCAGTGTCAGCAGAGGGTTTCATGTCGCTACAGAATGTTATTATAAAGCAGGACGCTAGCGCCCTAGACGAAACGAGCAAGCTGCGACTCTGCAGATACCTATAGAAGTTTGCGAAAGCCGCTTAAGCATTATTTGCTAAGCGGGCCCTGCAGCAAAATCAGGTTTAACTTATAATATTAATTAATACCAAAGCTAAGGTTTGACAATCAACTAAGTTAGTGGTCCTAGGAACAGCAAAGGTTATAGGCTACAAAGACCTCGTAGAGGCAAGAGTAAAGCGAGCCGAGCAAGACGCTGCTAAGGAAAAAGACAAAGGCACAAGTGGTCGAAAGCCAAAAAACGCTGCGGCAGAGATAGCGGATGGCACAGGAGACGACACCATGGACATCCCAGCAGACAAGCGGGAGCGTGGTCGGACGCGCAAAAACGCATCCATAGAGGAAGAATTCGACGGAGAACCGAAGGGCAAGAAGGTACGGACAAGCAAGACGTCAAGTATGCAGACTGAGCGGGAAGAGAATCCACCAGAACCTTTCAAGGCCCCGATAGCGCGGATGTGGTGAGAGGTATACGGGTCGGAAAAATAGGTTTCTATATGGTCATTAAGCTTGTTTTAGAGGAAAGATTAGACCGAATCTTGAAGCAATTGCAGATGGTAATTAGTGCTACAGTCTGCTATGGACATCGTTGATCGCATAAAACATAGCTGTGGTGTAGTGCAGCTTTAGTATAACCCCACCGAACTTGCGTGCATGGCCCAAGCGCTACCTAAATCATCCGCCGGCTGGCTTCCCGCCCCCAACATTAACCCCACCTCAGCTCATAACAGCCTGGCTGCACGATGCAGGCTGCCAGGCTGAGCAACCAGCACTGTCTCTCCGCCTGCCACA
This sequence comes from Acrocalymma vagum, assembly GCA_028476805.1. Lineage (NCBI taxonomy): Eukaryota > Fungi > Ascomycota > Dothideomycetes > Pleosporales > Acrocalymmaceae > Acrocalymma > Acrocalymma vagum. The sequence goes on from JAQGEP010000020.1 coordinate 8,263, forward strand.
CCATGTCTGCATCCTTTTCGTTCTCTGACCTCTTCATCATCTCCAAGGACATTACTTCACCGCAGATTTCCTTACGCGCACCTCTCTGTTGCCCTCGCCCGATGACTGCGAATGGCGCATCAGCCGCGCCGCGAAGACTACACCGTAGGATGGGTGTGCGCGCTCCCAGTTGAGCTGGCGGCGGCAGAGGAGATGCTCGACGAAGAGCACGAAACGCCCCAATGCGATGCACACGACACAAACATATACACATGCGGACGAATCGGCGAACACAATGTCGTGATCGCTTGCCTGCCAGAAGGGCAAATAGGCATGAATTCGGCTGCAGCAGTCGCTGTTCGATTGAAGTCAGCGTTCACCTCCACCCGCTTTGGTTTGATGGTCGGCATCGGAGGCGGTGTCCCTAGCAAGGAGGTAGACGTTCGGCTTGGGGATGTAGTCGTCAGCAAGCCGCATAAGGTACACGGCGGTGTAGTGCAGTACGACTTTGGGAAGACTACCCTGAACGGGTTCGAGCGAACAGGATCACTTAACTCGCCGCCAACAATTCTGCTCAACGCTGTTGCCAGTCTGCGGGCTAAGCACATAAGAGGGAAAGGCAGGTTGTTAGAGTACTTTTCTAAGCTCAACCACCTGCCTGAATTCGAGCGCGATGCTGCCGGGTTGGATGTTCTTTTCAAAGCAGAGTATGACCATAAGGGAGGAGCGACATGTGAAAAGTGTAACCAAGACAACATCGTCGATCGAGAAGCAAGAAGGCAGGACGTTATAGTGCATCACGGGACGATTGCGTCGGGCAACCTCGTGATGAAGAACGCGAGCCAACGGGACAAGGTCAGCGCAGCTCTTGGTGGCGTGCTCTGTTTTGAGATGGAGGCAGCAGGCCTGATGAACAGCTTCCCATGTCTCGTAATCCGTGGCATATGCGACTACGCCGACTCACACAAGAACAAGCGGTGGCAGCCTTACGCGGCAGGGACGGCGGCAGCATATGCGAAGGAAGTCCTGTCCGTGATTCCGCCAAACAAGGTGGAGGCCGAGAAGAGCATTACCGAGGCCCTCTCTAGTTAGTCTAACGGAGTTTTATAGTTCTTAGTCCTCGCGTTATCAAATGCTAATCTTTGCAATTGTGTCAGGTCTCCACGACGTCGCAACTGAGCATCGGTATATCGCAGAAGATGCTCGAGATATTGCGCGGGAACAGCTTCGGGTCCACCGCGATGTTGTTGAGCAGAACCTGTCCGATCGTCAGAAAAGCTGTCTCCATTTGTTTCGACTTACAACAAGCACTAGAAATGATAATTACGAGTGGTACAAGGACCGCGTGGAAGAGCGAGTAGAGGGCACGTGCACATGGTTTCTCGAACATAACCACTTCCAGGAGTGGCTAGGACAAGAGTCAGGACCACTGTTAGTCTCGGCGGACCCTGGGTGTGGGAAATCCGTCTTAGCAAAGTACCTAATCGACCATGTCCTATCAGGATCCGCGACGGTTTGCTACTTCTTCTTTAAAGATCAAGACCAGACTAGAGTCCGCCAAGCGCTTTGCGCGCTCCTACACCAACTCTTTTCGCAAAAGCCAGCTCTAATCGAGCATGCTATGAGGCAATACGGCAAGGATGGTAATGGTCTAATCAACTCAACAAGGTCGCTTTGGAAAATCCTCGGAGATGCCGCACAAGATCAACGGGCTGGGCCTATTATCGTTGTTCTAGATGCCCTGGATGAATGTGCTGAGTTTGAGGATCTGATGCGTGATATACAAAATCACTTGCGCAGCAGTGAGTCGAGCAATGCCAAGTTAAAGTATCTGTTCACAAGTCGTCCGTACAAGCAGATTGTGGCCGAATTCCGAGGCTTGTTAAAATCATTCCCGTGCATCCATATACCAGGAGAGGAAGCGTCAGCAACTATTAGCCAAGAGGTCAACCTTGTTATTAAACACCGGATCGAGCAGTTAGCGAGTGATGAAAACCTTACAGATAATGTTAAGAATAGCATGGCAGATCTCTTGCTTAAGATTAAACATCGCACATACCTTTGGGTGTATCTTATATTTAATTATCTAAAGACCGAAGGATTTAAAAAGACAGCAAGGGGAATCGAATCAGCTATTAAATTGCTACCAAAGAGCGTTAACGAAGCATACGAGAAAATTTTAACAAAGTCTAAAGATCAGCGAAAGGCTCAGAAGGCTTTCGCCATTATCTTAGCAGCGAAGCGGCCTCTAAAACTTTCAGAGTTAAATATCGCTATGGAAATAGAGGAGACAACACGATCAATCCAAGAACTCGACCTTGAAAGTGACGAGGAATTTAAGTCGAGTCTTAGATCCTGGTGTGGATTATTCGTTTCAGTCTATTATGGCAGGATCTACTTTCTTCACCAGACCGCTCGGGAGTTTCTTCTGACAGATCTACCACTGTTAAGCACAGCTTATAACGAACTGCGATGGCAACACTCTATAACAACCCAGTATGCGCGCAGCGTTCTCGCAGAGCAGTGCGTGCGCTATCTTAACTTCTTCGATTCTGGCATAACGCGCTCTATGAATTTACCAGAATATGAAGTTAAAAATTATATCAACAATCACGCCTTCTTAGAGTACTCAGCTCAATTCTGGCCTGTTCACTTTCGCGAGGCCTGTTTAAACAGTGAACAGAATGCAACTGTAATACGACTTGCTTTGAGGTTATCTGAACCAGAATCTAAAGCTTATTCAGTATGGTCTAGGATATATTGGCGACCAAATTTACCACGCTTAGATTCAGACCTCTTGGTAGCGTCTTTCTTCGGGCATGATGCGCTTGTTGAGCACCTGCTTAGCAATGGCGCGGAGGTCAACGCGCAGGATAGATACTACGGTAACGCACTCCAGGCGGCTTCATACGAAGGCTATGAGCAGATTGTTAAGCTGCTACTTAACCAGGGCGCCGATATCAACGCGCAAGGTGGATACTATGGCAACGCACTCCAGGCGGCTTCGTCTAGAGGCCACGAGCAGATCGTTAGGTTGCTACTTAACAAAGGCGCTGACATCAACACGCATAGTGCATACCATGGTGACGCACTCCAAGGCGCCAGGTTTCACAAGCAGAATGGAGAATTTGGTAACGCACTCCTGGCAGCTTCATGGGAAGGCCATGAGCAGATCGTTAGGCTGCTACTAAGCCAGGGCGCCGACATCGACGCGCAAGGTGGATACTATGGCAACGCACTCCAGGCGGCTTCGTCTAGAGGCCACGAGCAGATTGTTAAGCTGCTACTCGACCAGGGCGCTAATATCAACGCGCAAGGTGGATACTATGGCAACGCACTCCAGGCGGCTTCGTCTAGAGGCCGCGAGCAGATCGTTAGGTTGCTACTTAACCAAGGCGCTAACATCAACACGCATAGTGCATACCATGGCGACGCACTCCAAACAGTTTTATCTAGAGACCACGAACAGGTCCTCAAGCTGCTGTTCGATCAGAGCGCCAGGATTTACAAGCAGAATGGAGAATTTGGTAACGCACTCCTGGCAGCTTCATGGAAAGGCCATGAGCAGATCGTTAGGCTGCTACTAAGCCAGGGCGCCGACATCGACGCGCAGGATAGACACTACGGTAACGCACTCCAGGCGGCTTCGTCTAGAGGCCACGAGCAGATTGTTAAGCTGCTACTCGACCAGGGCGCTAATATCAACGCGCATGGTGGTAACGGACTCCAAGCAGTTTTATCTAGGGTCTACGAGCAGATCACCAAACTGTTGTTCAACTAGGGCACCGAGGTCAACGCGCAGGGAACATATGGTAACGCCCTATGCTCAGCAGCATATGGCGGCCACGAGAGGGCGCTCTAACTGTTAATCTTGAGAGGTACTGTTTTATAGCTCGAAGATCTTTATAAACGGACACCGCTGTTGGCGAAGCACTTGTGATTTCATATAATCTTAATCTTTAAGTAAGGGGAAATTTTGGTAATTAAAACGCCTCTTTAATGTAGTCTCGTCTCAAGTTTGCGAAGAAACGGAGATTAAGCGAATGCCATTACCCTTAAATAATAGCAACTTGTTGTCTATAATATACGACGTCTGCATTCTACACATTAAAGAGCTGCCTTTTATTATTACTGCTGGCGTCGATCTAAGGGGAAGTAGGATATGCGTGAAGATTGTAAAAATGAGGAGAGCTTCCTGCGCGGATACCACGCACACCTAGTAAAGCGCACGATGAAGAATGGGATTGGGTTGAGGTAGTATGCTAATTATAGCTCTAGGTTATAAATATTCTGGCTAGTTGTGAGGTATATGCTTGGATATCTCTATAGATAAACTTCCTGTTAGGCACTTTACGAGGCTCTTAAAGTCGCTAATAGACAGTGTTTGTAGCTAAAGAGGCAGTTGACGACGCTGTAACGTTAAAGAAACAAACTGTCACACCTGTTGTAACCCGTGACCCCTACGGGAAGTGCTCGGCACCTAGTTGGGCCCAGCCAGATCCCGTGACCCACGGGTATATACTCAAATCTTATCCTATGTACCTGAAGGATTTGTCTCTATATATACGAATACAGCCCTTCATCTCAAGTGCCTTCGCCTGCCTACTACGTCATCCCTCACACAAACGCCGGAGACTACTTTCCTAAAAAAAGGAGTAGCTGGATCATTATAATCTATCAAGTAGAGCTTCGTATATTCGTGATAGAGAATCCGGAGGTCCGAAGCATGAACCTGTCCCGTGACACCATGCGTCCCGTAACGTGGGGATGAACATTACTGGCTTCAAAATCATCTAAAAAAAAATAAAACGATGCCTTAACACGCGGCTTGAGCTGATCCTTGTTCGCTTGTCTAAAAGTACCGACCGGGGTGGCGACGGCGCATGAAATCGTGTAGTATGATCGCTATTAGGACTGATAAAGACTTCTAAACTTCGGGTAGCTTAAGTGACTAGAGATAAGAACTTTATGGCTCTGAAAGGCGAAGGAAGGTCTTTAGCCGCGTTTCAGAAGCTAGAAGCTGTTAGATAATAGAAAAGAGGCGATCTGTAAATTAAAGCGGCAGCGAAGATGCGAGCGCAATTTTTAGAGCTATAAGGCTCAAGATCTTCGCGATTAGGTACACTTTAAGACTAAATCGGATCTAGTTTAATTCTAAGATATGATTGGGATTTCTATGATCTTGAAGTTAAAGCACCTGCATGTTGTCTCGGTACACCCACTGTCTCGGCACGGGCCGATCGACATTAAACCCTATGTTTATAGTCAGATGTGAGAGGGGTAGGTCCCTCTGTCCTTCCTGGCATATACAGATCACGTGCCTTTCAGTCTATAGCATTGGCATCGCTGCTCTAGCTAAACCTTTAGGCTTAGCAGGGTGTCTGTTTTGGAATGCTATCCATTAGAGAAAAGACATGCAACATCTGGGATTCATAATGTCGTCGTCGATCTCGCTGAGGTGGCTCGGGTGAGTCAAGTTGATGTTGATGGCTCAAATTAATATTAATGGCAGCATTTGAGCGTATGCGCGGCGCGAAAACAGGTTTTACTATCAACAGACAGCGACAGCCAGCCATGAGGGCATTCCATGTCGAATCGATCCACCTCGTAAGTTTAAAATACTATTTAGTGTTGGTTACCACTGTCGAAGATGAAGAAGTCTTGCACATACGAGTCTGTGAAAAATGTATATCCACATTTGCGATATAATCCTTTACAAAACCTGATGGTATTATGAGATCTTGGATACAGGGCTTGTAAAATGCTCAGTCTTCAAAAAAGATCGGGTAACGGTAGGTAGTATGTTGAGTAGCACAATTAAACAAATTGATCGATTTATTACCTCCAAAGACAGTAAGCCTTCTAAGAAATGCAGAAAGTATTTCGCGGTTGGCAACTAAAAGTTGCGATGTTACAGAAGGACCCTATTCTTATGAGCCGAAGCAGAGAATCCAAACGCAGCTGACAATACTTACTGGAGCGCCAGCCAGAGCAGCATTCCCGGGCATTTGGATTCCAATTGAAGCCACCAGTATCACAAGATACTAACGCTAATCAGTTTCGTTATTTGTGACAAATAAAGTTCTTAATTACTTACAACCGTTGGCACGGCATTGGCGTGGCTCAAGGAACGGGGTTGAAGGTGAACTGTCTCCAACGGGAAGCGATCGAGCAGTTATGCCCTGTAACCCGATAGCGAAGGCCACAATGAAAGTGTATCGAACTATTTTGGTCAAGAGAGGAGAAGAAGCGCAAATACTTCAAGATAGAATGTCGAGATATCGGGCGGAGGAAGCTCACTAGAAGGTGAATTACTCTGCTTGAAGCGCAGATAGATGGCGTACAAATACTGTATTTATATATTCAATTGTACAGGGGAGCATTCAGTTATGCTGAAAAGGGCCTTTTCATAAGCCAAATGCGTTCTGCAGCGGTTTTTCTCTGGGAATGGACACCTACGACCTGGTCTTATAAGCTTGGGCTAGAACGAAGGCACCTCCACCTTTGCATGAGCGGCAGATTCGATTATCTTTGCATGTAGTATGTGAACCAAGCATCAAGCGCACTTGGCAATCATTAAGTCAGCAGGCAATATATCAGTAGAGCAAGGAGTACTGCAGGCAAACTTCTGCCCTATCCTTTGTTGTATGATCGCCTTGTCTTCTTTCTTCTAAATTGAGCAAGTTTGCTTCCAAATTCATATCGTTGTTTGTGGGCTTGGCTAGGCCTGGCTGGGGCGAGTACCTGATTAACCATTTTCTCCAAAATGCTAGCAGTTTTGTTTATACTTTGCAGCCCATTACGTGGACCTACCGGGCCAATTTAATTCCAGGAGCGTAGCCACGAAGTTTGATAGGTCTGGGTCAATCGAAGTAACAGTGAGTAGTAAGAGTCAGTGCCTTGATGTGTGAGATAAATCACAATAAAACTAGGGACCAGAACGCGATTCAATTCAATAGAGCGGTATTAAATTGGTGATAGACAATAGTCGCCGACGTTGAGTTGAGGCTGAGCGTCTCAGCTTATGTTGTCCAACTGTTCTAGAACTGCAGAACGACTGACATACATCGGAAACCTCCGATAACCCTAGAGAACGACCGATAGACATCAAGAAAGACTGACTCGTCATACGTACCTCTATCTCTGCGCGGGGTCTTATTCGACTGAGAACGGCCCAGAATGGACACAAATCGGTCGTATTGTCGCGTGAGTTCATACTTAGAATAGAACCCCGAGTGGTAGCCAGTCAGGTTAATGAGAGTAGAGTCCTCCCTTACTTACACGGATCAACCATATCAATTTTAGACGCAAAGAGGGTAAGCCTACCGGCTTCGCTTGCTAGCCGCTTGTGTGGCGTAAAGTCATCAGCGCTATTCTTTGTCAAGCAGTATGCACTGTGCGTTGTGAGGCCTTGAGATAGGTGATACGTATACACGCATACACCCAAGCTCGGCAGTTCAAAACTAGCGTAAGTACGATGCCTTCTCCGTGAAACCCTTCCTAGATAGATCAGCCACACTACAGCCGCTTCCAATCAGTCAAGTTCATTTCTCTCTGAGCCTTCTTAGCTTGTCAGTCTTACACTACCGCATTTGGCACTCTTGGGAGGTGCCACGAGCCTTCTTGAAGACGGGAAAATTTTCCGCTTCTGTTTCATAGATACTAGCGGTGTACGCATAGCCAATCGAAGAAACGAGGCCGCACTACAGGCCGCCGGAATGTCAGGCGAGACTTCGTAAGCCATTCAACGTACTGCTCTTTGGTTACTTCCATCAGCTTGTAAGATCGATCTTCATGTACTCAGATGAAAGCATCCTTGAGGTCCTTGCGTGTGATTTCCATGTAGTATAATGTACGGTTTTTATCTACTCAAGGGCCAGCATAGCAAACAATGGGAAAAAGGTGGGCATAGGGCGGAGTGAGCTTAAGGATATGTCGCGAAACATTGAATGCGGGTATGAGTGAGTAGGGCTCGGAAACTATTAGCTGTGGTAGAGGAATGGCATCCTTGGGCAATTCACCTAAGACTTTTGCTAGCGACCTAAAATATTGCATTTAATGTTATGACACCTTATCAGGACCTCGAAAACATTTCGTATTGGCACAGTATTTTACCACTTTTGAAGGATACGTGATCCAAAATATTAAGGAGAGGAGAAGCCGTACTGATATCAAAACACACCGACATCACCTTCGTACCTTCCGCTCAATCTGCGCCAGGAGAAAGTGTTCCTTTCACTTCTCCGCCTGTTTTAGTCCATCATTCTTGAGCCCTGCAACGCCAACGGGGCCCCTCTTCTGATCCTTGTCTGCATCCAGCGGGATGTTCAATCCGAGGCGTTCACGCGTAGAATAAGTCGCAATACCGCCATTAGGGTCTGCCTCCGTAACAAGCTCTTTCCGTCGAGTATCAACCAATAGGCGTATCAAGTCCGGTCGCGTGTAGTGGCCGGAGAAATCCGCCAACACTTTCGTCAAGTGGCATTCATTCAAATCGATCTTAGGAAAAATTAGCAGTGGCTTTAGACATGAACTGAATAAATCATAAATAGTGAACTTACATCGACAAACAAAAGACCGTCAAAGTCTTTGTCGGGCTTGGCAACTAGAGTCCCGTCAGGCTTGTAGATTCGCGCATGGCCATTGTAAGTAGAAGGGTCGGTCTCGGGCTCCACGCCTTCAGGCGTGTTCTTCTTGAGTCCTTCGACACTAAGTCTCTGGAACGGTGCAAGAGTCCAGGTTCCAGTTTCAATGGCATATGCCGGAGTGACCAAATCCGAGGCTGGGTCGGCGACGTTAGTCGCAGGGTCGGGGTACTTGAGCGTCTCCTTGCCAGGGTAGATTGGCCACGCGGCAACGTGGACCTGCTCCCCGAAAGATACGTTGAGCGACTTGAGGAAAGGATTCATGTTCTCCCAGCAGTTGAGCTGGCCGAGGCGTCCGAGCTCGGTGTTGCTGACGGATAGGAAGGTATCGCCTGCACCGTCGCCGTATACGAGCTTCTCGACGTGGGTAGGCTTGATTTTACGGCGGTGGTTGATGACTTCGCCGGTAGGGTCGATGAGCACCTGAGTCAAGTAAAGGGTGGCATGATCGATTTCAGAGAATCCTATAGAAACATATCTAAGCCTGGTCAGTTTCGGAAAAACCATTTACAGAGGGATTGACACTGACATCTGGTTATCACGCGCAGCACGGCGAATGCGCCTGAACTCCTCCGAGTCGACAGCCATGGAGTTCTCACGGTATTTCTTGAGCATAGGGAGAGATTGCTGGTAGGTTACTTTCCACATCCAGTACGGATAGCCTGGAATCCAGACCTCAGGGAAGGCGACCAGTTTGCATCCAGCCTGACCTGCTTCATTGATGAAGTTGATGGTCTTCTGGACGCCTCCCTCCAGGTCAAACCAACCGGGCTCAGAGGTAACAGCAGCAGCTTTGTACTTGGTGAGGACCATTATGAAGGAGTAATATGTGCAATTGGAAAGATTGGAGGAACGTTGGATAATGGTAGTGAATATATCTATAGGGGTTGATGAGTGTCCGAGATGCGATGTCGTTCAAATCCTCTGCGAACCCTCACTTTATATATGTAGTCATGCTCTTTGGAGCTCATGGTTTTGAATTGACATGACATTCGTGCGAAGCTGCTACAATCTCTCTCCCTGCTTGCCGCAAAGCTAGGATGATTGCCGATATCATCGCTGGACATGTTGCAATTGCAGTTCCAGCAGCGGGGATGGCTCGGAATTGTGTAATGGAATGGAGCCATCCGAGAAATTCCCATAGTGTCTACTGGTAGACAGCGATGCCGTGCAAGAAGTGTGGTTCTACAAGACAAACACGTGAGCGGCACTGTACTACATTCTGGTAATGTGCTCATGCCCCAATCTATGATGCATTTTTATGGAGCATTTTCACATTTTCGTACATCATGAGGCAGTGTTCAGTCTTTGTTTGCAAGGTATTATGCACCCCTTTCCGTCCGTTGCCGGCTTTTCCTTCATTGAACATTAAGTTCCATCAATACAGGGTTCTGAGAATAATTTCAAGTTATTTGTCTAGGCCTTGGCCCAAATAGTGTCAAAAGGCTCAATTCGACTATATTTGCCCGTTGTTAAATAGATTCAGTGCAGAGCCTGAATTACCAATGACGAGGTAACGACTGCTGGATAGGTAAACCCACCTAAAGCAAATAAAGACCCTAATATTAGCGTCAAAATCCTCTTTGAGAGAAACAATAATGACTGCTGCATTCATAATTGCGCGGCAACCATCTGCTGTAAATAGCTAGTGATTCTGTGATTCACAGTCACAGTTTAATTGGCACTGCTGCTGGATGCTACATCACGGCGCCGATACGACGGACCGAATGTCACGAACATCATATCTCGGTTGGGGCAGCACAGTACCACCACAGAACAATAACATGTGTGCAATAATTTATTCATTAAGATATCGGGGCTATGTCTTCCACATTATCCATCTAAAATACTTGTAATTTATTTCACCACATAACGCACAAAGAGGGTGATCAGCGCAAACTACCTAAATAGGCAAGTTATCAGCATGTCCATCGATCGCAGTGGCCACCCCATAACCTGGCGCCTTAGACAACTGGGCCATTTTCAATGAGACATCATCCACAACGTGCTATACTCAAAGAGGGTCCGAGTAAGTACTGACATTGCCTCTTCACATACCAGCCGAATATTTTTTCTTTTTTTTTTTTTTGCGAGCGTCTTCCGAAAAGCAAAGGAAACAAAATTCTAATCACCAAATTGAGGCCAAACGCTTGGGTATGTCTGCGCTCGCTGTACGTCTCGTCACAGAGGATGCTCCAGTTACAGTTCTGCATGCATGCACAATGTTGGGATGATGGGTTTACTAGTCTTGTAGGAATAGGGTAAGCTGGAGAACTAGAGCTTGCTCTTCGCGCTGGTGGCGGCGATTCAAGGCATTGATGATTGATGCAATCGCGCTTTGTGCAAGAAGCTAGTAGTTTGATATTGAGAATTGCCGATGGGTTTGAACGAGTTGGATGTGGGCAGAGTCGGAGTACTCGACATCCCATGATTTTAGTCCCAATGTAGTTTCATGTACTTGCCCACTTTATTCATCATATGATTTTCGCGTGGAATTGCAATGTTTTGAAGCCAAAGAAAAGGTATGATTGTATTTGTCGTATTTGCTCGATTGCGAGACAGATCTCCACAGCTCCACGCTCCGCCAACTCGTACTCTCCCAGTATATGTACATTCTCGACGTCTAAAATCCTCACATTCCTTCTCTTTCCGCTTATTTCGTTTCGTGCTCGGGGGTAACTGCGTATGTGGGTCGGACGAACCTGTCACGCCATTGTCAGTCTGCTTTTCCACAAATCAGCTGGGAAAGCCAGGCGTACCTGTCGCTGTTGTAGACTCTGGTGTTGGTGCCGAGGAGCTCCTTCTCTCTTGCTTGGTCTGCGAGATATCGTCGCACCTGGTCACGGTCTTCTTCGGCCTGGAGTGCTGGAATGAGGTGTATCCGCGCCCACATCTTCTCACGTGCAAGCTCGCTATATCTCAGTCAGTATACGCCTCCACACGGACCCAATGCTTCCAAATAATATTCCTCTCGCAATATCCAAAAGAGTCTACGCACTTTGACTCGTTGATTCCTTGTCCAACTCTCCAGAAACCATAGGTCATCAACGCGGCAGTACCAGCGAGGTACATGGCGGGGCGGAAGCCGCGGGCAGGCAAGCTGCGCTTGTATTGGACGGGGCCGTAGCCGCCAACTGGCGGCATATCCTGCGGCATGGTGTCGACAGGCGGAGAGATCTCAATGGGTGGGCGAAGATGGGGGGTTGCGGAGTTGAGGACTGAGGTGCGGCTCTCCAAGCTCGCAACGCAAGCTGCAGCGACCGGGGTGTGTTTCTTGGCACCACTAGTTTAGTCATCAGCGTGAGCATAATTTTGAGCGCTGTGACTGGACCAAGTGTGGAAATTTCCTTGCATCACCACACGACGGAATAATGGAGTCGGAAGAACGGCCTGCCAAACTGCGAAAGATTGATCATGCTGCTGAGGGTACCATTGACGTGGACGCGGCTACGGACACAATGCCTGCGGACAACAGCAGTATTGAAACCCAGGGCGATACATCAGCTGAAGGTGAAGCTCCAGTAACTACTGCGGACGAAAAGCAAGTACCAATAGATCAGCCATCAGGGAAACCCGAAGGAGATAGTGCTGTGCCCCAGATTTCCAAGAGCCAATTGAAAAAACAGCGGCGTCTTGAGCGATGGGAGGCCGGCCGCGAAGACCGCAAGATCAAACGCAAAGAGAAAATCAAGGCCAAGAAAGAACGAAGACGGGAAGAATGGGCTCAAGAGCGCGCAGAACAGAAAAATGAAGGTGGATCAGTTCCAAGGCCACCAAAATCACGACCTCCGCGACACTCTGCAGGCGATGGAACTCAGGTTCCCATCACTGTCATTTTTGATTGCGATTTCGAGGATTTCATGTTTGACAACGAACTCAAGAGCTTGGGACTCCAAATCACGCGGTGTTATTCTGACAATCGCAAAGCAGCCTTCAGAGCTCATCTGGCCGTGTCCAGTTTTGGTGGCAAGATGAAAGAGAGGTTTGACGGCATTCTAGCAAAACAGTATACAAGCTGGAAATCGATGAGGTTCTTTGAAGAGGATTTTGTAGAGGTGGCAGAAAAGTCCAGAGAATGGATGAGGGACGCGAAAGGAGGAGTTATTGCCGGCGCTCTCAAATCGGAGACCGAGTCAAAAGACAGCGAGAATACTGACACCAACGGACAGCAAGAGCAACAGCACGAAGAGCAGGAGGGCGAAATTGTCTATCTTTCCTCTGAGTCGGAAAATGTCCTGACCCACCTCAAACCATATAGCACGTACATCATCGGCGGCCTGGTGGACAAGAATCGTCACAAGGGGCTGTGCTATAAGAGAGCTCTGAATCGCGGCGTCAAGACAGCGAAGCTACCTATTGGCGAGTTCCTCCACATGAAGTCACGACAGGTATTGGTTACGAATCACGTGCTTGAGATTATGCTCAAGTGGATGGAGTTTGGGGACTGGGGTAAGGCGTTCATGGAGGTTATTCCAAAGCGGAAAGGAGGAGTTTTGAAGGAGGGTGGTGAAGAGGTAGAGGATGGCGATGACGATGAGGATGGCGGGGGTGGTAAAGAGAGGGAAGATGAAGAGATGGTAGAGGCAGAGGGAGAGACAGAGGCAGAGGCAGCTGAGAGCGCAGAACACAAAGCTGGAGAATCAGCCAAGGCGACGGAAGAAATTACTAAAGGGGAAGCAGTGGTTGACGCCCAAAAAACATGATAAGCTGATGGACCTTGCAGCGCTGCTCTAGAGCGAACTCACAAATGCATGATCATCACAAAAGCAGAATTGTAGAATAGACTCGAAGAAGTGTCTCTCATCCTTGGGAACAGGTCATGAATATCATTAAGAGTACAATTTCTATGGTAGACATCTATGGTATTTTGTATGTATATAAAGTATACCACGATGATCATCCCCTGTATATCATCCGTCGCGATGCTAGCAATTCACAGCCCTACCAGGCTAGTGGGGAAAATAAGCTTTTCTGGGGAACGGCTAAGGCAGCTCATGGTGCTGCTGTGATGTGTATCAACTGCAAATAAAAGCAACTCGCAAAATTTCTCTAACTGCCCTTCACTTGAAGCACTTGAGGCACTTGAAGTTTCCCAAGTGCTTTCGACCTTTTTGCTTTCTGCTTGCGTCCACAAACAGATACTTGGCCCCCCGTTGCGGTGCTTGGCAGGAATTTGAGATTGGTGAAGCGCTTCGACTATTACGCAACAACGTCACCGCTGTCCGCCTACAACCTGTAGAAAGCCCACGAACCGACCAGGACCACTTCCAACGCCCCACCGCCCACGGCCGTAGTTCCGGACCCAGGCTCCAGTTTCATCTAATTTTCTCATTAAAGATCACGCCCTTCATGCCCGACACCGCAGACTCGTCGCACTCGTCCCTCCCTCCGTCCTCCACCCCGTCGCGCTCACGCTCCTCCTCCTACTTCACCTACCCCGTCTCCTACGCCGTCTCTGGTATCCTGCGCCGCCTATCCACCGAGCCAAACTCCAAAAACGCATCAAACGATCGCAATCAGAACTCCACACGCTCAGGAACCAACTCGCTCGCCCAATCCTTCGCCAGTCTGACCAGCTTCGACACCATGGACTCCGTCTTCCAGCCCCCACATCGCAATGCTTCACCTTTCCAGCCTCCTCCGTTATCGCCCCTCAACCTCAAAGGCTACCGGTCCGGCACGCAACAGAGTGCGAGATTGCTGAGCAAGGCGCTGGCTGAAGAGATAAGACTGCTCGTCCCTGTACGACTGCAGCTGGTTGATGACTGGGCCTTGACATATAGCCTCGAGCAGGATGGAGTCAGTCTGGCGACACTTTACAAAAAAGTCGATGATTACAGGGGAAAAAGAGGCGGCTTTGTGCTTGTCGTCCAGGACAGCAGTGGAGGGGTGCGTACCTTGAGATAACAGATTATGGAACATGGAAAGACATACTGATAAGCAATGACAGGTCTTTGGCGCATACCTCTCCGAAGCTCCCCACCCCTCTTCCCATTTCTTCGGCAACGGCGAATGCTTCCTCTGGCGCGCACATGTCCTCCCTTCGCTCCCCGACCTTTCGAGTCTCCCACCTCCCCCTTCGGCCGACACCACAAACGCCGTACGAATGACCACACTAGCGGCCCCGAAATCAAAACCAAATACCCTCTCACCTCCATCGTCGGAGGCAGCAAGTCGGAGTGGCACAAGCACACCAGAGCGGATTCGGTTCAAGGCATTCCCATACAGCGGCATCAACGATTATATGATGTTTTGTGAAACCGGGTTTTTGAGCGTTGGTGGAGGGTATAAATATCCACCATTGAAACACAAGTAGCACAGGAAAACTAACAATTTCATAGCGACGGACACTACGGCCTCTGGCTAGACGACAACCTCGAAAACGGCGTATCACAGAGCTGCCCCACATTCGGCAACGAGCCGCTCAGCGATGAAGGCTCGAAATTCGACGTCTTGGGCGTTGAGTTGTGGTACATCGGGGCATGAGCTAATCTTTCAGTGACTTAAATGTCCACGATAAAACCAAAAAAAAAAAAAAACTAAAACTTTTCTCCATCTACAAGAGCGCGGCGTTTAACAAGTGGTAGAACCATCCAAAACAACATTTGGCACTACCCAAAAAGCGACACACATATGATATGATAATATTGAGGCACGAAAATGGCAGAATGGGGTAATTGGAAATGAATGACCCACTGCAATGGTGGCGATTCAAGGCGTTTACATACTCTAGGGGATAATTTGGAGCATTTTGTGCCGCTGGTTGGCTTTTGAGATGTTTTGTCTGCATTATATCCTCCTTTTTGGCAGTTGTTTAAATTATATTAGCTTATTGTGTCTCAGCTCTTCCTATGTGCATTCTAGACTTGACTTTGTGCTTTGAACGGATGTGTTGGTGAGGATGGGAGTGAAGAACCTTAGGATGAGGAATTGACGCTTAGGTGGGCTTGTTGGACGGCAGGTAGAAGTAAATAATAGATGATCATTTAACTTATTTGACCTGTGCTCGTTCATTTTTTTTAATCAAATACACAATAGCTATTCAAAATATCAGTATAAAACACCACGCAGTTACCAACATCCATAATCCTAGCAGCGACCTCGTACATCGATACATCAAAAATAATCCTTACATACCAATCCATTACAAAACCTCTTACTTAACACTCCACAGCATATCTCGAAACGAAGCCTTGTGTGATATTGGGAAATTAGTACGCCGTGTTCTTTGAAGCAAAATGGATGACGAGGCATAATGCCTTTGAAGATTTCACTTGGGGAACCCGAAAACGACCCATATAATTTTTTTGATACTCTATTGTAAGTAAAGTTGGCAACGCATTGGATGTATTGCAGCATTATCGGTGGCTCATTCTGCGTCTACTTCACTTTATAAGTACCATAACATCTTATCTCACTTTGACTACTGGTCAAGGTAACGTTTATGTCTCTCACTTAAAATCCTATAACTAGCCCTCTAGCTAAATATTTAACTTTCTCACTCATCTCTTTCTCACTCTCTTCTTCTCCTTCCTGTCACATTCTCTCTCCAACATCCATATTCCCACACTCCCTCTACCCCAATCTGTCCCCTACAGGTTACACACGTACGGTCTCTGATATTTCACACCACATCCAAACCCTTCAGAAATGGTCGCCACAACAAGCACAAAGACTAAGAAGAGGTTGGGGCGGACCATGTAAGTATGATTGGCATTATTGCTAGATATAGTCTGACTTTCGGCAGCACCGGTCATCGAATCGCTCGTTTCAAACTCCAAAATCATCATCGGAAATTCACTGTCCATGAAAACCTGCTCTGCGGCAGTTCAAAATTCTTCAGAGAGTGCTTACAAGAAGCTCGGAAGGAATGCCACGGTGAATGCACAATCTACCACGAGGATCTTGACCCGGGAGTCAACGACATCACTTTCCGCAAAGCACGGTGTGGTCAGAACATTCACCTCCGTTGTATCGAGTCTTGGAATGCTTCTCAATCTGGAACGGCGAAATGTCCGTTCTGCCGCTCGCAGTGGCTAGAGGAGAAGGATGAATGGATTGAACTGGATATGAAACTGGATGAACAGGCTGTTCAGCGCTATATCGATTGGCTATATACTGGCAGACTTCACTTCGATCTAGAAGGACTGGAGGATTACGTACCTTTAGAATCCGATTCCGAAATCGACATATCAGAAAATCTTCAAATATCAACTTTCATCAGCTATTGGAAAGTGGCGAAAGCCTTCAATGAAGATACATTCTGGAGCTTAATTATTACCCAGTACCTCTATTTCAATATCAGTACCCGCCGTCGAGCTATTCGTCGAGTCTTCAACTACCACCTAGGAGAAAAAGCTCTGTGCGATTTTGTGGTCAAGGAGTCCCTGACATGGATGAGTCACGTACGTCTTGAGGTACATCTAGGGGAATACCCATCTAAGTTCTGCGAGAGACTGTCGTTTTAACTCCTTCGTAGGGCTAGAAACTTTCCCACGCACGATGATATCAAGAAGTGGTACGTAAAGGAACAAGATGAGTAACGCGGGAAGGCATTCGGAAGTATTAGTTTCTTCTGTATGTCACATGGACTCATATACCAACTCTTACTGTTGCTGAACCAAATTCTGATCTGAATGCACCGGGCTTGGACAGCTTATTTTCATATTGGGTACTCTCGTCTTGGGCAGGTTCAGGATAGTCGGGGTTTAATCGCACGGCCGGGTGGACACTGGATCTCTCATCAGTTTTTGCATTTATTTTTCTCCAGTGAAGTCATTGGACGCCCTACATTTGTTTTCCTCCAGCGGATTCTCTTGAGGCATATCCAGTCATGTATCATAGTCGGAAAAGTATTACTCCGTTACATTTTCTTTGGAAATCATTGGCATTACCACTTAACAATTACTTGATAGATCAATGCTACCCCTTCATTACAATGGATTCATGATTGATGAAATTCAAATTTCAAGTCAATCGGTATTGCTAGTTCAGAAATTCCCCGTGTCTAATGTCCCGCAGAAGTTGTAATTATGTCTCCGAATACATTTGAAAATAAGCACATAAGTACATTCAGTCTGGGAGATTGAAAACATTGTGAAAGAGTGTCCACAGTTCATTTGGCAATGCTAGGATACACAGAGTGCTCACATAATCCACAAGTGAATGCCCATACTCAACCAATGCCAGAACAATAAGAGATACAATAGTAGGAGTGATTACCGCGTTAGGTAAGTCCGCCACCGCTCTTACCGTTTTCACCTTCACCTTCACCTTCACCACTTCCACTTACCTCACTTCGGACTCCCTCAGTTCACCGTTTCATCTCATCACCTCATCACGCCAGCTACTCCAAAAATCTCTTTATTAGCGTTTCCAGCCGCTCCTCGACTTTCTCTCAAAACACTTCGTTATCGACACTTTCTCAATCAACGGACCCAAATTTGAGGAAAAGATGGCAGTCTGGTTCAAGGCAGGAAAGAAACTGCGACTGCGAGAGTGAGTATATACCATCCCATTTACTCTAAGCAGGTGTTAAAATTTGCCAGCCTTGGACGCAGGTACACGCGCTTCAAACTCCGGAAGAACGGCCTGCAATATGGCGTCCACGAAGAATTGATTTGCAAGAGCTCAAAGCTGTTCCGAGATCAACTCCAAAGTCCCAGGAAGCGAATCGAGGGTGACTGCTCGATCTGTCACGACCCATTGGATGCCGAAACAGACGAAATCACATTCTGCCGAATGGAGTGTGGCCACAATTTCCACACGGAGTGCATCGAAGCCTGGAAGGGCAATCAGACAATGCGATCAAAGTGCCCAATGTGTCGTGCACCCTGGATTGAACATCACATTGAAGAACTGGTCCTCGAAGCAGACCTCGACCCCCAGGCTGTCCAGGTGTATATCAGCTGGTTGTATAGTGGAGAAATCTTCATCGGCGAGGCCATACGTTACACCGATGCCTTTAACGTCGAGCTTTTGAAGGCTTGGGATGTTGCTTCTTTCGTGGAAGACAAAACCTTCAGGAACGGTATTATGGACACATACAACAGCAATATGGCTCCCTTCCGGGTGGACTCTGTCGACTATGCCTTCAACAGAGACAACAAAAACGAGGAAATGTGTAATTTCGTTCTCGAGAGCTTCATTGCCGACTTTAACGGCACGCGTTTCGCGAAGGAAGCACACCAATTCCCAGCAGCATTCACAATGAAACTTACCCTTGCCCTCATGGACATCGTGAGCGCGACTCGGCGTCCCTGCATGAAAGATATACTGAAGAAGTTCAAAGGGAATTGAGAAATGAGTGGCGAGTCTTACAGATGGAAAGCTCACGACCATGTTGCCATTTCCTGAGTAGGGAGGACAGTAGAGAAGATACATGTGTTTGGCAATGGGGGACCGGATCGTCTTCGCTTGAAGGCCACAATGGCTGCTACATTGCGATATTTTGAGATTATAAAGCAAGGGTATCTGTTCTAGCCTGGTACTCCTCTCAATTGCCTGAATAGGTGATCAAATTCTGGTCAACACGAAGGCTACTCATGTACTGTCTTTTTCTCTTCTACTACACCAAGAATGCATTCAATCGGAACAAACTCTCACTCCCAATGCTTTCCCAAACTTGATCCCAAAGTCCTTGCAGTGTCTATTACGAGGCTTAAAACAAAGAAACCATCACACCAAATTACAACGTCTTCTCAATCTCCGCCATCGCGTCCATCCCACTCCTAATATTCGTCTTAACCGCATCTCCTACAGGCAAATACGGCTTCCTCGGCTTCAACTTCTCCTCCGGGCTCTCAATCCCCGCCGCAATAGCACTATACTGCGAAACCGCATACTTGACACTTGCAATCCCCGCCTTAATCGGGCTCTCCGCCAACGCCGCTTTCCTATGCAAGTCCAACGCCTCCTGGAACTTACCCTGGGTATACAGTTCGTAAATCTTAGAAAGGGCCTTCGGAAAAATATTCGAAAAAGCAGCCACACACCCCGCACTCCCAACCGCCAACCCACCAATCAACAAATCCGACTGGCCCGCAAACGTAGCAAAAACCTCTGGACTCAACTCAGCCGTCAGTCTCGTGATTTTCGCCACACTGCCACAGGTAAGTTTGACGCCGACGATCTTGCCCGGGTTTTGCTTTGCGAGGGCGGCGATGGTGATGGAGTCGAGATCTACGCCGTTGCATATGCCGGGGAAATTATAGATTACGATGGGCAGAGAGCTGTGTTGCGCGACGTCATTGTAGTATCCAATAACTACGTCTTTAGTCGTGGCTGCGCCGTAATACGCCGCTGGTAATAAAAGACCAAAGTCGGCGCCCGCGGCCTTTGCATCCTCGATGTACTCGAGTGTCTGCGCGACGGAGAAGCCGCTCACGCCACAGAGTAAAGGGTAGGTAGGCCCCCCGGCTTCTCTTGCGGCGGTGATAAGTGTCTTGCGTTCTTCGCGGGTGAGGAGCATGGCTTCGGCGTTGGAGCCGAGGACGACGAGGCCCGCGAGGCCGGAGGTGGAGAGGTATTTGAAGAATTGCTTCTGCGTTGGGAGGTCTAGGGCTCCGGTGGTGGGGTCGAAGAATGTTACGGCGGGACACCAGACGCCGGGGTTGGGAATCTTGTAGGATGTTTGGGTCATTGTGGGTGTACGAGTGCGGTGTTGGTGTGTTTGTTTGGTTGTGTACTACCTAGGGAAAGGTGTGAAGTTGAGAGTTATGCAGTGTTGTTGTTGGATGGGAAGATGTGCGAGACTGGGTCTTTTCTATGTATTTAGAAAGATAGACACCGACATACATATGTATCATCGGCGTTGGCTCCCGATCCCTACATTCTACCCGCAGCGTGATTCCGACTCATCGGAACGGTTTTCCGTCAACGCGTCTAAACGTGGTTTAGTCTGATCCGGAAACCAGCCGCTTTTCCATACCAGAGGCCGCAACACCAAAGACGATGGTGGAGAACGTATTTAAATGGAATCCCATAGGTGTAGTTATATTGGCGCTTCGCTTTTGAGTTTGTAGCAATGGTGGAAATAATACATCACGAGCTCGGGCATTTTGTTGTGTCGTGCGAACCGTGGGTGGCTGTATGGTGTCAGGCAATAAAGACTCTTCGCTGGGAAAATTCCGCAAACGGCAGTCTGAATATCTATCTTCGCATTCCGTAGAAGGAGGGTTGAAACAAATTGAAAGATTTATATTTACTATTAAGATTCCTCCAAAAGACTCCTGGTGTACAACATCTACAATGAACGACCTCGATGAGAAGCTTCACCCAGAACCCGCTGCACTTCCTCGACACCACTCCTTCCTTCTCCTCCCACCAGAAATCCGAAACCAAATCTATCAACTCCTATCCCCCCTCAACAGCACTCTAACTGCCAGCCTCCCCCTCCGCCATACCTGCAAGCAAATCCACCACGAATACGACAACCTCATCCTAGCCAACGCCCGCACTGCCCGCACCGCATCAATAACCGACTCCACGACCGTCTGGCGCACCCACAACCACCTCCTCAGTCCACCCCTCACCGTAAAAGAAATCCACCACTTCACCGACCTCCGAAACATCGAAATCACATTCCCCATCTGCTTCCACAAGCGGCGCTCCAACCAGACACCCACCCAACAATGCACGCAGGGCCCCTCCTGCAACGAGCTCCTCTTACCTCTACACTTCCTCCTAGCCCTGCACATCCCCTATGTAACCATCAAACTCCTCTCCACGCATCTCTCCCCGCTCGACATGTACGAAGCATCCTACCGCTGGACGATTCTAAAATCCTCATTCAGAATCTTCAAGGAAATTTCAAAACGTTATGAAGTCAATGCGCAGACTGTTATTTTCGATTTCAGTCCTAATACGCATGGGCCGTTGAGGAAGGGGGCGGGGATGCCGTATATTGCGTTTGTGAGAATGGTTAAGCGGAGTGGGGGGGTGGGGTGGAAGTTCTTGGGGAGGGATCCGTGGCCGGGGGATCGGATGGCGCCGGATTGGAGGGTTGTAGCGGAGTTGGAGGAGGTTATGAGGAGGAGTCGGAGGGTGTTTGAGTAGAGGGATTATCTAGCTGGGTTGTATGGATCTTGTGTGGTATTCTTGACAGTGTGTTTGTGTTGTTGTCGGGTTGTGGAGATATACTGCGTATATTATTTCCATTTTCTCTAGATAATGTGTTTCCTCACTGTAAGAGCCCTTCGCTTTTGGTAAAATGTATTCCTGGCTGTAATAGCATTGGTACATGTTCACTTTCGTCATACCACCCCGCGCGGCAATTCACGGAAGCATACAGCAAGGCCCGTGCGCGTTGCGATGGACTAGGTACTCGTTCCGAAGAGCACCAGAACCTCACTTACCGTAGCGCAACTCCGGTCGCCGTGCATATCTTCTGAACTTATCTTGCGGAAAAAATATTGCAGCTCTTGGAGGGCTTCCGGATGACGAATATTTTAGTACAAGCGGAGACCTGGCAGAAATGCTTTCCGAAAAATGATTCCGATGGAAAAGATATCGGAACGTGTGAGAGGGGTTGAAAGTCGGAAAGGATGGATTTTGGTACATTCTTAAGAATCTAAGCTCTAGAAAAGATTCGGTTCGGTCAATGGAGTAATACAGAGATATAAGCTTGAAACTGTAAGTATAATTGGTTGTCGGTCTGCTGCTTGAGTGCGTGGCCTGCTGGTTCGACTCATTCCGCCTAAAAGCCATAGCTGACTTTCATGTTGATGCTGTAAACTAAACAAGCCCATCCAGGCCACTTGACAGAAGTTAGCATGTATTCCAGATACGAAGACGCCATCAAGAAACCAAAAGAGAGATCCAGCCCCTCTTAGCATGAATCCAGCATGCAAAAATCGTCGAGACAACAATTGACATCATAAGGAAGAAGAAAACACCACATACCTTCGCCCTAGCCCAAATCAGCACACGATCCCCATCTCTCAACTCCTTTACAAACCCCTCCCCATCCCTAGCCCCCTCATTCCCCTCAAACCCACCTTCACCCCACAAAACACTATAGATTTCCGTCGACCCTTTCGCAACACGATTACCCTGCAAATACCAGGCGAAATGACCTTCACCGCCCTGCGCCCCAAACTCCAAATGACTCGGCCTCTCCACCAGCCACCACCCCTTCTCCCGCACACTTTCCTGAAAATGCGACATCCCCCTCCACCTCGCGCGATCCCAAAAGTTAGCCGGAAGCAGCGTGTCGTGACTTCGAATTCCGCGGAGAATAGCCACCTCAATCCAAGACGAAGTATTGAACGTAAACTGGGTACCTTCGGACGTCCACCCCTGATCACAACTTTCCATCTCGAATTCAATTTCCTTGACGCGGGGCTTCTCTTTGCAATTCGCAAGACTGCCAAGAACAGGGTCCTGGAAAATATCCGCTTGGAAACAGAGGGTTGCGCAGGATGGATTGTCGATTCCTGCGTGCGCGACGGCTGTGCGGCTGGCATCCATGCTGAATTCTACACTGGGCCAGTACCGCGCGCGGTCTAGGATCTCGAGGACGAGTTCTGTAGGCAGATTGAGTGTGTTTAGCATGGCGCGGACTACGCAGACGTCTTCGTAGGTGGGAGTGTGTGGTGTTGTTCCAGAGGGTGATGTTGAGGTGGAGAGAGCGCGGCCGAGAAAGCCTCGGACGGATGGTAGCATGTTCCATATGCTGTAGAAGCTATGGTCGACCATTTTTGTTTGTATTAGAATTTGTTCTTCTGCCGATGAGAGAGTATTGCTTCAAGGTTTGTGATCTGGCATGTCTGACAATGTGAAGCCAGGCACGCGTTGCGCTGAGGTGAGAGACAATTGGCATCACGCTAAACCAGATAAGGTTAAGAAGGTATGAAGTAGTTCTAGGTGAGAGACAATTGGCATCACGCTAAACCAGATAAGGTTAAGAAGGTATGAAGTAGTTCTCCAAAAAATGCTCAGGAAATTCAATGCTATGCTGCTATGCTATGTATATACTGGTGTGGAAGATATATGTACACTGAAAAATGGTATGTTCTGCGCTGATACGATCAAATGCTAGAAAGCAAAACGATACTAGAAAGCAAGTATCATGATCTAGGCCGTGGGTGCAGCTCCAGTGGGCACAGCGCCAGAAGGCGGCGCGCCGCTGGGCATCGTGCCGTTACCATCAGGAGCACCTCCTCCGGAGAAACCATCCGGGTTAGCAACGCCACCGCCTGCCTGGTAAGTAGCAGCGACACTGTAATAGTCGTCATCGCTATGATCGGCCGTAGCATTGACGCCAATCTGGATCCAAGCAAGCAGACCATCCGTCACATCATCGCCCAAGTACACGAACTGCGGGAACGGATCATAGTCATCCTCAGCCTGGATAACGCTCCACATGTCCTCGTCGTTGGAGGTGTAAGGCTGGATGTTTTGGTTGTAAGGCTCAGTTGCTTCGACGGCGGAGACGAGATCCTCGGGCCAGAAGAGCTGCCCGATGTGAGTGACGGCGCCATCAGCAGTGGTGCCGTTCTCGCGGACGGTAACGTTGGACTTGGTCAAAAGATGGGTGTGGATGGCACGACCCTGGTAGTGGCCAGGGAAGATGGTCTCGAAGGCTACAACGCCGTCTTCGTCGGTTTCCTGGATACCGCGGAGCCAGGTGGTGTTGAGGCCTGCTTGGCCGGACTCGACGCCGCTGAAATTTGTTAGACAGAGGATCATTCAAGGGGCAAGGGAGTTGAATGTACCTGTATACTCCAGTGGCATTGCAGTTCCAGACATCGACAAAGAGTCCGGAAACGGGCTCGCAGGTCTCGATATCAACATATTGGACCTCAAGATACAAGTCGACACCAACTTGGTCTTCCTTGACGTCCTTTCGGATCAACTCTCCATTGACGTAGTAAGGTCCGTTGGTGATTTCAGGGGCCAGGATGCAGGAGGTGTTGGCCGCGAAGATGGTGCTCCCGGGAGTGTTAGGGGTGTAGTCCAATACACCAGTCTGGTTGTGGTTGATCGCTTCAAACTCTTGGAGGAGAGCAAGATCACGACGGTATTTCTTCGAGTCTGGGAGTAATGTTAGTCGGTACTAGTTAAATGGTAGAAAGTAGGAATTAACCACTTACTGACGGTGATACCACGCTTCTGACGCAGTTCATTCAACGCATTGGCACGACGAGCCATGGAACGCTGCATCAGGCTGCGGTGCTGAAGCGAGTCCTGGCAGTTGCTCAAGGAACGCTTAGCAGCGGCAGCGCGCAATTGGCGCACGTCAATCTGACGCTTTACATGTGCCAAATCGTGTTTCTCGCCGGGATGGGCAACAGTGGTGCCAACAAGCGAGGAGGCTGCAACAGCTCCGCTGATGATGGAAGCGAACTTGACCATATTGGAGATTTAGCGAATCGAGACGAAGCAAATAGTGAATGTAGTGATGAGGAGCGAATGCTGCAGTAGAAGAGAACGATTGAAGTGTGGTGGTGATGATGTTTCCTAGACGATGTTTTCTTATCTTCTTATATACAAATCGCCTATATCGTCCTCCCTATACAGTTCATAGCAAAAATATCATTGCAGTACATCTCGAGCCTCCCGCCTCGTCATGCTGGATGACGCGGCGAGTCTCTGTGGGTGCTGTGAAAAAAAACCCAAACTAAACATTGCAAGCCCGTTCGCCGCGAACGCGTCAAGCGACCCGCAACCTGTGGCAGCCCTCTCAGGCCAGGCGATGGAATAGGGAGGCAAAGCGCCCAATTGTCTACCATGAATTGCGTATTACGCCTCCAACTGCCCTGCAGTTTTGTTTGAACGCTTACGTATACCTGAGGCCGTTGAAACAAGCGACCCCCGGCTCGGGTCGGCGTGCCCTTTTTTGGCTCGGAGCGGTGCCTCTTCGGTAATGTCTGGCCCCTTATTCGCTGTGGGTTTGCTTGTCCTTTGTATTAAGCCATGTCCAGGCATCGTAAGCTTTGATGTGGCTCTGGTGGAGGCAATGAGTTGTGGGCCGAGGCGTGACGTTCTCCCTTTGCCGTCACCAATCACAGTATGGACAATTCTCCTATACACATAGTATCAACGCTCTTGGCAACTCCTGACATAATGTATAGCCCTGTCAACCTACTTATCATTCGAGTATGGAGCGAGTTTATGCGTGCAAAAATAGATTTAGGAAAGTTTCTCCGCCTTGCGCATACCATTGATCGCAGGGACCTTGGATTTGGTCAAAGTCGGATTTCACCAAAGAACAACCTAGTTACCTTTAGCACCAAGGAGAACTACAGTCATCACGAAATCTGATTCAGATTCAGCCGTCCACCTTCTACACTCTCTTGCCAAGGCACACGAGCTCCCAAACTCCTGCGAATTTTTTGATTCAGATGCAAAATCAATGGTAACCTCCAGACTACAAGCAGTTCTTCTCGATATCTATGGTGATCACACCTATGAATACAGTATATACTGGGGGAATAATGCAGATAGTGCTAAAGACCCTGCATTGCTAAATGAGAACAGATGAAGTAATAAATACATTGGATATCGGACACTCCCAATCCAAACGAAACCTCCACGACGTAAATACAAAACCTCGTCAAAGAAAAGAAAGGAAAATCGTGAAATCGTTACATATACATCATTCCCACAATCACACTCAGAACAACCGTCCATCCCCAAGACTCAGTGCGCCACGCAGACCCAATATTCGCAACCTGATTCTGGTCTGGAACCACAGGCGGCACGTTACCATTGCGACCCTGTCCACCACCGCTGACAGCTGTGGGATCGCCCGTACTTCCCTGCACGCATCCAGAAGTACCGTTACCGTTGAACATGCGGTCCACAACCCCTTTCCAGACCATCGTTACGTCGTTGATCATGGGAGCTGTGTACCACATGCGGCAATCAGCAGCTTCGTAGATGAACTCAAGCGGTGTGCCAGACTGGTCCTTCTTGCGGAGGTTATCCTTCAGATTGACACCACCTGCCGGTCGATCTCCGTTGTACGCTGTACGTCTGAACATTTGCTCTGCAAAGGCCGTCTTTCCTAGATCAGTTGTGTTCCATTCAGCTTGCTGTTCGGGGCTTCCGAGGCTGGACGAAGTATTAGCACAGAGAATGAGAGTGGTTTTATGGTGGAGGCTAAACGTACAAATAGATGATCTGGGAGCGGACTTGGATGTCATCCCAGGAGAATACTTGAGCGCCCTTGGTTCCGGCAACGCCTTGCATGGGTCCGTATTTGGGCTGGCCTCCTACGGCAATGGTGCGCACGCCACCTTGGTTCTTGAGCAATTCTGCTGCAATGGCACAGGTAGAAGAGCACATTCCGTCAATCAACTACAAGGTGTTAGCGATTACTCCGAGATGCATCTAATAGGCCTATATTCTTACCATGACCATGTTCTGAGCCTGGAATGGCTGTGGCGTCGACGTCTCATTGGCGTTTTCCAAGAAACC
Organism: Acrocalymma vagum; assembly: GCA_028476805.1. NCBI lineage: Eukaryota > Fungi > Ascomycota > Dothideomycetes > Pleosporales > Acrocalymmaceae > Acrocalymma > Acrocalymma vagum. The sequence continues at coordinate 35,310 of JAQGEP010000020.1, forward strand.
AATGACAGAGAACCCAGGGTATGTATAACTCGTCTCGTCAGTGAAGTTGTATCGAACGGTTGTCGTGACCTTATCGCCATTGACGTCTTGAGGACCGAACATTTGATCCCAATCTTTGAGAGCTTGGTTCTGTGCATCAAGTTGGTGCTGGAAATTGAAGCCAACAGTAAAGAAGAAAACGTCCTGCTGTGAAAGGCCCTGCAACTCCTGCGCGAAGACAGCGGGATTGCTCTGAGCGAATGTCTTGTTGGCTGCAAAGTCAGCTGTCATTTGGCCGGCAGTGTTCAAGGCGTCGTTTGCTCGGAATCGAGTACCACCAAATGGTTCTTGATCAGCCTGTGGGAACACCTGTTTGAAAGTGTCGTAACCAAGAATGGCATTGCCTCCACCATTTCCTCTTAGATCGAACACAAGCTTTGACTTCCCATCCTTGACAGACATGCGGATGAAGTCTCGCATGGTGTTTTGAAAAACTTGCACATCTGGCGACTCATATGAAGGAATACTGAGGACCGCAACATCCTAGACACGTCAGTTGAGGCACGGGATTCAAAAGATAAGTCTTACATCATATCCAGATCCATTGAGATAGTAGCCACCAACAGAAAGATTTGGGTTGATCAAAACAGCTTGGGGATACCCTGTGTGCGACGGAGTAGCTGTGCGCGTACTGGTCCTAGTTGAACTAGGGGTGGGAGTGGGAGTAGCTGATGAAGTTGCGGTCTGCGTCAAAGGAACGGGGCCATTGCAAAATTTACGGAAGAATGCTTGTCCACTGTCGACTCCAGAGAAATTTGCAAATACTACGGCAAGATTCATCATGGATTTAGCTGTGCCATTAGCAAAGGCCATTGTTGTATTGGGGCCTTGATATTGGCCGCTTCTGAACGATCCAAGGAATGAGACACCAGAGGCGATGAGGGCCTGACTCGGGAAGAGAGCATTCCATCGGGTGTTGGCATCGTGAAAATCAGCTTGGACAGCGACTGTTTGAAGGTATTCTTCTGCGGATTTGCCGTTGATTGTTCTGATCGGCGAAGGCTGAAAGGAACTGTCATTCTGCATGAGTTGGAAATCACGCCATGCGTAAATTTCCGGCAATGCAACACCGTCTGAAGAAACAGAGACGAGCTCAGTCCCCGGTGGGCGCTGGAACTGCATGACTCCGGCAAGAATATCAGGTTGCCAGGCGAGATGGTTGTCGTATGCTCGATTAAACAAAGTCATCAACTCCATTTGGAACTCGTATTCATTTCTGTATCCACCATTTGATAATTGTTGTTGCATGCTGGCCATTTCTCCAACCAAGTCAACTGGTTCCTCAGTGTAGTCCGGAGGCGGGTTTTTCAAGAAAGCTAGGTTGGACTGCCACTGAACGTACAATTTCAAATCGTCCAGTAACTTCATATTCCCATCGGTGTCGAGTGGAACCGATTGCAAGCAGCGCATACCCATTTCTGCTGGTATGACTTTGCGAGCTCCAGAAGGCATAGCAGCTACCGCGCTGCTAACGATTGCACAGGGTTCGGCCCCTCCAAAAGAGCCTGGTGTTATAGGCGCGGCAGTGGTGGAAGGCTGCATCGTATTTGTTGGCGAAGTAGTGTTATCCACTTTGTCCACAAGCTGTGTATCCAGAATATCGATGTCTGCCATCATCTCGTCCAAGTCCATGTCTGGACCATCCGGTACACCGAACATGTATGGATGCGATCGCGCAGACACAAGGCCGAAGCCTGCGCACCAAAGGAAAAGTCGTGAATGCATTCTTCTGATTGAGATCTTTCCGTTTTTTTAAATACCAAAATCCTATTATCGACTGTCTATTCCGTCCGTCCAAACTCATATGGGTATTAAATTATTAAGTAACCAGAGCGATCCAGCGCTGATGTATAAGGGTATCAATAGATGGTGAGAAAAGAAATGTCAACCAGGACGTCGGATCTATGATGCAGGCATAGAAAAAAAAAAGACTCAAGAAACTGTAGGCAGAAAGAAGAAACCTACTCAGAGGAGGTAGCAAGAGAGACCTCCCTGAGAGCAGTCTTGCGAAGTCGCGACGGGCGGGACGAGTGGGTATTATGGGGCCGTCTCCTGAAGCAGACCGTCAAGATCTCAGGCTTACATGTAGCAAAAATGTCGCGCTGTCCATGCTCAGAATTTCCAAGAGGGGCTAAAACGCAGAAATCCGCGATGCGAAACTCTACATGTATCCATTTCCAGTCACGAGCAGTCGAACACAAACTGCCAAACAAACACCCCACGTTGCTCAAGAAATGACAAGAACTCTAATCACGCGGGAAATGTGCAGATACATGGTTCGGATGCGCGGCGGCCGTGCATTGGAGACATCTTGAGAGCCTGAACGGTCTTGGTGAGGGGATGCGTAGTGTTGTAGAACGGAGATCGCCAAACCATCGCGAAACATGTGAACTAGGCTACCTCAGTGGCTAGTTCGTAGGGGTCCACACTGTTGCCGAAGCCGAAGAGCAGTTCCCGATTATCCGCAATCGCATGGCTGAGTGCGTTCCTGATGGTAAAGGCAAAATGCGTATGTATTTGTTTGTTCGGTTTTGGTTGGCTTTGGCGTCGACGACTATTCCCGGAGAGACGATGTAGGTCAATCAGCTCTCCTGTACAGCGATATTGGCTTCAACGCACTTTATCCTAAGGTAAGAAGGCATACCTAGCTTTGTTCCTTTCTTTTCTTTTTTTTCTTTCTTTTTTTCCCTTTTTTTTTAAAAAAAAAAATAGACGGACAATTAAAACAATTTGTTAGACGATTGTGGTGGCTTGAAGTGCTTCTAATTATTTCCGGATTTTGTCGCAATATAAAGCTTGGACTTGAAAACCGCATGCCTGACCATGTCCCTTATCAGCCACTCATATAATTATTGGGGACCAAATCCCTTCTTTCCTCTAAGAACCTTCCACATCCAAACCATAGAGAGCTAGCATTCGAGCCAAATGCGCACAAAAATCCGGTTCGTAAACAACCATAACAAACCTTACAAATACATCCACAGCGCCCCCTCCAAAAACCCCCGCCTATAACACGCATGTCCTACCCCATGTAGTAACCACTCCCCTCCCACCACGACTCAGACCGCCAACGTCCAACGCATATCACAAGTCATGCCAATTTCCATGGCCTTTCTTATCCCTTGGCCTATCTTCGCAGCATCCATCTACAGCCCGTAACGAAACTCACCCCGAGTCAAATCCGCATTCTTTCGTTTTCGTTTGATGTTTCGAGTCACTGCCTAGCTAAGAAATGAGGCTTCAAAGCTTCGGTAACGCCTCCAAGCTTATCTCCTCGGCTGCCAAAACTAATATCGGCTTGAGCCTCCTTCAGCCGACCTGACTATCTTTTTGGTTACGAACTATAAGAAGGCAGTGATAGGAACCCTATCTACTCCGCGCCAGAAATATAATAAGCATACGACATGCCTCCCTGGCTAGGCTTTGTTAGTGCCAAGATCCGTTGCTTGCAGTGTTTGATCCGTGCCCCTTGGTGTCTGAACATTCCCCGTCGCTGTCTCGAAACAAGGCTATGAAGCTCAGCCCGATTCGCTGGAGATTATGTAAACTGGGAATGAGTTGGAGAAATGATATTCATGTGGAGGGGTTGTACTGTTGATGGGCAGCTACTCGCACTCTGCTAAAGGATCGCTTTGAATTACTGTATTTTCATCAAGAAGAGGGGAATCTAAAATGGGGTAGGCGGAGAATATTGAAGTGGAGTAGTAAAGCGCGATAAAGCCCAGGAAGGATATGAGGTGAAGCCTACCCCACCATTTATTGGCGAGTGCAATAACAATAAGTTCATAAACGCGGATGTGAACGCACATTTCAGATTCTAGGAGCCGACTAGCCCACACCCTAACTCCACGCTGCAATTACGCTGAAGCTCTTGTCTATCTCATAAGAAATTCTACTCCGCTCCCTTCGCATCTCCTACCACGCTTTCCCAAATTCCCGGCCAATCTTTCTCCCCACCGCTATATGTACTTTCAAACGCACTCATAGCCAAATTTCCCAGGAATGGCCTGACTACTCTATCCACAAGCTCTCGTCTCGCCATCTCCAGAACGGGAGCGCCTTCTTCTTTTTCCAGGGCCTCAATAAGCGGATCTAAGAATAAGGTCTTCTTTGGCTCATCGCTATCGGAAGAGCCAGGGGCGTGCGGGAGGGACCGAATGACGGAATGTGTTCCGGAGGCAGATAGGATTTCCGTGATCTCATCTGTAAGTGAGGGAAGTGCAGGTGGAGTGCTGGGCTTGTAAACTGCATCAATGGTATCAGTTATGAAAAGCCACTCTATCAGCTGGAAGTCGTCCGGCTCAAGAACAACAAGTTCATCAAGAAGTTTACAAGCTTGAACAATGCCAGCATTGTTGTAGTGTTCTCTGTTGTCTGCATCTGGTAGAAGAGAAGATAATGCAGATGTGAGCTCTCCATTGATGATGGGCCATAGAGATGCGAGGTGAATGGAAGATGTTTTGAGGATAAGGGAGCGCAGAAGAACAATGGTTTCTGTCCGAGTGGCTGAGGAAGGTGAAGATGCTGGAGTGGCAGTAAGTAGTTCAACAATCTTTTCCATCATCTGTGGAAGATTGGGTGTGAATGCATCTTCTGGACTAGCGAGAACGAGCAAGGCGACCCTCTTGAGCGTCGCTTGTGTCCTACGATCAGCTTCTTGTCGAGCTGAGACAGCGCCCACACCAAACATGATGCCTGCAGTCGTGGGTGCGGATAGTCTTGACAGCAATTCTGGTATTCGGTCTTTATCGGGTTGAACCCATTGGGCAATGATGGGAAGCCATGATTGCTTTAGCAGCGTAAGAGAAGTACCAAAGAATCTTGGGTCATTGAAGGCATCGTAAATGTCCTTCTTTAGGAGCTTGTTGCCAGGAGCAAGTTTTGTGAGGCTATGGAGTAGGTTAAGAAACCCTTTGGAGACATTATCCGGGAAGGCTTTGGCTCGGAAAGTAGGGCCAATGACAGATGTGGAAATATCCGATACAGCTTTAGCGACTCGGTCATTTTCGTTGAGTATGATGGGTAGATGTGGGACGATGTTGGTGAGGATCGAAACGATGTCTGTAGCACGCTTATGAGCCAGACTGCCATTTGTGGCCGTCGGTGCCTTCTCAGCAGCAAAGACCTGGTTGGGATCTTGCAAGTATCCCATTGAGCGGGTTGTGAAGATTGCTGTTAGAATCCTTGTAAAAATATCCTAGAGAGCAACTGTTAGGCGCAATCGTCGCTGAGATGGTACTTCAACTTACAGCAAGCTCTCTTCTCATCTTCCGTTGCTCCCCAAAGTTGGTATTATCCACTTTTTGGCCGATTATAGAGGCGAACTCGAGCAGTGTGCCAAGAATCTGCCGATGTGGTAGAGGGTTGGCGAGCACATCGCGCAAGAAAAGAGTACAATCTTGCCAAATTTCATCCATCGCATCGTCCTCCAAAGACTTGGTGTAGTCCACAAGGAAGGCAACTAGATCGGTATCGGCTAAATCGGAAGTCAATGTAGACATTCGGTTCGGATCTAGTGCATTTGGATTTGTTCGGCTGTAAACGGCGTTGAAAATGGCCGGAATCGTATGTTTAGGCTTGGAGCCGTTCAAAACATTGAGAAGGCCCATGATAGCAGTCGCTTGTGTGTCGTCCTTACCAGAATGCGTCCACAAGACTGATAAAGTTTCAAGACATTCAAGAGCTTCCGCAGCAAAGAGGTGCTCCAAAATGCGTCGCGCCCGATTGCGCATACGCAGAGATGTGTAGCCAAATGAAGACGCCGATGCAGGATCCCGCAACTCGTCTTTCATCCCATAGCCTGCCCAAGACCAGATAGAGAAGCAGATTCGGACGGTATCTTGAAAGCATAAAAGAACCGTAAGTCTGCTGTTTGCAGTTGGTGTGCGGGATTGGTTGACATCTGTTGCAAAGACGCCAGATACAACATTGCTGAAAAAGCCCTGTGGTGCTTCAGGTGACTTGTGAACTGCAGTCCTTGTTTCCTGTATCACTAAGCGATCGTGCGCTCTAGCCAGTATCTGCTCTAACCCATTGATTAGAGAAATAAGAGTTGACTCCGGTGAGATATTTGGGCCCATCTTGGAACTTGCAAATGTTGATTTGAGTTGATTAAAGGCGTTGTCTATCTGCTTACAGAGACATTCTACGAGAGGAAGGAGATTCTCGAAGATTGCATCAGCAAATATTGGAAGTACCTCAATTAGGAATTGAACCCAATCATCGAGCACGAGACGACTGCTAGGTGAGGAAAATCCGAACTTCAGACAATCAACCAGTTGAGGCGGAGGCGGCACCGGTAGAGGCTCAACGTCTTCAGAATCGCGATGCATGGTTATGGACAGCCTTGATCGGGTATTAGGCTGGGTAGGTTGCTTTTGGTCTGAGTTCTGCTCCTCCGTTGGACGGATGACTCGTAATCTGAGTGCAGCAAGTATGGCGTCTAGCAGAAGACTTTGCAGAGATGGATTAGCGGTCCTCAGTCGAGCCATCAGCGGGACCTCTAGTTCTAGTTCTCTTAGAGAGGAAGCGTAAGGACTTTGATAGGCGAGGGAAATAATGGCAACGGAAGTCTGATAGAGTTTCTGTAAATGTGGCTCTATTAGCCCCCCTGGTGTGTTGGCATTGATGGCAAGGGTTCTGAGACAAGTTTGAACAAGCCATTCCTGTAGGGAGATTTTGGATGGTGATTCAGTTGCCCCGGGAGCATTCAACTCTGCAAGCGTGGCCCATGAATAGCGAGATGGTCTTTTCAAGATGTTGAGTATGTGATTTAGATAGTAAAGACATTCTTTGGTGTCGTCTCCTTGTTGTCGTCGCCGGGTTGGTTGGGCAGCTTTGGCTGGCGTCAGAGAATTGCTTTGGTCCAAGCATGCTAGGCATTGCAAATGTACCGCAAGAACCTCAAAGACTTTGTCTAGGCTAGGCAGATCTTGAAGCCAACTTCGAACAAATGTCGAAGCTTCTGACCCTTCCTCTGCGAGCGTATCTAAAAGTAGAAGGAGAGGTCGAGTCAACACAGACTGAAAACCTCCAACAAGTGTGGGAGGGGGCATGGAAGTTCCACTTGGGCGACGGACAAGGCTCCCGCGCTTCTCCGATTGAAGGCTCAGTTCATACATGGTATGAGTCCATAGAATTGCGAAGCGCCGACCATAATCAGAGTCACTGGCTGCGGTTGAGGACAATTGGTCAACGATTAGAGATGATACAGCCGCCTCCACCATTCGTGTGGTTGGAGAGATTGTATGGAGATGGAGAATACACCTAACTGCCTCGACATGGTATTTAGGCATAAGTGGGGAGAGATATTGCCACAACGTAGCAACAAGCGGATGTATAATCTCTGGGAGTTGAGCAGCAGGTATATAAGGACCAGAAGGGCGAGAAGTTTGCAGAGCAGATAAGACTGCGGAAATTGCGCTCAAGTGTGTGAACGGGAGTTGATGCAAAGAATTTGTCTTTGAAAGAGCATACCGAATGACAGAGAACGGATCGACTTCATCGAGAGCCTTCAGTTGTTGAATTTTGAATAATAGGTTCGCAAGAATCCTAGACGGCATATCCGCGGGAACCGGTAAAGCGCTTGATTGAATAGATGCCTTGAACATGCGACAAGCTTCGCGCAGTGCGAACTGCCCTACTTCAACTGCGGTAAACGGAGAGTCTGCTGCTTCCAAGTTTCCTTGAGATTCCTCGTAGAACTCCCGTATGCGTTGGAATGTAGTTTCTCTTGGCACTTTCGTAGCAGCAGACAGGTCCCGATTAGTTGCTCTCCCATCCCTTAACGCGCGCTCGGGTACAATCAGGACAAGAGAATCCACGATCTCGAAGGCGAGGTCGATAGTGTCATTGGCTAGATTTGTCTGTCCGGTCGAGAGATCAAAAGCTTTGTTGAGCGAGGCAAGAGCAGATACTATCATCAAAGGCATGTGTTGAACCAGCATGTCTTCTTCTTTGAGATTGAAACGGGCGAGAACAAATTTTGCCAGCTTCATTCTCCGCATTGCCTCCTCCCGATTTGTAGCCTTAGAGTCCAATGCCGATGTAACGAGGTAGATTAGCTTTCCCCAAATGAGACCGCTATCAACACCGTCGAAAAAAGCGTTAGCACTCCTCATAACCTCATCGACTTGGTCTCTGGAGGCAACCTCGCTATATGACTGGATACTCTGTAATGCTGGCAGAAAAACAGCTGGCACAATCAAGCCGCCAACTTCCCAACGATCCATTAGTGATAGGCAGACTCGGAAGGGTCTTGCACGTTCAGCAGGAAGTGCGCCGGTGCGCTTTATCATCTTCATTACACTACGTGTTAAGGCTTGAAGACCATACTGGGAGAAGTATGCTGCGTGATGAGTAGACGGATCATTGGAGGAGCTCGATTTATCTTGAGTGGGTGAGGCTATTGATTCAGTGCCGTCTGCGGCATTAGGTTCTGGTCCGAGGAACCACGCCCAGAGACGTCGATTCAAACTCATATCTCTTCGTGAAACAACACCAGCAGCAGCGGACACTAACCGTTCCAGATCGCCGTTGTTAATGCGTGCTTGCAGTATCGATGAGTCAAGTGGTAGATGGCTAACAAGCAGATCTAGGAAACCTCGCTGAATCAGTAGTTGGGAATCGGATAGACCAGACTCGAAACAGCGGATGAGAAGTCCAGGCTCTGGAGAAATGGCAGCTTCTGCCTCAGCTGGCATGCCCTCGGTTGGGACAGAAATATCGGATGCAATAGAACCGCGGCGAACTGGGCGACCGAATTTAGGGAGCCGACGAACAAGGAATGCCAGAGCGCCTTGTCTTCTTGATGCGTTTGTAATGGTGGCCAAGAAGAAGCATTGCCAAAAATGGGATGATCCACTGCTCTCAGATTTGGCATCTACTATTTCGTCTGATTGATTACTGACAGCCTTGCGAAGTTTATCAAGCGCAGAAACCATGCGCTCAAAGTCCTCGCTTGTCTCATCTTCCAAGCCAGGAAGAAGAGAAAGGATCACTGCTTTCAAGGCCGGACGGAGGGCGGCTCCGTCTAGTTTTAGAATATGGCTCTCAAATACAGAGAGAAACAAAGGACGGACGGAGAGGGACGCGAAAGAGAGCACTGAAGCCAAGCCAGGGAAGTAAAGGTTCAGATCACGAGCTAGAGCATCTTTCTAGGCAGGAGGTCAGCACCTGCAGACCTTTTGCTTGGGAATGGACACACACATACTCCAATTGTCGAAAAAATATAACCATACACATCAAGAGCTTTCTGGTGTACGCCCGAAGGCAATGCTGGATTCAAGCACTGCGCTAATCGCAGTGCAACTGTATCGCTATGTGGGATGACTGACGTGTCGGTGGGGTGCGATTGCAGAGCCTGAACAGAGAACAGTATAAGCGCATATTCGCCCAAGGTACAAGGAACAGGTGGAATTGACCTTCAGCAGCCGCCCGAGAAACGAAATATAATCCGCCCACTCCTGTTGCGCGGTGTCCCAGAGGGCGAGAGCTCGTTCGACGCCGGCCGCATACCGTCGGAAGTTTTTGTCTTTCTTGTGCAGAACTGTGCAAAGTCCAGAATCAGTAGGCTAATTGGAAAAGAAAGCATAGAGTGGACACATACCTTCTTCGGCGTGGTTGCGCGACAATCGCGGGGATGGCGAAGAGCGGCCAGAGCCAGGCGGGGAGAAGACCTGCAGGTTAGCAGACGGATCAAGAGACATGCTGGGCCTGGCAGTATGAAGATGGTCCGTGGCTTGATTTGAAGCTCCCGGACATGCTGGAATGGGTCGAAAAGGCCAGTTCGGCGAAGTGTGTTTGCTGCCTGTGACGTGAAGCTTGAATCGTGTTCGCTCGAGAAACCGGACGGCGAAACGTATTGCCGTGTCACTTCACCTGCCCAAGGGCGGAACGGCGGCTGTGTCTTACCACTGAACACTCAAAAGGCCAGAAGAGCAGGCTTGTCTTTCGCAAACCATGGATCCATCCGCTCAAGCCGCTCATGAGCACCTGCACCATGAGCATCCGCACCCACACCCGCCCTATGCTGTACCTCCGCCAGATGAACCCCCGCCATCCTACGATGAAGCTACCCATTCTGCCACAGCCCCACTGCTGGTCGGCCCCTCGTACCCAAGCTATGGAATCTATGGCGCCTACGACCACACCGAAGAGTCCTCTGAAGCCAGCAGCTTTATAGAGAGAACCGATCGGTCTCTTCCTGAATGGGTCGGCCAAGCACTTGTCGTTACTGTCTTCGTCGGTATCATATACGGTTTCTGGAAGTTGGTCAATGACCCCGACTTGGACGGCGGGTTCCCTTGAATAAACAGCAAACGAAACAAGTCGTATTGGAATCATGTCACGTCGCCACGCTCCGAGACGGCCGCACACACCCCGCAATCGTGTGTGTCGAGAATAGCCAAGTCACAACTAGGTATCTAGTATGTGAGGCCCTCAGCCTGAATACGCAAATGGCAAATCGGCCACTGTTCCAAGGTGCTGGCGCTTCCATTCCACTAGTCCGCGGCACAAGGAAACAGCCAAATATCACTTGGCACTGTGCAAAGGCTCAGAGTGTAGAAGAAGTAAGAGGAGCTTATGCTCAACTCAGATTATTCGCGTCGTAACGCCTATTCAATTACATTTTACATGACAGGTGCTCTAGGCAATCGTCAGCCGCCCCTGAGCACAGTCTTCTGCCCTGAAGGCCCTCGTCGCCGTTCACTGCAATCGCTCCCATTCTGGCAGCGACTTTCCCCTTTCCCTAACCTCGGAGGATAGGTATGCATGGTATTCATCGGCTCTGTCTTTTGATGATGAGCTGTGTCGTTTGTATGGGAAGCTCGGTACCTCCGGGGTGCTGAAGTCGACTGGGGTGCCTGGATGGACACTGAAAGGGTCTGAAGGTTGGGCAGGACAACGCGGTACGATATGCGTTGCAGACCCAAGATCTCGGCCTCGCCTCCCGGCCCCGTTTGATGGCAACGACTTGCCAAATGGAAATCCCATTTCGTCAATTCTTTTCGCAGTAGTGTGTGATGCTGCAGAGTGTGCGCGGCTTCTTCGTCGTCGTTTCGAATCGTCGGTCCAGACTGTATGCGGCATGCCCGTGGTCGTAGTCTTGGGACTAAGTGGTGGCGATGGAATATCGCCGTTCTCAGAGCTTGTCGAGCTCGTTGATGGGTTCCTCCTGCTTTGAGGGCCCAGCGAATCTCTTCTGAAATCGTACGACGATGAACGCTGCCGATATGAGGAGACGGAGAAATGGAAACTTTTGAACAAACTGCCTGGCTTCTTCTCCCTCCTCTGGTAGCTTGAATCTGATGCCGTGCTGAGTGGTGTGCCCGGTGCTGAACGATATGGAGTTGAGGATCGAGACTGAGGTGCTGAGGATGAAGCTGATTTTGGGATTGAAGGTAGGGGGGGTTCGGCTTTGGTTATGTGACTCTCGATATTCTGGAGAGGTACGCTTTTATACTTGGGGTGGGGGTGGGGATGCCGATGATGTAAATGCGCCGAGCACAGGACCGGTGACGAAGTCGATGCAACTCCCCTAAATGGTATTTCTGCGGTGAAGGAATTGAGGTGTGGAGGTTGAGGTTGAGATCGGGTGGCTGTCGAAGTTGCCATCGTAACATATGCTCGAAATGGTTGGGGCGAAGCCTCTCGGTCCACGTGGATGTGGAGGATGTAGGAGTGAGAACCCCAGACGGCTTTGCTCGAAGGTTTGAATCGTTACGGGGGCAATGTCTGTGAATGGATAGTGCTCGATGCGAGATGTGCAAACTTCAAGCATGCGTGAGTGATGTTGGTGGCAATTTCGTCGTTACAGAGGCTGCCGGAGCAGCCACCTGTTGATATATTTCTATTCTCCATGCCCTACGCAACCTACTAGGGATGCTTCCAAATTACCGACTAAACTCTTTTTATGCCAAGGATGCGATGCCGCGCAGACAAGGTGCCAAACCAAGTCTCACCGTGGGCCTGCCACCTCCATCGTCATTCTTTCCTTGAGCCGACTTGTGCGGCCCTTTTCGACTTGGATCGTCACCCGAGTCACCAAATCTGTACGATTACGGCTCGCCTACGGTTCACCGCCGACTCGGAGCACGTGCGAATCCGACACTTGCAGCAAGAGGTTTGAATCTAGGATACCAGGGAATGGTAAGGGCCAAGAGGGGAACAAAGAAAGGATGCCTCTGGCTACCCCAGCGCCCTCCACTAAACCCTAGCGACAAAGTGCGGGTGCTAAGTGTGTAGGTGGTACGCGGAGCTCAGTAGTTGAGAACGAGAAGGCGAAACCAAAGGCGCCCCTAGGTGCCTGTAGCTGGACAAATCAAGTCTTGAGGGTTAACACTTCAGCCGTGGCTCTGATAAACAATTTTAGGGTTCTGAAGCTCCGGGCAGCCGATAAAGGAGAAAAAGGGAGTTATTGCGTAACCCCTCCTTTCCTGTTTGGCGTTTTTGGATAACTACTCGCGGCTGTGGTGGCAAGTCTATCAGGCCGCGTTTGTCTTCCGTCCCAATAAGGACGTATGGCTATCTTACACGGCACACTCTATCCTGAGAAATCAAGGAAATTTCCAGTTCGCATCCGAAGCCGGCCCAGGGTCGGGGAAATAATTACCACCTAAAGACGGGACGTTTTCTGGGACGGACTGGAAGTCTTGAAATGCGGTTAACTCGCCCTGTTTCTTGATTGTCGACAGGAGTTGACATATGCCATCGACGTCAGGGCCAAAAAGCTCAGCGCAGTTTAGCTCCTTACAACCGTCCAAGGTGCGCGTTAATTCGTGTCATAACATGCTCTAAGCAGAACCAGCGAAGCGTTTTCAGCTTCCCAACCCCCGAAAAGTCACACTGAGCGATGCAATCATAGAACTTCACTGACAACACCACCCGCTCACTCGTACGATTTTGCGCATGATATCTCTACGCCTGCCTGAACTACTTCTCGCCCCACGATTCTTTTAATCCTACTTTCGTCCCAGACTAAAGCATCACGACTCTCAGATATCGAGGTACCAGTAATCGGGCTGCCCAATGATCATTGGACGGGACTTGCCTCCGGCTCAGCCGCCTGTCGGGCTCATCTCTCCAGTTTCTCCCAACAGGCCACACGGCCTTGGATCCCCAAAATGACTCGATGGCCCTAACCCTGAAAGCCATTGAACGCCATTATGATCGGAAGCTGGGATTTCACCTGTGGCCTTACACCTATATCGCTCTCATCAATCCGCTCAACCTCCCGTCTGCCCACAAAAGTTTTTGGATGCTGGAAAAGCCTCCTTCAGCCGGCCCAAAACCAGAAGGTAAAGCACATTCGAACCACAGTAACAAATAATCATTACTCGAAACTATTTCACAAGAATAGCAGCAAGGCCCAGAACGTCCCACACGTGATGGGCCCAAGGTGATGGTCTAGCTCCCGGATAGCTTCTCCACAATCCTACCTGATTTCTCCATTTTCTCCATTCCGGCCAACACGTGGTCGGAGCGGCTCACATCTGGACTGGATCCGACGCACATCCCCCCACTGTCGGTGTGATTTCCACTTGTCTAGTGCACCGACTCAACCCCCAGTGGCTTCTCATGGCACTAGATATCGAGGAGCTGTCACAAAGTTGCCATTGAAAACCTGCCCAGTCTCGTCATGCACAACGATCATGGAAACCTGCTCACAAGACCCTTGGGGATTGTCTCCAGGGACTGATGTGCGGACCGAACGGAATGCAAGCTATTGCGCAAATCCCGTCACCTATTTCTTGATCACATGGTCATTTTTACCACGGCTCGCCATATCCCCAGATTTGCCGGATCGGACTTGACGGGAGCCGCATCAATAAAGTGACCCATACCGACTTTTTTTCATCCCCAACAAAGGCTCGATTGTATATATGGCTTTTGCGCACAAGGCTCACTTGCTCCCCGAGCTCTGAGATTTGTCGTCGCAATATTGATGACAGCTACAACATAGAAATTGGGAGTTATTCCGTCATCCATGTCCTCTTCATCTCGATCGGGCTCTCCTTCATACTCGGCAAATGTAGCAGCGCAATTGACAATGGTATTCATCACCTCCGAGAAGACCGTCCGGACTTCTCACCGGTCGATCAAACAACCCTAATCATGCAAAACGATTTCAATAGTCTCCGTCAGCCGCGTTGGCAAATAACTTGTCCGGCTCCAAGAATCTCACCTATCGTCTTCCCGCTGAATATTTGCCTTACTTGCCCTAACCAGCTGCATGCATATCAGCTTCCATGCAATGATCGTGCAGGCTGTAAGTGCCTCGAGGTTAACCACCCTTCCCGCATCTCATCGAATCTCGCGTAGAACATAGTTCTCGCATTAGTTTCAAGGCTCCGGTGCGTAGCATCCACCAGCTGTCCTACATGTCTGGGAGAAATTGTGGGCACGCATATAAGCTCAGCCTTAGGCCACGATCCGTTGTCACAGTCCCTGACCCCGTCCCCGCTCTCCACTCCCGCTCCCCGCATCGAGGATCATCCGGCCTCCCTCACCGATCAACGTAAACTGAAGTGCTGGTGAGTAAAACACCATAGTAGCCGTTACAGCAACGGCTAAGGGGATATTAGCCCCAGTCCCCACCAGTTTTCAACTCGAGCTTCTTGCCCTACAATTGCAATCTTGATGATTTTTCAACCCTACAAGCACTATATCCTTTGCTGGGCAATTTAGCGAGCTGCAGAACATTCACATGCTTTTATTAAGTATGTGTGTATATTGCCAGGGACCAGGTGCAAGGATACTAAATATGTATGCACATACATACATGCTTCGCTAACCACTTTGTGTAGCTAGCTGGATATGAAGATTTCAATCGTCGCAGCCACTGCACAGTCTGCCCGATACACTCTCACATAGCGCTGGTAGTACATCGCAATGTACCTGCATGCAATTCTACCCGCCATGATTGTGAGCCACGCGCCACAAACGACTGTAATACCAGCCACCCTATCAAACCGCTCGGCGGTCTAAACACCATCACACATTGGCTCTCAGCCTTCTATGACGTACGCTATTGTTCTGTGTCGGGTCGCCCTGCGTTCAATTTTGCTCCCTCCGAATATCTACCGCCCTCCCGCTGCATCGTACTCGTTACTTTCCATTCAGATAGGCCCCAAAGTGTCACACGAGTATGTGCAGCAACGCCTGTATGAAATTCAACATCTCCGCTCTCCGGTGTGAGGATCTTTGTCACACCGCCCTGCCGCTCGAATTGCTAGGCTTCGTACCTCGCTATGTAGGGTCTCAATTGCTTCATCTTCATTGCGGAACCGCTCGCTGACGTCTGAAATTCTGCACATCGGAGTCACCAGGATTCACCAAAAGAAGGCGTGATGATCACCGCACGTTGCCGCTGCTATCTCATGAGATCAGGGTCTCTCATGTCTGTCTGAGCATCATTTAGCATCCTCACCCGCATCCCGAAGATCAACCTTACCCTCTTTCTGCAGCCGCCAAAGGCAAAAGCCGTTGGATTGGAACGCCATGGCGACCGCGCGCTTCAAGGACAGCAGGTGATTTGACTGCGACTAGAACAAACTCAAAGCCCTGCCCAGCACCACCACCACTTGGCATTTAGAGCAAGAAGTTTACGTCCCGTGTATGGATGCATCAGAACTCAGTCTCTACAGAGTCTGAGTAGTCGTTTGAGGTCGACCTTTTGATGCGAGTGGAGAAACTCTTTTGCATCTCGTTTTCATGCTCTTGCAGTTTGTCTCCGGTCTAAGTCATGTCATCCCCACCACGCCAGAACCACCACCGTCTTTCTATCCTTCTCGCCCAATTTGCCCATATTCTAGACTGGACCCTTAACGCACCAAGCCCAGTCTAACATACACCGCCTTCCCCTTGGCAGTCAACGCATGCAAAGACACGGGGTGTCATTTCGTACCTCAGGCTTGCTTCACAATGGGAGCTGCAAGCCCATCCACCCCCATCCAAGAGAACCAACACCCGTGCACCCAACAATATCCCATACATATCCTCATACAACCGCAATTCCCCGCAAGCATCACGATGACACCCATCCGGTACCTGCATCCCAACCAATCCACCTGCCCCCTAGCCAACGACGCATCTACCATCCAGCCAATCAACGCCCTCGGCGAGCTGGACAATACCACATATTGGTTATATGCACGACGTGCGTTTTTTTTCCCTCGTGCACAACTTTCCCTTCTTTCTTGATTCTCTTGCATATGCGATTTCTTTTCTAGGGCAAGAGCTAGGGTTGCTGTGTCAGTATCTGTGTGTCAGTATCCGTGTCAGCGCTGGCGTTACGTACGGGGAGGCACCGGCCGGTGTCTGCTCTGCTCTTTTTCCTATTCGAAGTCTGTCATCATTGCGGATTATCGGTCCGCGCGCGGGGATCGATTGAGACAAAACTGGACTGCGTTTGCGTTTGGGATGGATGAATGGATGGTACCCGTGCGGCTTGTGTCGGTTTTGAGCTATGTATCGCATTTGCGCATTCTGTGGGATCTACGGCGAGACGTCATGAAGAGGGTTTGGGAGGGCGAAGTTTTGCTCAGGGCCTACTAAGGAGTTTCATATGTGGGATAGTAGAAAGGAAGAGGTGGCCTGCCTGTTTCTGATCGATGATCGAGCTGTTATTGTGTCGATCCTAGATGGTTTGGGAGCTTCACTACGTTGTCGATTGCTGGGCTTGGTGAGTGACGAACACTTATGTAACTGTGACTCTCTGCATCGACGAGAATATTGGCATAGATACTTGGCAAGGTTGGGCAGGTTTGTTCTTGGTGCTATCTATCTCCTAGATTTTACCTCGCCACTCCTACTCTCCCACACAAAAAAGCTTCAAACTCGAACATGCGCGGTGTAAAGTATAGCTAGTATTTCTTCCTACCTACATCATAACATGTTCAACCCATTTTTCCATCATAATCACCTCACCCTGCTCTCACTTCCGCGACGTCGGGTCGGCGTGGCAAATCCCCTCAAACATGCCTCTCAACCTTACTCCTAAAGTATCATCGCATCTTCTCGCCCTCCTTATCCTGCAAATCATGACATTAAAACCCCTAGCGAATCAATCCTCATCCCCAAAAATGCAAGCCGCGAAAGAAGAAAACCCTCATCACAAATCTCCATGATAAATGCAAACCTTCCCCATGTCCCCATACCCTAGTCCTAGTCCTAGTTCATACCACCGAAATCCAATCCCTGCCCCATCCTATCTGCCTCACGAACATGTAATCTATATACTACCTCTCAACATCCACAAGACCCCATCCCAGCCCAACCCAGGAAAAGGAGTAAAAGTATCACTTAATCCCTGGCCGCCACGTGTATCGTATCTGCATCGTTGCTGGTGCAAGGAACTTGAATCATACTTAGATGGTGCAAGTTATTTTAATCCCTACGCTGTAGAGGTGTGGTGTATGATGCTATGCACGCCCTCGTAAACGAACGGACGGCTCACAAGCAGGAGATTTTCCATAGAATCAGTTGATTCGTACGTGTACCCCTAGGAGGAGAACTAGTAATCCCTGGAGCCACGTGCCATCCCCATCCCGTCCATGGAATCACACCACTTTGCCATCACTTCTGCCACTAGTCCCCAGTAGATCTATCGGAATTATCATCCCACAAGGACGATCTGCAAATCCAGATCTATGAACTACTGTATATTGACAGCGTAATTACCACGTATCTATTTCATAGCCCCTTGTCGAGCCTCGAGGAAGCTAAGTTATATATACCCCTACCACCAAACCCCCCTCCCCCTAGTCGCGCAATAATATCATAATCATGCCACTCCCACGTGCTTGACCGCGTCCCATCACACCCACCCACATCCATACACACACACGCAGGTCTAGGATACTGCATGCGATTCTAGGATGTCTGCATGCATGCAGATGACAAGATGCGGATCCGCTCGAGTTCTTTTGTTTTTTGCGGGACGCATCGATAGGTCAGCGTTCCGCGGAAATGTTACAACGCTGAGTTTCGGCGATGATGAATGAATACGGGACTCAACTCACTTTCCGGTCACCTCCCTTTGTAAGTAACTCGGGCCGAACCGGGACCGGACGGGGCAAGAATCCAGCAGAAGGAAGTAAACCCGGCCCGATACGATGCCAGCCGATGTAGAACTACCACCTAGTGAGCAATTTCCTTACCACACTTCATTTCGCTTCGCTTCGCTTCGCTGGACTGCATTTTCCTTCGCTTTACTAGATACTCTCCTTCCCTAACACAACACCCAAACCCAAACCCAACATTTTCGAAAGAAAAAAAAAGCTAAAAACAAGAAAAGAAAACAAACCCAAACTCTAAGTACAACACACCAACCATCCTCAATACACATCTCCATTCCCCTAGCACACACCCCGGTATTACAATCCACCACATAGACGAGATTAGATTGAAAGAAACCACACCAACTACCACGATAGAAAGAAAAGGAATCACATCGCATCGCATAACATCCTATTACCGCAGGATTCAATATATCTAGATAGATTGATACAATACATAGTTACAGCAAATATACATCTAACACTACCCTCCTTTTCTCTTTCCTTTCCTTTCCTTTCCTTTCTTCTTCTCGTTGCCCGCGGGAGACGCAATAATTATAACGAATAACTTCTGACATGCCATACCCTAACTAACAGATACTCCATCTCTTTTTCTCCTTTTTTTCCTCTTTTTTTTTGGCATTAGAATTTCGATCCCAGGCGAACAAAACAAGCCAAAACAAAACAAAAAAACGCTTTAGCAATACTCCCACCATAAACCAGAAAACAAAGCCATTTACTTTTTTTCTTTTTAATGTCCTAGTAGCTTCGTTTGGTTTTCCCCGTAGAAATAGAATATTGTGTTTAGGCACCTACTAAAAATTCAGAAAGAAAGAAGAAAAATACCTTAAAATAAAAAGAATCTAAAAAAAAAATAAACACAAATAGCTAATGATAACAATAACCAAACCTAACAGCCTCAAACTCAAACTTAATTTTAAAACTAACATCTCTCAGAAACTAAAATAACAAGTCAAAGTTCTTAACCTTAAATATTAAACTCTCTTTATTCTCTCTTTATATATACATCTCTCTTGCCAAACACTCTAACACAGAAAAAAAAAATACTATTCCCTTACAAGTACATATCCTAAAAAAAAAAAACAACCTTATAGCTGTAAATTTGTTTTAAAAAAAAAATTAAACATAGTTCAAACCTGTAACTAGACACTTACCCAAAAACGAACGAAATTGAATAAAAAGGCCAAAAAAATACCCCTCCAACAAATACATTTATCTTTAGTATAAAATTAATTGAGCAGTGCAAAAAGGTGCACACACACAAAAGACTTTTTCCTTTTGATGAGGGGAGAGAGCCAGATATGCTAATTAAAATCCATCGTAAAACTTGCACTTTAATATACTTTTACAGGCTTATGTTCAATATTTAACACTAAAATTACCGCGTATATCAGCATGAAATATTTGAGCTTGGATCTTAATATCTTGGACTCTGTTCTCATTCATACTACATATACATACATAGACCGTATCCACCTCGTATCCATAATCACAACATTAGAAGGCGTTTGCGCCTATATCCACAAACCTTGTTGACGACCGATCTAACCCATATACGTCTCATGCAGGCCAGAAATGACATCCGGCGGGATGCGCTCGTTGCAAGCAATTGGCAAGACATCCACTGTGTCGACGGTCTCCACTTATCCGAGATCTCTTGTTGCTGCTCTGTAGTTGAATGTTGAAACGGAAAAATATAAGAATTATTGCGAATATTGGAGTTCCAAGTTGGCCTGAGAGAACCGATGCCAAAGTAACGGTGCTGCGATATCTTGATTTGGCAATGAAAATACTCAAATATGAGAACCTCTCGGGCGTGAGTCTGAAGGTTGAAACGTCTCCGAGTATGCTGTGGATGAAAACAATGCTGTTGTGTTGAGTGAGGCAATACGCGGGCTCTAAAGCGCCTTGGCTCAGTTTAATCGCTTGAGTGTCTGTTGCGTTTCGAAAAGCTTCGAATGAGATCACTTCCCTTGTGCCACCATCGCTTGATGTGGTCAATCAGTCGATGACGGTGATACGCGACCTTCGGCATGCCCTCTGCGTTCTGGAATGTCTGGCGATGGGCGGAGAAGGCTCGAGCCTCCCCAGCACAGTCTTGAATGGATGCTGTAGAATGATAGACAGACCCTGTCTGCATATTCTCAGGACTGTTTGGCATAGATAGTGTCTTGCGCGATTTGGTGTGAGGACTCATATTGGGCATTACAGCGCAACTGTTTGAGAAGCGTGATCTGATGCCAAACCTACTTTTCCGGGAAGTGGCCGCTTGCACTTCATCATCAGAAGTATCCGATCCAGAGAATTGGCTTTGCGGATCGCCAATGAATGCGGAAGGGGCTACAAGAGCAGAGGTCGGGTAGCGTTCACCAGCGGCATGGGGCCGATCGTTGGAGCGAGCAAAGATGCCGAACCTGGAATGGCGAGATAACGAATTCGCATCACCAGATTCGAGTAGAATGGCACATGGTGAACCTGCAGGAGTGTGGCTCACATGGAGTGTGCTTGCGGTTGACGTGTCTGAAAGCCTATTCCGCAAATGTGAAGGTCCAGGCCGAGGAGATGACTTTAAAGCTCTCGGGGAGGGAAGCGATATGTCAATGGATAAGAGGTCCGTTGCCCAAGGATAGTTTTTATCACTGTTCCAGGGACGGGTATCCGTTGCTGTGGGCGTATTCAACATGGATTGTGATGCCCTCATCATAGACGACCTCGAGTCTACAGACGCTCGAAGATCTTGAGGATCGAGACTCAATGCACGGGTGCGGAGGACAATTGGAGACGCTGACCCAGAAGAAGAACAAGTATTCTCATTAATCAGTGCAACGCTTTTGCTTCTCCGTCTCGTCGCCCCGCTTGAATCTCCGCATGTCGGTTGCATCGTGTTTATCGCAGAGCTGGGGCTTGAAGGGCCCTTTTCTTTGCCAGTGATCTCTTCATACAAAGCGTCGTCAATTACCACCATGTTTGGCGACCCAGGCATTGGACGGAGGCGTGCCGAGGACCTCTTGGGGCCTGGCCCACCGACTTCATGAATTTCTTCCAAGGCATGTTCCATGATAACCTCCTCCGTGAAAAGGTCGTCCAACTCGTCAAGATTGTAGTACTCTTTTAGTGAGGGCAAGAATTCAGAGATTCGCTGAGTGAGACCGCCAACAGAGGGAATAGACAGTTGATCAATCTCAGCCATCAGCTCTTTGGATGCAATTGGTCGCTTCTTCTGTACGAGACTTATGAAAGCTGAATTACTGGGCGCTTCTCGAGGCTTCTCCAGCTCATCTAGGCTTGCAAAGAAACTACGGTACTTTGCCCGCATTTCCCCTGTGGATGACGGCCGTAGCACTGGTGCTTCCTTAACATCATGCGGACTGTTCTTTGCTCCGTCTATGATTCGAGAGCAACGAAAGTCCAGAACCTCGTTGAGCTTCTCAATCAGGTTGATGCGGCTAAAGTTCATCGAAGGCAATCCGTGGGTTTGCGTCAAGCTACTCTG
Organism: Acrocalymma vagum; assembly: GCA_028476805.1. NCBI lineage: Eukaryota > Fungi > Ascomycota > Dothideomycetes > Pleosporales > Acrocalymmaceae > Acrocalymma > Acrocalymma vagum. The sequence goes on from JAQGEP010000020.1 coordinate 56,922, forward strand.
CCGATTCGACCTCAAGGAGGATGGACGCGAACACAGGTTCATATCGTCGACTGATGTGCGAATGCTGGGCACTGTAGGAAGCCCTGTAAATGGCAATCGGACGCTGGAATTCTTCAGATTGCTAGCGCTGGTGTTGAGACTCGAGTCTTCATGTGATTCTTCCTTCAAGTCAGGAAGGTAATGGAGAGGGTATTTATACGTAGGCAGCCTTAAATCGGTTGTGGTCCCATCGTGACTACTTCCCGTATTGAGGCGAGGTTCGCTTACATGTGAGCGTGGGATGTTCGAAGAGTTGCATCCATGCCAGACCAGATGCGTGGTTGTTTGACTATCGCGACAACCTGAAACTGGCGACCTGGAAACAGCAGCTGGCGAGGAATGTGCTCGGAATTTGGACCTCTGGGGAGAGATGGTGTCGGGTGAGTACACAGAGGACGGTTGCGGGACCGCGAGAGGTGTGCTCAAGGAATGGCCATGCATCAAAGAAGCGGTTCCTAGTGCAAGTGTCTTTACTGGGGTACTGTATTTGGGCGTGACAGGCAGAGTCATTTCTTTCTGAGGGACCACTTCCTGCTTCGTCACAACCTTCTCTGGGGTTTTGATGGGTTCCGCTGGCAGTTCAAGTATGCTCGCTACCTTGCTATAGATTGATGAAGGAGGCGAAATCCTATTCTTTTGGTCGCGATCCTTCCCTGTGTGTTCACCCTCTGATACCTTCCGCCCAGAGTTAGAATACGTCTTGGTGAAGCGACGAGGTCGAAATTGACGTAGCAAAAAGCCCGCCACCGCACTGGAGCGCTGCGCTTCTTTTGACGAGCTGGATTCACGTAGAGGCACATGAGGCGGTATTTGTTGCAGCATATCCCCCTTGGAAGATGATGGAGTAGATACTGTAAACTCTTCGTTTAAACTCGTCTTAATGCCCTTCGGGGGCACATCTGTCGAAATGGTCATTCCAGAATCGCGGAGTGGCACTCGATGCTTGCGATCCAAGGTCGGAGCCGGTCGTGCCAGTGTAGTTTCTGAGAACGGTCTCCCCATTGGAGGCTCACAATGCACTCGATCCTGATATGGTAACCTCAAAGGTGGCATAGATACAGCACGATCAGGGCTCACTTTGTCCTGACATGTTGTGAAAGAGTGAGCATCCGAATCCTTCCGTGCTGATGGTGGGAGCCCCTTGAACGATTCCAGGGAATGAACATCGTGATCTCTAACACTGTGTTCCGTGGACGCACCCTCCGGTTGGTTAGTACATGACTTGAAAGACTGCTCATCTGAGGGTTTCGGAGAATGTTTGCACTTTTTTCTGATCGAGCCATCCGGGAATTCGTACTTTTCAGATACAGCTACACCTTCCGATGGGCCATTGCTATCTTGTTGAGTGCGGCTATGCTGATAGCCATCCAAGAGGTCTGACATGCCGTCTTCGGTGCTCCCCCCAAGTCCACTGGGCGCTGGTTCGACTGCTGCCTCGGGATTGACATCTGCTTCGATGCTTGCCTCGGTGACCAATGGTATCGTATATCTCACCGCGAAATTAAGTGTAGAAGAGTCGAGAATGCTGGATCCAACTTGCGAAAGGACGCTGTGTTGGTTATGTTTAATACTATCTGATCGAGAAGAGGAACCGACTCTGTCTTCACTTTCAAGCCCTGTGACGGCTTGATCCTCGTGATCACTCTGACTCTTGTGTGTAGATGAGCGGTCGGATCCATCAGCATCGACCGTAGTCGAAGTGGGCTTCAATGCCGCGAGAATTAAGTCCCTGGTAATGCGTCGTGCAACCGGAGACGCGGGCAGCTCCGCCACGCCGGGATTTTCAGACTGTGCATTGCTTTCAATCCTCTTTGGCGTTTGCTCAACTGCTCCTCTTTCCTCCAAGATTGTTTTGATCTGTCGTACGAGCCCGGCATCAGCATCCAGCCCGGTGTACCGCTGAGATCCGAAATGCTCGCTGTAATCGTAATACAGCGGGCCGGTCGTGGCTTCTTCCTTTACTACGCCAGTGATCTCATCAGTGAGAATCTGTGTGTTTGTCGGACTAATTAGTACCTCCATAGAAGTCCCATCTTTAGGTGTGGGCGGAGAGGGCGCATCTGAAGAGGGTGCATCGGATTCAGTACGTTGGTTGGTAGATCCACTGGAGATGGAACCTTTGGCAGACTTGTGAGTGACACGAGCTTGCACTCCAGGAGCATGACAATGGAGTAGAGGCGGCACAGGCGGGATATCGGGTCGGCTCCCAGCGAAAAAGGCTGGGGAGTGGTTTCGACTAGGCTGCCTGAACACCGCAAAAGCCCTCTCATCACGACGCATCGAAGTGTCAGATGGTGTCCTCAGCTTCATTTGGCTGTGATGCTGCAATTGGCTCTGGCTTCCATGGCCATACCCACGCTTAGTGTGTGCGCTTGTTGTGTCACTCAAAGCTGGCGAGCTCGGACGATAGCTTAGGCGACGGAGTCGAGTCGGGTAGTGGTACGGAGATTTTGGACGTTGAATGTAATCATGGGTGCGTAAACTGGCCAAAGAACGATTACTTGATAGCCGGAACGTAGGCTGCGAAGTATTTGTCAGACTGAGCGAGCGGTGACTGTCCCGGTTGCGGCTCCTGGGGATCAAGGGGGAGGATCCCGGGATGTTGACTACGGTGGGTGAGAGCGTGTCTGGTACGTATTGTGGCACGATTGAGTCTCTGGTGAGAGAACGGTGGGCAGCAGAGGACGATGAGGGCCAGTGTCGATGTTTGCTACCAGTTCTAATGGAGTGGGCCGAGTGAGATGAGGCTGTTGAGAGCCTACTACTAGCACCACGACGCTGCGACGCACGAGGGACGTGGGTTACAGTAGCCATGTCGCCAGTGAGGCCGCCGATGTCACCCATTTCTGTCGATGTTTTGAGCATGCTCATCACACCGGGGGCAGAGGAGATGTCTGGTTTAGCGCCTATTGCAAGTTTGTGGGCCCTTCCGGAGATTGCGGAAGCGTTCGACGTCCTGCTGGTACGCCCACTAGCATTTGGGTCTCTGTCGGTGAGCACCATCGTGGCGGTGGAGGTGTCGTTCAGCGGAAGCCACAGTTGCAGTGCGTGAAGGGTGAGGATGGCCAACGGGAGGAAAAGAAAACTGCTCTAGAAAGAACAGTGGGTATCCAATTACCCAACAAGTGAGGTTCCAAAAAGAGAACGAAGAGTGTTGTTGAAGATAAAACGGGATGCGAAGAGAAGACAAGAGCAGAGAGGGAGGGGGCGAAGTAGTAAGAGAGGATCTATAGGAAAACCTACTCCCGTGGAAGGTGCTTACCCAGCTCGAAGGAAGTCACTCCTCATGAGGCAACGAGGGAACCACGACTCGAACGGTGGAAACATGCACGGTGATCAATAGATGATTCGCAGATGTACAGAAGCGTGGAAATGGAGACCGCATCCATTTTGCCCTCAGTTTCCTGACCAAGAGTGCACAGGTCGGTAGAACAGATTTTGAGAAACGAAGCGATTCCCCGACCGTCAGCAATCGATTGTCCATTGTTGGACTTACCTTGTCCTATCTACTTACTGGCTCTTTGATATGGATAGAACATGTATACCCTTCATTCCGTCACCTTGCTCTCCGTCTTTTGTAATTTGCCTTGCTTTGGCTGTCTTGTAAGCCAGAACCCAAAAAAAGCAACTTCACTGGGCAAGTATTCAAACGCCCGCAGATTTGTAATTCGAAAAGCGAGTACTGTATTCGATCTTCGCCAAGTACATTATACACTTATGTGATTAATTCGCTTTGCATAGTCATTTCCCCACCATCTCCCTAACTCCCTCTCTTTTCACACACACATCCATACGAACAGGTCTTCTGGTTCTCTTCTTCCTTTGCCCTCGCTCCTATGCTTGTCCACAGGGCCAAATTACTGGACCTCGTCCAATCATGTACGAAGCAACAGTAAATACAGTCGAAAGATCAGTATGGGTTGGTCATTACTAGCTTCGTCATTTCGCCATCTTCAAATCAATATAGTATTTAAAGGGCGCGTCGTATCAGGTGTGAAAGATATTCAAAACAGAAGATGAGAATGAAGAGCCACCGTACTTGTACATGGGACAGACCCAAGCGCTAAATGCAAGAATGCGCACAAAAAGGGGCCATAGATCAATCTTAAACAAGAATTTGTCAATGACGACCAACGAATTAAAAAGGTCGGCGCTAGAAAAATTGCGCTAAATCAAGTAGAAACGCAGAAGAACAATTTGCAGACAGAAATAAAATGCATGCAAAGGGGGTATATTGGACGACCACACACGCCACGAAAGCCAAACGAGATGAATGCCGTATGCCCGCTGGAACGAGATGGATAGATGCATGGAAAACAAGAGACCAACAATCCAATGACATCGGAACGAGGAATAATTACTCCGTAATGGTATCTACACTTCCGTGTTTCTTTTTGCTGAAAAATCGTTTGATGGAGGTGAGACTTGCCCGTTTCGATAAGCGTCGCGATGGGTGAGATGAGGAGGAAGAGTAGTTATCCAGAGACGTTTGAGCACGCTCGGGCATTTCGACTGGAGTGGTAGGCGCCGTTGTTCGCAGCGGTGAGGCGAAAGCAGGGGACATGGAGCCGTGTCTGCCGGTCACAGTGGTTCTAGGGGTGCCGGGGGAGCTGCTGGGGAAAAGGCCAAACTGAGCTCGTGGATGGGAAGACACGGAGGATGCGGAACGCGGCACTGCCGATGTGGGGGAACCAAACGATGCGCCCGACAGGGAAGAATAGGCGGAATCCTTCCCTGTCATTGGAGGGCTCTGGTCGCCAAATTCACCATGATTAATGGCGCCTGCTGCAACATGTTTGGGGGTCATAGTTTCGGTGGTGTCACTATCAGATCGAGAGGACAGCTCGGGCTGCTGGTGGTGGTGGTGGTGGTGGTGGTGGTGGTGGTGGTGGTGATAGGGATGATGCACCACTACCTCCTTTTCGTCCGTGTAAGCCAAGTTGTTATTATGGAGATCGGGTTCTGGTGAGGTTGGAATAGGGAGCTGCATAGCATCCTGGTCTTCAATATATGAAATTGGCACCTCCATGGAGCGTTGTGTGTCTCTGGCTCGCGGCCGGGACGCTACGGGATGATCGTCTGGCTCCAGTGATTCGCCTGAGTCTGAATTGGTGACGACACGGACCTGAGCCTGCTCACTGGGAGCACGTCTTGTGCTTGGATGTCGCTGAGGAGCATCAGCATTAGTGGTATTATCACCGGTGCCATTGGAGGGAGAGGGTATGAAAGGTGGTCGCTCGTTGGGTGTGGAGGGTAATGGTTTGTTGTTGGCAAAGTTTCTAAAACTCCGGGCAGCTTCGCGTGAGTTGGAAGAATTCCGTGATGAGGATCGGCTAGCAATCTATGTAACAGGACAGGCATATGTTAGTGAAACGGTCACTTTATTTTTGTGAAACTGCGGGTACCAAATTTGGGAGAGGATCGACAAGAGCATCACGACAGACTAGATGGTTAGGGTTAGGGGGAAAACTCACCAAACTTCGTCGACTGGCAGCGCCGCAGCGTTTTTCGATTTCGTTACAGTAGCTGCTCACTTGCACGAGCACGACGCCCAGTCTTTCTGCTTTAGCCACCAAACTCTGCAAAAACTGAGACCATCCACCTGTATTTCCGCACATGGCCGAGTAAATTCGACCCACGTCTTCGTTTTGATAGGCCCATTCATCGCCGATTTGCAGTAGATAGAGATCGAGTTCGCGATTGGCGTCCCGAAAGGTGCTCATATCGATGAGGTAATCATTGAGCATCTCGGACATGCGGGTGATGGTTCGCTCAATAGTGACATTTCCGTCGAGGAGCTGGGCGCGGTAGACGCGGTCTTCGAGGAGGCGGTCAAATTCGTTGACATGCTCCATGGGTACTTTGAGGCATTTGCGGCGGAAAAGCATATCCTTAAGACTTCCTTCAATGTCCTCGTTGGCTCTTTGTAGAAAGCTGTCTAGCTCATTAACATGCTTAAGCAAAATATCAGCGACATCGGCAACGGATTTTTCGAGGTGCTGATGCAGCAAATGCACACCAAAAACAATCTGGGCCACGGTTTTGAGAAGTGGATGAAATTTGCCCTTGGAATGGTTTCTCCAGTGGCAGTTGTAGGTGAAATTCCAGGAGAGCTCTGAGGCATCGCCGTCTTTGCAGAGAAGCTGCTGGCGAGCTTCAATGGACTTGTTAGGATTCGGGAAAGGAATAAAGCCAGTCTCGCCGGTGGCATCGAGCATGGATTCTTCGAATGGGGCCTGCATGGCGGGGAGAGGGTGGATGGGGAATGTCATGATGTACTTGTCGCGGTCGTCGTGCCATTCGAACGAATTGGAAGGGTCGGGAGGGTGTGGTTTCTGGTAGTTGTGGTTATTTTGGTGGAGGAGGTGTTGGTGTGAAGGCGAGGGCTGGCGATGTTGAGCTGTTGAAGAGGTGGAGGAAGTGTGGTTCTCGAAGCTGCGGCGCGCCCTCTGAGAAAGACGGCGTAGGGGAACCATGTCGAAGGCAAAAGTATGACGGAGCCACTGCAAAGTATAAACAGAGGGACCGAGACCGAGCAGTCGGGCGGCGGGTGGGCGTTGGGGCCCGGGAGGAGGATGGATGGGTGGAGCAGGACAGGAAAGTTGAAACGAGCTGGGAGACTAGATTACGGCAGATTAAGCAGGACGAGTGGCGGGCTCCAATGGAGGGCGATTGGGGACATGCAGGCCCAGGGAAGGGATGTCGAAGGGTTAGAGACGAAGGAGGACAACGGGCGGCATAGCTGGGGGTGTTGTTGGTTTGGCGCCGCGGGAGAGGGACGTAGGGAAGGTCAGCGGGAGGGCGGAAGAGGAGAGGCGCGAGAGATGAATGGCGTGTTTCGAGAAAAACAAGAGAGAGTCTGAAGGGAAGTGCGAGAAGGAGAGAGGAAGTCGAATGGAGCGCTTGAGCGCGGGAGCGGGTGGGCGTGGGAATGGGCGTGGGTAAAGAAAGGATGGAACTGGAGCAGGGATAAGTTCAGACGGGTAGGCTGACCGGGGGCAAGGACGGGGTCGGGGTCGGGGTCAGGGCCAGCTTTGGTTGGAGGGGGTGAGCAACAAAGCACCACCACCATCAGCAGCTAAAAAAAATAAAGATGAAAAGGCAGGTTACTGTGTATCTACAGGAGACAGTGTTTCGGCCATGTGGAGGAGGATCTGCTGACGGGGGGGATGATGGGCGCTGCAGCAGAATACGGGCGAGACAGCGCAACTAGAGGCTGCGATGGCAGATGGCAGATGGAAAATGGTAGAGCGGATGGCAGCGCGAATGGCAACGATACCTACTTACTCTGGAGGTTTAGAGGCCGACCGAGGCTGCAAGGCGAATGCAAGATGCGGGCGATGCAGGGCGTGTGCGCCGGGTTGTTTTGGCTGTGTGGCCTCGAGCCTTCTGCAGTGGAGAAGCGTGAGCCTAACGCCGGCAGCCAGGCAAGAAACGGACCTAGCTTGTTTGTTCAGTGTCTGCTAGAGTACTCGCCAAAATCTTCTTCCCACTTCCCCCACCGCCTAACGCGGAACAGGCTGGTGGCTGATGGTTCTGGTTCTCGTTCTCGTTCTCTCGCTAGGGGGAGGGGGGGGCGACTACTTGTGGGCTGAGCACGGCCCCGTTGCTGGCCAGACTAACATTCATTCTTTCCTTCTTTCGTTCTTTCATACTTGTACATAGCATAGAAACTGGATTTGAAGGAAGATATGCAAACATGTGTGGAGGTGGCAGAGCAGACACAGGGTGCATGTGCGTTTGCCAGAGTTCCCTCCAATCACTTAGGGGTGTCTCCGTCTGTGCCAGCCCAGCCAACGCCTGCAAGCGAATAATAGCCATGACCACACCACGGCCACGACTGACTTGCCTCTGACCAGGTTCCCAAACCTTGAAATGACCAAGACCATGACAACAGACCACCACCGAGAGGCAGACAGAAGACCCTGAAACTGCCCTGCCCTGTCCTCGCTATTCGATTCTCTTCTATTCTCCAGATGTCCGTATTCTCTCCGCTTTTTAATCACCCTTCACTGCCACACTCTCTCACCGACGATCCTTTGTGATTGTGTGAATTGCAAGATGGTGGCATGTTCAGCTCTTCAGCTCAACTCGTCGCGATGCTGTGACGCAAGAGGAGGTTGACTGTTGGAGGAGCTGCCAGGGGTAATAATGCAGCACCAGCGCCATGCAGTCATTTGGTCATCCCCCCTCCATCCACCACCTTTGCTGGTTGCATGACACGGCGCTGCTTGCATCTGCATCTGCATTTGCATGTACATTGCGCTGCTTCCCAAGTCCAAAGTTTGTTTTGTGGTTTTCCTGCCATTTGGCTTGCTGGATGAATTCTGCTTTTCCATGCATGTCTCACCAAGTGCTAAGTATGCCTCTCTCAAGTGTTGTCTTTGTCTTCTCCTTCTCTCTGTGCCCCGCATCATGATTCAAGTTGCTCCTTCCCGCTCTGTGCGCAACTGCTCCTGCTGTGGGGGTGCTACTTCCTTCCTTGTCTTTCACTCCACCCACACCCACACACACCAACAACCAACCAACTCCCCTTGACGCAGGGGCACCGCTGACAAGATGGATCCGCTGCACGCCAAGCCCGCCATTAACCAATTCACAACTCTTGTTCGTAGATAGTCTACCGGACAATGAAAAGCGACCACCCTTTCTTCGGCTTTAGACTTCTCACTCTTTACCTTGGCTTTCACAATCTAGGTACTGCGCGCATAACTGCGTCTTTGAGGGGCCGGGGGACAGTTCACCACATGCTCGAACGCGACAAGATAGTACCAAAGTTCTGTGACGGCAATTGTTACTGTAGATTTACTATCCCGGGTAGTAAGTTATACCTAGCTTTGTTGACTTTTATACCTTGAACTATGGATAGTCTTTGTAAGCTTGTCAGGGAGATTGGATGGCTCCGACGACATGCCAATTATTTCCAGACTTTTTTGTGGCACAGGAGACTGCTTTGGGATGTTGCTTCCCTCTGTTGAGGTTGTGCTGTGAACTGCTTCCTTGACCACTGGGTAAAGGCATGCCACTCATCTTCGCCATGAAGCGGATAACGTCATGACAGGCATATATATCGTGAAGTCGCTGAGTAGTGACAAAACGTCGAAGCCACCAAGATCGCGTAATAAGCTATTTAATTTGTCTATACTACAGATGTATAATACATAGAAGGCAACAACTTAGACAAACTTAGGTGTGCCCTATTGCCTTTTTTTAAGATATAGTGCGTTGAAGCCAACAAATCTATTCAAAAAGAGTTGATTGACCTCGAGCGTTTTCCTAGAGCTTTTGTCGACACTAGTCTGAAGTCCCCTACCTTTCCCCCTTCCTTCCCCCTTCGCCCTCGCTTGTTTGCTTTCGCTTCTCTCCGCCCCCACTCACCACCCATCTACCTCTCTCCACACGCCACACCGCGCTCTCTGTGCCTCTTGTTCATCTAACTTCTTCGTCCGTCCACCTTCGAAAACTACTCAATGCTCACCACCACGCCCTTCCGCTCACATTTCACCAATGTCCTACTCGGCTGCTCATGCTTCTCCTTCTCTTCCCACCCCCGTCTCCGATCCCGCCATCGACCCCCTTGTCAATCTCTTTGCCCGCAGCATTCGCCACGCCCTCGACGACTTTAGTCGCTTGATCGACAACACCGACAACCACCTCGCACACGTCGACGGCTCCATTGAGCTCCAACTGCACGCCAACCGCAAATCCCAGCTATATCACATCGCCGTTCAACCATCCCCCGATAACGAGCAAGGCCTCGGCACCCTCAAGACAACTCTCACGAGAGCTGCCCATTCAAAACCCCTAACTGCTGTTTTTACACCCGCGCCGAAGGTGACGCCGCTGCCGCAGTTGCCAGCTCCAGCTCCAGCTTCAGCTCCACCGGCCGAAGCATTGGCATCCTTCGACAAAGACAACGAAGACGATGATCAAGAAGAAGACGACGATTCTGTCTCGGCAGCCACCCGAGCTAAGCTGCTAGCTACGGCACCGGAAAAGCGCAAGCTTGACGACAGCGACATAGACAAGGCCAACAAGCGTGCGCGTAGTAACAATGGCCATGGTGACGTGCCGTCGCTCATCACCAAGGCGGACCTTGAACGTCTCCTTTCCAAGCTCAAACAAGAGGTGCCACAAGACAAATCAGATACCGTCAACCATGTCCAGCGACTACTCACACGCTTCTCCTCTGAAGAGACTACGCCGAACCACGAGCAAGCTCTCGGGCGACCTGGCAGACCCCCTTTCAGAGACTCGGTCCTCGATAACACTGGATCCACCCCAACAGCCATTCCTTCGCCAAGTTTAGAACGCGCCCAGGGCGACGCGTCCCTTCCCGACCTCATACGACGCGAAGCCAGATTGCTTTCCTCTCAGATTCAATGGGTCGAAGATTGCAGAAGAGTAGCGGCTGACGTGCACGACAAGCGTGAGGAGAACTGGCGGACCTCCTCCGCTGGCTTCCATGACCGGACCCGCCAGGACCGCGAGAACTTCCAAAATAGAATATTACATGAAACCACCATGCAGTCCAAGACGCTCCACCAAATCCTAAACGAAGTCAAAGCCATTGGGCTCTATACCCAAAGTATGAAGTGGGAGACGCCTCTGAATTTTTCGGTCCATCCCAATTACACTTCACCAACTGTCGCTACCCCTGCTTTTCCCACTCACCAACCACACTTACCAGCAGCAACAACAGAAGCGTCAGCAGCAAAAGTGCCAATAGCAGCCTCGGCAGCCAAACGAAGCTCCGCGTCCGCCAAGAGGTGACAATTAACATGGCTGGCGTCTCAGACTAAAACTTCGCCGGAGAATCCAATGTCCAGGAAGTGAGTACTCGCGTTGACGCATCCACCGAGTACTTATCAACGCATGCTATCTACACTCCGCTAAGCTGTCATCTGCACGCACTGTCAGCCAGATTCATCCGCTCCCAAAACCATCACGATTATCCGTGACAATGAAAAGTTCGCCATTGCTAGAGGCGAGATCTCCGAGTCCCACCTGAACAACCTAGCCCAACTTGGCTTTAAGCTCAGCTTATTATACCCTATTATTTTCGATTCATATCCCCAGAACTTGACTTTTACGATACCCCACATCTATTTTATTATGCCTATAGTTTCCTCGGGTGCCCCTTTATATATTGCACAGAAGGCTTGCTCCGGCAACTACTTTCTTACTAATAGGCACGGTCTGGTGCGTCTACATTTTGCAAGCTTGATCGAATGTCCAGAATATAATTGACATATACTTTTCTGTTCTGACAGGATACTGTTGCTAAGCCCCCAGGAAACCAAATCATCTAACGTGATCACTATCCATCGCAATGTAGATACATGTCTTGCCAAATTGAAGCAGCGCCTCTAGACCTGAATTCGCAAGCACCGGGTGTGAACCATTTGCGCCAAACCTAGGCATGGAGGCTGACATGCCATGTGTGCCCAACCATGGTACTCCGTGTCGATCCCAATGTAGACATTTCACATTGGGAGTACCTGGGAAAGGGGCAATAAGAGAATCAGAACTATTACCATACGATTTAATATACCGCGTGTAATCTACTCATGTGTTCTGATATGCTATGCTGTTCTGTGCTGTGTTGCGCTTCATCGATTTCCTACACGTGCATGTGCTTGCGCGTCCGATGTTAAATTTAATGTTTTTTTTTTGAGGGAAATTGTTTGCTTTTTGATCAAGGTAGTTTGCGAAGCAGGCTAGGTATTGAGTTTATGTGGTGTTTTTATTTCTTTTATTGGTTGATTAACATTTTTTTTTTTGGGTTTGTTTTGTTTTATGGGGTGGTGATTGTATATTATATACAATTCAAAATCATGCTCTTATTCCCTTATCAAGAAGTGACGTGAATAACGGGCGCTATACCCGTTCTGGTAAGCGCGAAACCGGGCTTTGCTTCATCCCGCGCAGCAATCATCCTTTTTTCTTTTCCTATTATCTATCTAACGACGCCCCGCAGAGGACTGAGGATATAGATACTTACGGCCTGTGTATTGTCTGCAAATTGAGAGGTTTGCCTTATTGAATCACTTGTTCGTGTCAGCCAGCAAGTCAGCCCATTGCTCCACGGCTTTCCGGCTCGCATCGCTCTACGGCTCGCATTGCCAGCCCCACAAGTTCCTCCTACCCCCTGTGGTCTTACTTTTTTCCGGGAATCGAAAGCTTGTCGACGAACTGGCCCACTGTATTACCTATTGTATAGGCTTTCTCATCCGATCGATTGAGTTGTTATTACCTAAGTGGCAGACTACCTAGGGGAACAAACCATCCGAGATAGCTACCTTGGACCAGGCATTCACATGTCTGACCCGAACTCGGATCCCAACTGGAACTCCTCCGCTCAACCAAGCCGCTCCAGGGCTTCATATCGCGATCATCCCAATGGTAATGACAGCACTGCCAATGTCAACGGCAACGGCAACGGCGCCACCAGCAATGGCCATGGAAACATATCGCCCAAGCTCAGTTCAAACCCTAACAACGACTCCAATTCTTCCCGACACATTCGCATCCCGGAGAATCTCCAGCGGCCGCATTTGACCGGGAACCATCGCAGTCTGAGTGATGCGTTGCGCGCGGTCAGGAGTAATGAGGAGCAGGAGACGCTGTTGACGGATGAGGACCACGTTGATTCGGATGGATGTTATAGGGATGATGAAGTGCAGGGACCGAGGCAGATTTTTTGTCCCGATCCGCATCAGGGATTGAATGTTTATCTTACTATTCATCGGTGAGTGGGGTTCTTTGAGGGGATGTCTTGTTTGCATCGATTGGGGCCAGGTGGCGAGAGGTTGTTGATGATTGTGGTATTCAAACTATATGAGTTGTTTGAATATGGCACTTATCAGGAGTCATTGCAGAAGCAGAGTGCTGATTATCACTATCATTTAGCATCCGGAGACTTGTTCTGGCGAGCATTGAGGATCCATATACTGCCGATCAGCTGAAGGAACCGCGCATGAACGTCCTTATAGTCAAGCCGCTCGTTGATCGCCTCTACGACGACGAAGATGTATCCATTGGTAAGTGCCAATAAAAGCTGCTTTTTCGGACTATCTAGGTAACACCTTTCAGTGTATTGCCTGCTGGTCAACCGCCTGCAATTCCTCCGTGAACAGCAGTTTCAACAACATCACCAGACTGTGAACCTAACACGGGCCAACCTCTGCGAGATTGTCGCAATGAAAGTGCTACGACGCCACGATGAGGAGTCTACAGGCAAGCCAGGCCTACTCCTTCTTGCGAATGTTCTTGTCGCCGCCTTCCAGCCCTTTCAGAATGCACCACCAGAAGTCTGCCCGTCGAAACATTCCTGGCGATATCAGGATCAGGGGGGATACGAGGGCAAACTGACTGCTCTGGAAGTTGCCATTGTCTCAGAAAGCAAATTGTTTTTGAGCAGCTCGGCTTCACAGAAAGTAATTGATGCAGTCTACCGAGGACGAATCGTCTACACTCCGACGACTTTCCTGGACATTATTCCTGATCACTACAAGCATAAACCCATTTCCCTCTACGACCCAAGAAAAGCTCCGCTACTTAATCAATACCGATTGATTGTTCCACGCACACGCAATATTATTGAGGTTGTGCAGTTCATTCTTCTTCTTGGTCTCTATTCGGCATGTATGATGAATCGCCGTGCGCACGAGTTTACCACACTCGAAGCATGGTTCATCGTGTACGCTGGAGGATGGGTTTTTGATGAGTGCCTTTCTGTCTTGGAGCATGGCTGGCAAGTGCACACACAAGAACTGTGGGCCTTCCTTGACGTCACTTTTGTCGTCATCTACCTTGCGTACTTTGTAGTCCGCATTCACGGCTGGATTACAGGAAGCGATGAGGAAGGCAGACAAGCGCTTGACATCTTGGCCATTGCAGCACCCATATTGTTCCCACGCCTTGCTTTCAACCTCATGCCCGAGAACATGCTATTTATCGCCTTAAGAGCCATGGTCAAAGAATTCACCGCACTAAGCCTCATTGCTGTTTGGTGTTTTGGCGGGTTCTTGCTCGCACTCAAGTGGCTGAGTATGAGCAACTCCAAAATCGATGATTCCCCTAATTCGATCACAATATCTAAATGGATGCTCTGGATTTGGTTTGGGCTTGACGGCACTGGTATTGACGAAGCACCCGCGTTCCACGAGGTCCTTGGTCCGACGCTCATGGTCATCTACGCCTTTCTAGGAAACACGCTCTTCCTGACTGTTCTCGTCTCCATTCTATCCAACACTTTTTCTAAGATCGCCGCGGATGCCACTGCCGAAATCCAGTTCCGCCGCGCCGTACTCACATTCGAGGGCGTGAAGTCCGACTCTCTATTCGCGTACAGACCGCCCTTCAATCTCCTCGCGCTCGTCTTGCTACTCCCGCTCAAATTCCTCCTCACTCCCCGCTGGTTTCACAAAATAAACATCACACTAGTCCGCGTACAAAACGCGCCCATTCTCCTCGCCATCGCTCTCTACGAACGCCGCTCTCTCTGGAAACCCCCACGCAAACGCACACTTGATGGATTGGGCTTATCAAAACGATCTAACAGCCACTGGCGATTTTGGAACTGGGATCGATGGAGTCCGCATGCGGATTTGCAGGCGGTTTTTGAGGAGGATCCGCCGCAGCAGGTGGTGGATCGGATTGAGGAGGAGGATGATCTTGAGGATGCGATTTTGGAGAATAGTTTTGCGGGGGCTGGTGGTGGGGGGATGTCGAGAGGGGTTAGTCCTGGGAGGGCGTTTACGAGGCGGAGGAGGTTGAGTAGTGTTTGGCAGGGGTGATTCTTATTATGGGTTGATTTGGGACTGTTATACATGTTTGGTTGGATGGATTGGAGTGATTATGAGATTCTTTGCTTGCAGAAAATGGGACGGTGGGAAGCCGAGGATGAGACTTAGGTGTGTATGTGAGTAGAAGATTCCCATATTTGTTCGAGCTTTACCAGATGCCGGGTCAAAGAAGCTAATGCTGGAGGCTTGTAGATAGCGCACAGGTACCGTTGCAATCCCTTAGCACTAACTTCTTTGACCCGGCATCAGGTAAAGCTCGACCACGCATCACCCGGTACGTTTGGCCAATAAGATGTCGTGTGTATAGCCGTATGCAAATGGTTCGGATAGAGCAGCCTATAGCTACTCGACCTGACCTGCGGGCACACTCGGACCCTCGGTGCAAGCTTCACCTTCGGGAGCGTATAAAATAAGTACGAAGATGGATGCTCCCTTGTGTTACATGCGGGTTGAAGCATTACTAAAAATGCTATATCCTGTGTCAACGTTGGCGTGGCTTGCGCTCGCGCTTGCAACAGCTACACACGCGCAGTTTGGAATCAAGCACTCGCAACACGGGACGAGTCCGCCTGTCTACCCATCGCGTGAGTGCAGCACGTTCGGCTTGAAACTTTCAAGTTGCTAATAGTGACATTAAAGCAAATACCACGGGTGTAGGAGGATGGGAGGAGGCGCTAAACAAGGCGAAAGCCTTTGTGGCTCAATTGACGCTAGAAGAAAAGGCTGGCATGGTGACGGGTAAGTAAGCCAAGCGCATTTCTTGAGCCCGATATTTTCATTAGACTGGATCTGATGGGTTGGAATTCACAGGTACGTTCGGGCCCTGTGTTGGCAACATCGCGCCGATACCTCGTCTCGACTTTAAGCCGCTCTGTCTGGCGAACGGCCCGCTCGCGATCCGCGAAGCCGTGTATGCCAGCGTCTTTCCTGCTGGATTCCACGCTGCGGCATCATGGGACCGTGGTCTCGTGAGACAACGTGGTGTTCAGATGGCGGAGGAATTCAAGGGCAAAGGTGCACATGTTGCTCTTGGGCCGGCCATTGGAGCTATTGGCCGATCGCCTTACGGGGGACGCAATTGGGAAGGCTTCTCGCCAGACGCGTACTTATCTGGGGTGCTTGTCGAAGAGACTGTTCTAGGGATGCAGTCTGTAGGTGTACAGGCTTGCACGAAGCATTACATTGCAAATGAGCAGGAAACTATGAGGATGCCTGCTGTGGTTAATGGCACGAAGGTCGAAGCTGTTTCGTCGAACATTGACGACAAGACTATGCACGAGACGTATCTCTGGCCTTTCGCCAATGCCGTTAGAGCAGGTACTGCGTCTCTAATGTGCTCGTATAATCGTGTAAACGGTTCTTACGGATGCCAGAATAGCAAGACGCTCAATGGGCTGTTGAAGAATGAGCTGGGATTCCAGGGATATGTTATGAGCGATTGGGGAGCTACCCACTCCGGCGTCGCGGCTATTGAAGCTGGACTCGACATGAACATGCCTGGTGGCATCGAAATGATGATGGCGAACCAGTCTTACTTTGGTGGTAATATTACCGCAGCTGTCAACAACGGGACGCTCGCAGAAGGACGCCTTGACGACATGATTCTTCGAATCTTGACGCCTTATTATTACCTTAAGCAAGATGTGGGATATCCGGCTATTGATGAGTCAACTGAGGCTATTAGTTACTTCCCCAAAGCAGGCTGGGTGCACCAGTTTCCTTTTGGCCCTGTAGTAGGTAAGTGAGGCGCTGAACCACCATTCGACAAAGCTATCTTGTATCGGAGAGTGGTCTTTAACACAAGCATATAGACGTCCGCGCCAACCATGCCAAACTCATTCGCGAGCTCGGCGCTGCAGGAACTGTCCTCCTGAAGAATGAAAACAACACCCTGCCGCTCAGGAAACCAATGAACATTGGTGTTTTTGGGAGCGACGCGGCAGACTTCACTGAAGGACAGCTCCCATATAGCGGTCTGTCCCCGGCTGGGTATAACATAGGCACCTTGCC
The DNA here is from genome assembly GCA_028476805.1 of Acrocalymma vagum. Lineage (NCBI taxonomy): Eukaryota > Fungi > Ascomycota > Dothideomycetes > Pleosporales > Acrocalymmaceae > Acrocalymma > Acrocalymma vagum. The sequence continues at coordinate 73,781 of JAQGEP010000020.1, forward strand.
CGTTGGCGGTGGGTCAGGCAATGGGCGCTTTTCGTATGTCGTACCTCCGCTAGAGGCCATCAAAGCTCGTAGCCAGTCCTACGGCGCGCTGGTCCAGTACATAACGTCCAACTTCGCCATCACCAACGGCGGTCTCCCCTTAATGGCGCCTTTCCCGCCCGATGTCTGCATCGTCTTCCTCAAGTCATGGGCTACCGAGGGTCGTGACCGGACCACACTTGTCGCAGACTGGAACTCCACCACCGTCGTCGAGACCATTGCCGCCGTCTGCCCCAACACTGTCGTTGTACTTCACGGCGCCGCCCCCAACATCCTCCCATGGAAAGACCACGCAAACATAACCGCCATCCTCGCCGCCCATATGCCCGGTCAAGAAACCGGTAACTCCATCGTCGACATACTCTGGGGCTCCGTAAACCCCTCCGGAAGACTCCCCTACACCATCGCCACGCAAGAATCATCCTACAACAAAAATCTCGCCAACAGCTCCGACCTACTTGGCTCCACCGATCCAGATACCTGGCAAGCCGACTTCACAGAAGGCAATCTAATCGACTACAAACAATTCGACGCCGCGAACAAGAGCGTCGCATATGAGTTTGGCTTCGGGCTGAGCTACACCACTTTCGAAATGTCTGATATCCAGATTTCTATTGCTGATACTGGGTTCAATGTGTCCGTATCTCGCACACCAAAACCCACTGCGACAATTCTTCCAGGCGGTAATGAAGAATTGTGGAAAGTCCTTGCTACCGTATCGATAAATGTGACGAATACCGGCAGCGTAAGCGGCGCCACCGTACCGCAATTGTACGTTGCTATGCCGTCTGAAGCGGGCGCTAACACGCCTGTCAGAAGTCTGCGCGGCTTCGATAAAGTGTTTCTTCAGGCGGGGGAGAGCAAAACTGTCCGGTTTCCGCTCATGCGGCGCGATATGAGTTTTTGGGATACGGTGGCGCAGAGCTGGAGATTGCCGGATGGGGCTGTTGGGGTGGAGGTTGGGTTTAGTTCGAGGGATTTGAAATTGTTTGGGGAGGTTGTGGTTTGATGGTTTGGGGAAGGGGAGGTAGGGTGGGGTGGGATTAGAGTGGGAATGGGTAGGTAGTGATTAAGTATTTATATGGTGGGATGGATGTTTTATATGCACGAATGTATACCTTATAGTTGTGTCCTCGAGTCTTGTTTCACGATGCTGGGAATTGCTTGTATGTGTGCTATTCTACCTAAAGACTAGACCTATTCTAAAGCCTGAAGCTATTTTAGAGACCGGGGCGTATATAGACTGCAGCGCGCTCGCCTGGGCTCCTTTGTATCGGCCTGATCTGCTCATTCCACTCTACCAGCTCATATTTATTAAGATTTCTGGTCAAATTGACCACAGTTTCACAGCTCGACTCTTAGGCAGCATATCCAATTCCCCTTATGCTACCGCTTCCAGGCCATTTGTTTCGAAGCCGACCGGCCTACCCGGCCGGCCGACCCCGTAAAACATAAAATGTAGCCGTTGAAGACCCTGTTCATGCATACCCGTACCCCATGGGGTTCGGTATTTGGTCTTGGCTTAGTGGGTAAGCATAGCCCCACTAGTATCGGTATCTTGATGCAGGGCCGGCCAAGCCGATGGTCAGCTGGGTGGAGATTTTGTTTATAGTTGGTGATTCTGGGTAAGGATTTGCCTTTCTTTAGCACTTATTTAATTAATGGAAAGATCTCCTCAATAGTAATGGGTAACTTAGTTCGGCCCGGCCATGCTTTGTAGAGTATGAGCCGGGTGTAAAGAGGGTGGACGATGTGGTATGCCTTTGTACGATGCCGGACAAGGTGCTGAGCCGGGATGGAGTGGTAATGATGTTCAAGGTCAGTCTTTGATTACATGTGAATCCATTTCGATATAAATTGCCATGCCATGGAAATTCCAAGTATTTAGTTTTGCTTGTATAAACTTAACCAACGCTATACATTGCCGTCTCCGTCTTTCCATCTTCAGCGGTTGTGAACTATTGCAAACAAAGATCTCATTATGAGATTTATCACGGCGATTTTTGCCTCCGCGGCCCTTGCTTCTGGCCTCCCTAGCGATTCAGCACTGCCTCTGTTGAAACTTCCTTATGGGACATGGCGTGCAAGCTGGTACAACAAGGAGGCCGATGTAAGTGCTATCCGAATGCTGAAGCCACAGTACACCGGCTCTGCTATCGAAAGACTTGCTGACTATTCACACAGGTCTACTGGTTTCGTAACATTCGTTATGCCACGCCTCCAGTTGGACCCTTACGCTTCGCTCGACCACAGCCGCCACAGCCTCTCAAAGGCATTCAGGATGGGTCGTACGGCCACATCTGCCCCCAAAAGGTCAACGCCTCTGAAGGACTCCCTAGCCCCAGTGAAGGTGTGTATCGCGTAAAGATCTGGACTTAATTGAAGCTAGTAGCCCTCTGACAGAGAGATTAGATTGCTTGTTTCTGGATGTCCAGGTACCAGCTAAGGCCCTGAAGAGTAAAAAGAAGGATGCAGCTGTAATATTTGTAATTCATGGAGGAGGGTAGGTTTGAATATCCAATTATTGAGGAAATGAGCTATTTACTTATGATAATCTTAGATATACTGGCGGTAATAAAGGGGGCAACTCTCCTGACGACCTTCTCAATCTAGCTGGAATTGCTTCTAAGACGAACCATAACGCTATCTTGGTATCGATTAATTACAGGGTAAGTGTTTTCTATATTCAAAGATATGATTTAGACCAAATTGAAAACTAAAACCACTGTTAGCTTGGTGTACTCGGCTGGCTTCCCGGAACTGAAGCGCAAAAGGCAAACGCAACTAATCTGGGTTTACACGATCAACGCGCCGCTCTCGAGTGGGTTCAAAAGTACATCCATCTAGTCGGCGGCAATCCCAAAGACGTTACCGCCTGGGGATTGTCTGCGGGCGGCGGGTCTATTCTGCATCATATCACTCAGTACGGTGGCCGACGGGATCCTCTTTTCCGAAAAGCGTTTGTGCAGAGTCCTGGATGGTTCAGTGACTGGGATGTTCCATCAATTGATAAATCTTTTCAAGATTTTGCTCACGAAGTTGGTTGTTCCGCCGTCGACACCTTCGCCTGCTTGCGGAGCGCAAATCTCAGTAAAATAGAGGCAGCGACGCCCAAAACTCGGAGGACAGAGCCAGTTGAGGATGGCGATTGGATTGCGACTACGCCGTGGCTTGCTTTCAGAGATGGTATTATACCCAGGAACTTCCTGCTCTTCTCAACTGATGTGTGATCTTGCAGGCACTTATTGGAAGAAATTGGAGTCTGTCATTTCCACCCATGTCAAGCTTGAGATACCTTGGTTCCTTGGGAATATTTCCACTGGCGAGGCGTTCCATGCTGCCATGGTGAGTCTCTTTAACGATACCGAAACGGCGCTGCGAATAGAAAAGCAATACCCAGCGCCTGACGTCTTGGGTTCACCATTCGCAACGCACAAGCAGCGTGCCGACGCCATGATATCCGACTATATCTTTATTACTAATAGCGTGGTGCTGGCCGATGCATATGCTGATAAATCTTTTGCGGGTATATACGCGAAGAGCGGATCTTTACATGCAACTGATGTCGAGATTCCCTATTATTCCGGGACAAAGCCACCAGTAACAAATATCGACCCAGAACTATCTTTGGCTTATCAGTCTTACTTTTTGAGTCAAGTTCTTACCGGCGACGCCAATACTTTGAGGAATAAAAGCGGCGCTCCGGAATGGCCTCGGTTCTCAGGAAAGAGTGCTACGTTTCTCAATGTAACCGATGATGGCTTCAGGATTGTGAAAGACGAGAGATTAGTGTCGAATGTTGGCTTCTGGGCTGAGATCTTCGTCCACCTTAAGAAAATTGTTTCCTCTCACAGTTGAGGAGAAGGAACGCTTTACGTACATTCCGGCCTATCGAAAACTCAGTCGACTTGCCAATGTGTTGTATCTTGTTTGCAAGTACGGCCATGGGCTTTTTCGTGATATATACTGTATATAAGAAACTATTATCGAATCTAGAATTTGACTCAAAGCTTTTGATTGTTTTGCTAAAATTTCACGAATTCCTCCCAATCTCAATACACTCTACCAAGGTTAGAGAATGCCGAATAATTTTAGAGTGAGATGAACCCAAAACCTTGCTTTGATTCTGTCTAGGGGAGCTTGGCACATCATAGGTCAACCTCTAGACAATCAATTCTATGATACGTATACCTAAATTTTGCGGGTATAGAGTCTTCATCTACCGCTTGGTCAAATAAGATGAGGGTATTTACATATATCTGGATTATAAAGTAACTCACGCACTGTCTTGAGTCTAAACCACTCTATCGCGCCTAATGGTGGACGATCTAGAAACCCACTATTCCATGGGATTACTAGATTCACACTTGCTTCCACTGTCAATCGAACTCAATGATTATGGTCAAGCTGTGAAACAAGGTCCTATATACCATATCTCCCCTGTAAGAAGTTCGATATCCACAAGTTTCTCAATACTTTCAGTGATCATAAACGGCCGGTAAGCAATCTTGGCATTCATCTAACTAGACCATTTATGTACAAGTAAGGAATTTCTCTCATTCTTCTCTCCATTCTTGTTGATGGACGTCGTCATCAATCCCTGCCTTGTATGTTTCCCCGCCCCGGACACGGGTCCGGCTCCAACTTTTCCTGAATTGCCGCGACCGGCCGGCATTGCCGTCCGTACATGTCCTCCCCGCCTCCTGTATTTCCGTAACTTACATCAGGGCCGAAGTGAACATAGTGCATATCCCGGTCTTGCTCATTAGCTTCATTGGTATTATCGAGGGTTCGTCGAATAGGCCGCGGCCGAGGGAGCAACTTATGCAGGTGCCGCCGAAATATTGATTAGATCCTCGAATTATAACGAAAGGAAATATAATCGTTTTGTGCAGTTAGGATGAGAGCAAGCATAGAGGGCACGGGAGAAAAGAGTACATATAATCGCTTTAGAGCTTTGTAAAACCTCCAGAAGCCACAACGCTATTTCATGGCAAATCATCACAATGCTTGCTAATCACCCAGTTGAAGTGGCTCTCGCTTGGTCATTACTAAGTCCTCTTGTTTGGTCGCAACAAGTATACATTCACACGTCCGGATATGCGAGCGTCCCACAGTGTACACATCAGTCTACACCTTCGTATCGAATCAACCAATTCTCGTACACTCTTACTGAAACTGTCCGCACAGCAACTGGGCTGAAGCCTTCCACTCAACCAACGTATGGCGCAGGCTATAATGCTGTACGCTCCTTGTTCAAGAATGTTTCAACAACGTCATATGGGAACTGGTATCCAAATGCGACTTCAACAGCTACTGATATTTCCGACCCTTACGGAAAAGCTGCTTGGTCAAAAATGTGGGAACACGCAGCCTTGAAGAACTTTACCAGAGGACTCTACTCCACGACTGCTTCACCAACTCCGATCCCAACAAGCGAGCTCGTCCTTCCACCTCCTCTCTATTTTCAGCCTACGGGATGTGGAAAGTTTCCTCACAACTTCTTACTTGGCGTCGCGGGATCAGCAGCACAGATCGAAGGCGCCGTTGCCGACGAGGGTCGCGGACCAGCCTTTCCAGATTTCATCGGCCAAGGAGACCTCGGTCTGGGTGTAAATCTCGGCGGAGGACAAATAGACAACGATTTTACTGCAACTGAAAGCTATTATCTCTATAAGCGGGACATTGACCGCCTTGCGGCAATCGGAAGCAAGTACTACTCTTTTAGTATCTCGTGGACGCGTATCCTCCCATTCGCTCTTCCTGGGACGCCGGTCAACTCACAGGGGCTCGAACATTATGACAACTTGATCAACTATGCCATATCGAGAGGAGTTCAGCCGGTGGTCACTTTAATCCATGGAGATACACCAGCAGCTTTCTGCGGCGACGGAGTACTCAACTACCTTTCTAATACGAGGTCGTATTTCACAACCAGGTCCTCTTGCTCCGAGAACAGTACCTTTGAGGACGCGTTTGTACACTATGGCCAAATCGTTCTATCTCACTTCGCCGATCGCGTTCCAATCTGGATAACCTACAATGAGCCTCAAGGTGGCGCCAGAAGCGGAGTAGCCATCGACCATATTCTTAAATCCCACGCTCGGCTATATCACTTCTACCACGACGTCCTCGGTGGCAAAGGGAAGATGTCGTTCAAAAACGGTGCCGCTCCTGGTGTGCCGCAAGACCCGAGAAATGAATCGCACGTGGCAGCTGCAAGCCATTATAATGACTTAATGCTCAGCTCATTTCTGAACCCCCTTGCTTTGGGAAAAGATTATCCAAATGCTTATAAGATGACTATACAAGACTATGTCCCATTATCACGCCAGGATTTGGAATATATGCGTGGAACTATTGGTATGAACTCTAAATTGCCTTCTTCGTTCATGGCAGTCGCTAATACCTTGCACAGACTTTATTGGTGTTGATACATACGCTGTAGAAGTTTTTTATCCCCTCCCAAACGTTTCTATTCCTTCTTGTGCCGCCGATAACGCTACGACAAATAAGCTCTACCCCTACTGCGTGGGCTCTACCAAAACCACACTAAACGGCTGGGATGTGGGCTATCACCCCGATTACATAAGTTATATCGCGCCAACGTACCTTCGAACGCAACTCAGCTGGTTCTGGAACGCTTTTCAGCTGCCCCTTCTGATCACTGAAACTGGGGTTTCATCATGGGGATCGGGATATTCACCGTACGCGGCTAAATTACAGAACATCAAGTGGGATCAGACACGCTCAGAGTTCTACCTCAGTAGTCTAAGTGAAGTGTTAAAGTCGATTTGGGAAGATGGTGTTGATGTGATGGGATTATTTATGTGGACCTTCATCGACAACTGGGAATGGTACACTTTTCAGCATCAATTTGGTGTGATGTATAACAATCGTACGACGCAAGAGCGGAGCTATAAGCGCAGCTTCTTTGACGTAATCGACTTTGTAGAGAGTCGAAGGATGGGCAAGTAGGAGGTTTAACGTTTAGGCAAGTTTATGTATCAAAAGCCATAATACTTCTTTGAGGTTTGCTCAAGCTTCTTTCCCCACTATACAGAATTGCAAAATTCTCCGGAGTAATATAAAGACGAGATTCTGGCTACATCATTACAAGCCCTGTGCTACCACACTGGCATCAACAAGCAAAACCCCCAAATAATATTGCTTTTAGAGCATCTCTGACCCTCTTGCACAGGGGTGTGGTGGGACAGGCTCCAGGTATTAGATATCTGCAAATCTGACGTCATTAACTACATTCGCTGTCAACAATATTGCCCTGAAATCCCGATTTCTGTATAATAAAGCCCTTTGAATTAAATACTCAACCAAGAGAAACACTTTAGATTGTTCGAAATCTTGTTTAATAAATAGAGAACTGGGATACCGCAATGCTTTTCTTTTCTCTCAAATACAAGAAGAGCTCCCCGAGCCAACTCCGAAGCGGAAAAAAAAAAATAAGAAGTATATAATAACTTTGGAAAGTTTTCTACGCAACAAGAGCGTGAACAAAAAAGTAAACAAGATCAAAAGAATTTCCTAATCTCAAACCTTTAGCTGTATATATCTTAGATGAAGTACAATCATTATGAAAGATGTATTTAATATAATGCTCTTGCAAACACTCCGTAAAGATGTGCAAAATGTATACTATGGATGCATAATGTCAACAAAGACTATGTCATGTTATCGAAAAATGAAAAACAGCTCATTTATGGGAATTTGGGAATTTGGTTCGGGAACACAATTGGCTGATGTGTGCAGAATGAAGAACCCCACTATTCACTGGCTTGGCATCTTGGTTCCATCTAATTTGGTGTGTGCAAAGAGTCACCAGTAACGGAACAACAAAATGCCTATAGACGACAATGTCTCTTGAACGATACCATAGGTGGTGTGGATCACGTCAAGAGGAACATTTATGATTATTTCAAATTACTAAGTCATGATCAAAACACAGGAAACGATTGATATATATAGCCGTTCATGAAGAAAGAATGCCCTACGGAACGGTCACCTTTCAAACCGGAAGAAGGTCTTATCATAAGGAAACGGAACGGCCACAAGAACATCACAATTCCCCCAATACCAAGTGTCCGTAATGTCGCTCCCGACCCGGCCCGGTGTTCTATAGCCTAGTAGCCTGCTCTTCCAATGCCGGATCTAGCAACTTAAAATCCGGGGAGAAGTCCGTGTCAGCGGCACAGACCCCGACCGAAGAGCGCTCGAGTATCTGGATCGTCGTAAACAGATTGCTTAGCCTTTGCAATTTTAAGCTGATAGGATGTTACCAAGAATAGTAGGTAGTATTTTAGTCATGACGGCACTGCTGACGCCACCGCCAGCAGCGAGTCATCGAGAATTGTCGGATACGGATTCGTGCCCATGCCATAATCCCACAGCGCAGTCACCGTCTGAAACCAATAATCATCGCCGTTCTTTTCTTCCAACAAGCCCTGAAGATCGTCCGGGATGCAAATCGCGTCAGTGCCAATGAGAGTCTCTGATAAATTCGTGTTTAGGGGCGGCATGGAGCGTTGTGGGCTGCAAAGATTCGCAAGCCCGGCTAGGTCTGTTGAGCTTGAATCTACCATGTTTGTGAATCTGCTCGTTACGTTTCGGCAAAGCTCTGTGAGAGCATAGCCGTAAATGGCTGGACGCGTTTCCTTTTGTGCGCTAAATGACTGCATGAGATTGGCGATTTCGGCAACGTCCTGGAGGAGAGAATGTCTGCGGTCTTCCAATATCGAATTCGCCTCGATAGCCTTCAGTATGAACTCGCATGCATATGCTAGCATGACGAATCCAAAGTCGGTCATGTAACGTAATCGGTCTTTTGAAACGGATGGGAGGCCAGTGATATAACGGAGAAATGCCTGTGCGGCGTCGACATCGTATGGCGCCTCCAAGGCTTGTTTGTCACCTGATCGAGTGATACTTTTGTGCAATTCGAAGCTTGTGAAAAGAAAATGGAAGATGAGTTGTCGTCCTTCTACTGTGGCGCCCAGTTTTGTTAGCATACCATTTCGTGTCTGGAAGGAAAAACACCTCGCAAGGAATAGTAACACACCTTTTGCAATAAACCCGGTCCACTTGACTCTCCAAGTATTTAATTCTAGATCAATCATTCTTTTGGTATGACTGGGCTTAGCCCAGACTCGTTCCCAGAGCATGCAGAGATCAACCTCTCCGAGTAGTACCTTGATCCGTGGATGAAATATATTCTGTTCAACAAACGCTTTCGCCCTATGAACCCCAGACGATGCCCACATTGTTCGTTCACATCCATGAAGAATTGCAGAACTACAGTTTGTTAGATACAAAGAACATATTTGAGCTCGGAAATCCTAGCAGGAGAGAGCTTACTGATGGCTCATCGTATATAACCACAGCCAAAAGACATACGAAAGGATGTTAGGCGAATCCTCATGATCAGGAATTCCGATCTTCATGCTCACCGCGTAGCCTTCAACGATGGGCTTTATGGTCAGCATGCCAAAGCCATCTTGCCCTCCAGCAGCGTCAAGTACTGGGCCGGTCTCGCAGCAGGCGTATAAGATGACAAGTCCTTGGATAGTGTCCGCATCAACACCACTCTGGTGGATTAGACTATGGAATACGATGTTCTCCAGAAGTTTATATAATCGGTCTGCCAAACGGGAGCGTAGCCCGGTGGAGTCAGGCAGGTATCGAGTAATGGCGTGAAGAGCAGCGAGGCCAAAAATTGGACTTGACGGCAGTCTTGAGAAGTCCGTTTCGTATAAAGATGGAATAAACAGGGCTAAGCGTTCCCCAAAGAGCACGAACATCTGCTCCGCTTCAGAGAGAGGGATACCAACTTCTGAAATGTAGCACTCTGGCTGATCCTTGGCCTGGATTTGTTGAAAGCAGTGACTAAATTGCATCGCAGGCGAGATTGATGTCGAGTACTGGCTTTCAAGATGATGGGCCGTTGAATACGGAGTATCTGGGCTTGATAAAGAGCAGCTCTGAAACTGTAAGGAAGGGCTTTGACCATGATCGAAATAGTTTCCCGTTGGGGACCGATGCAATCCTAGCCCGCTGCCGCAGTCCAAAGTTAATGCGGGGAGGATGGATACATATGCTGATTCCCGATTTTTTCTGCCCAAGCTCGGGCTTGGGTGCTGCGTTGGTTCAAAGACACACTCGCGATCGAACTTAACACACCGCTCACATGGACTGGGGCCTCCAGAACATTTCATCTACGATGGGTACATATATGTAAGTAGGTTGATAATGATAGCATAAAGATGGTGGAACTGACCTTTTGTCGACGACACCTTAGGCAAGCCTGGAGAGATCGCTTTGTAGTTGGCTGATCTTGCATTGTTACAGAAGAGATTTGTGTGCAGTCCACCTCATATTGTTGAGATGTTGAGGACCGAGGAATAGCTCACGACACGCAGCCATCTATCAGCTCATTCATACGCTTTTTTCCTTTCGCGCGGGGCACTTGGCAGGGAAGAAAATACCTCGGAAGGTGGCATGAGGCTGTGCGAAAGGGATCAATTGATATTTAGTGAGTGAGAGAGCAGGGGTACCCGCAGCGATCGACCTTCTAGAAGGAGTAATCATACATACAGTACGGCAAATACCGTGATACTATTACTCAGATAGGCTATCAGTGTACCTAGGTAGGAATTCGATTCGCTAGATGCAGGGATATAAACAAATCGGGTCGCCCAGCAGATGCGTGTCAAGCTGACCCGCACAAAGCATAGGCTCAAGCTAGGGACCAGATACACCGAGGCGAAAGCTACCCCATGGGGAATCACATGCAAATGCAAAGTTTATTTGAACACAAATATGTTGGTGGAGATATGGCCTTGCCAGGATTGGCCAGGCAAATAACCTTAAATGCTTCGTATCTATCTTACTGTTTCAATTGCGAACTTGATTTTATGTTGTCAGATACGAATATGGAAGGTCTTGTACGGAGTGAGAACGACTTTTCCAATCAGTCCCGTGTCCGTCAAGCCGGGAGGTGGCAAGCTCACTTCTGGTCCTTCGCCCAGAGGAGTGCGAAATGGTAAACCAGCCGAGCTTCTGAGCTCTGATAGGATGCTTTTCAGATAATTCCACAACGACGTTGGAACCACAGCCAGGATTTTGTTCTCGCCTTTCTGCAAGAGAGCACCGATGTCTGCTTTTGGTGAAGTGATATCCATGGACGGCACCATCTTCCCATTGACCCAAAGCCTGATGCCGTGGGATACCGGTGGAAATTTGATAGTGGCACCGTCCGGGAGACATGAACAACCTGGAGGTGGCCAGGCAAAGGTTGCACTATAATAGCCAACACCTGATGCAGTGGCAAGCGTGGAATTTTCGATAGCAGCCCAACTCCGTAAGGGAGATCGAGCGTGATGAGTAGTGTTGCGTTTGTTTGCTATGACCGTCAAGTCAGAAAGGTCATTTGGCGCCTCCCAATGCTCTACTGTGAGCGACCAATTATCAAGTTCTACTTCTCCAAGGCCAGCACACGAAGTATTTGACAAAAGATGTGAGGAGCTGTCAGATAATACCACTTGCTGGTTATAATCTTGAGTAGTTGGAGACAGCTTGAGTACCAGACCATTTTTTGCAGTGAACTCGGCCCCAACTGCTGATGATGGTAAATTCGTAATGTAAATTGCTGGTGTCTCAATTCCCTCGAACGGTTTGGGACTGAATGCAAATATTGCGGTCTGATAAGCCGCTAGGGCCAAAGGAATCGAGGTCAACTTTCGCTCCACATCTTGGCTGAAGTGCAGAAGCGGACGTCGTTGGCCAGTCCATGCATCTAAGATATACGGGAACTTAGCACTCGTAACTTCAACGCGGCCAGTCGTAGTCTGGTTGTTGCCCATCACGAAAAGGTAGTCAACTCCACTATTCGGGTCCTCTCTCCACGTAGAGTGCCAAGTACCATTTGAATGATGTGCTACCCTTGGATTGATCCCGGCTGATGACAGAGTCTTCGCGATCTCGCCTTCATTGCATATGTAAACGCCTTTCGCTTTCTTCAGCTTGGCTAGCTCTGTCTCAACAATTTCTTGAGCGCTGGAATTCCCAGTTGCGTGAAACCCAGGATTGCCACTGATCACTAATGGAAGCCCAGCTTCAGCATATTGCGCCAAGTAGTGCACGGCATCAACTGTGAGATTGCTGAGGCTAGTCAAAACCAGTGCTCTGAATTTTGGACCGTCCGGACCCAGGACTCCGCCTGCAACCCTGGCCTCTGCAAGTTCAAAGCTATCTGGTGATAGATAACCGAAGCTGTAACCTACAACTAGTAAGAACATGATCGTTTCGATTCTTATTGTATATTGCAACTTACCAGCCCTAGTGAGATCATCATATGGGTAAATAGTACGAAGGTCGAAGTTCGTGGCCGATGCCTTGTGATACATTGCAATGTCGATACGCGGAAGTCCCTTTTGCTGGGAATATGATGTTCTCGAAATGTACCCGAAAAGATCCGCAAGCCCATTACTCCACGATGGCAACCTGGGAGAAAACAACTCCGAGACAGTATATTGGAAGGCCGTATATCCAGGCCAGGTAGTGCCGTAGTAGGACCCAGTATATGACTGACCGTGTAGTACGAATCGGCTGACCCCACCAGCAAAAGCCCTATTGATTGAGTCGAGAAGACTCAGGAAGGAGAGCTGGTATGCCTTCAGAAATTTAGCACCCATTTCGTTGGATACCGTCTTGTTGGTTAGGGCTGCGACCCCGGTAACTTGGCGGTAGCCATCAATATTGTCCATAAACCCGAGACTCTCTGTTTCCGGGACATCAACGTAAGGAATCGCGGCCATTATGTCCATGGGCATATTGTACACAGGCTGAACCGATAAGCTTACACCTATGTCATGAGTCCATCCTCGGAGTCTCTTCAGATAATTCGCGTAGCCAGTGTTTAAAGTCGCACGGAAGTCATTGATGTAACCTTGGCCGCCATCATGTGTGCTCAAGACCGCTTGAACCCGACCTGGGTTGTTTCCCTGTATGTTCAAATTGTTGTTTCGGAACATGAGCAATGGTAAATATTTATGGATCTTGTATCCATGCTGCGCCTCGAACATAACGGGGAGCTCAGGTGTCCAGGACATATGTGACTTGATTTCGAGGCTGTCTTCCCACGCTGTGTTACTAGTCATCAGTCCTAACCACGTAAAATGAATGGGAAGTTTTCTCACCGCAGCCACCCACTTCCCTCAGAAGTTGCCGAATATCATCTTTTAATATATATTTCTCCCAGAACTGGATCACTGTTTCAGCCCCAGCTGCGCTGAAATGATCCACAACAAATGATCCATTGTCAAAAAGGTCGCGAACCGCAGGTGAACTGAACAGGAGGTTTTTATGTAAAGTCTGATTTTCGTAAAATGCAAACAAGCAGGGCTCACCAGTTGTGTTGGTATACACATCCCTTGGTGAAACCGAAACAAGACCATTTGATGATACAAGTTGCAAGGGTAATTCTACTAAACTTCCGTCTTCAATCTGAAGCACAGTGTAGTTTTCGGGAGGTGAAGGTTGGATTATTGGAGCCGGGGGCGGAGTCTTGCTTGTTTTTGAGAGTACGGATCCCATCACAAGGGCAATCAACTTTCCAGTTCCCCAACCAGGAAGAGTTCCATTGAAAGATTTATTTCCTCCCGCTTCCCAATGAAAAGGTACCTAAATACTAATTAGCTTCAGCATCGCTCGACCGAGGGGAGTCATATCCGAACCAAGTCCCATTGTAAGCCCGGATCTCCCTGGTATGCAGGAACGCCTTGCCCCTGATTTGGCCCAAGAGAAAAATCCATGCGCATGCCTCCGCTTTTATGGGCTAGCAAACCCTTTCGAAATAAGTCCTGGAATGGCCGGGTTCCAAATCCATATTTGCCCCAGTCGGCCCCGGGAGGATACTTGCCCAATTCACCACCGTAGTTGTAGAATGGTAGAAATTCCACTCCACCAGCTCCAATAGAACCAGCATCTCTGACATTGGACTGGAGGATTTCGCCGTCAACACTGGCATCTGGAACCCAGTATCTGAAGAGTGGGCGACTTGAGACGGGCGGATGTTGGAAGTCGCCACGGCTTACGGAGGCCAGTGCTGGGGCAATGCAGAGAGTGAGCCAAAGGGTGGTGGACGCGCGCATTTTGATTTTACGAATTAATGCGAGCGCTTTGGCGGCATCCACAAACGAAATGAGAGCGTCAGTAACTGATGTAGTCGGTGTTCACGGTTGCTTTTAACTGTTTGATATCACTTGTCTTGTAGGTACATGACGATGGTTCGTATTGTAAATGGGGTGTTTTTGCTTTGTTCAATCAGGTAGCCAAGATTTCTGGTGCAATTGAGGCTGGACTTGTGCATGAGGAGAACCTTGTAGGCCAAAGGCAAAGCCCACTGGGTAATCCTACCTCGGTTGAGCTGTATACCACCTACGCGGGTGTTGTTGGCAGTTTTGTAGACTGATTGGGTTGAGCAACCCGGACCGGAACCGGGACCGGTAAGAGCGCAACCGGATGAGAGATATCTCGATATACGCCACTAGTGCATTCTTAGCTTCGTGTAATTTTATGTTGAATACACCTCTGATAGTTGATGCCATAATATCAAACATTGCGCAGAAAGTGACCTACCAGAAGGCCATGACATGAGCATTACACATATACTGACATTCTATCAACATCAGATGTTATCCGAGTTAGGTACAAAATGGAATGAAGTCAAAGGTACAATAGGTTGAAATACTGTTGCCTAATCCCGAAACGTTCTGTCTACCGTAAGTATAAAATAAAAGATGTCATGCCATAAGCTGGGTTTTTTTTTTCCCACTGATCTGCGACTGGGGAACATAGGTAGGCGGGCTCATGGAACTGACTAATTCATGAGAGTATCTTGCTTAAGCGCTCTCCAGTGCCATATTCCCAAACGTGCTGACAGATGTTCTGACGCCGCAGCTCGTCCAAAGGCAGTGAAAAGAGATGTACATTCGTCAATTTGAGGCGGTTTCGTTGTGCTGTATCTAGCCAAACTCCGCTCAATAAATATATCGCTGTTCACGATGCCTTGAGCCGGTAGATCATATTTGCGCCGATGCAGATGAGTCCATCAATCGTGCAACAAAATATGATTCTAGCGACCGCATGGGGAAATTTCGACTCAATGCACGATGATTGCTTGTGCAAAAGTGGTCTTTGGGAAGTAGAGATTGTTTGTGCTAGAAGTAAGAGCGATCATCCCATTTACGGATATGATAGAACTGAAGCGTCTTAGTATGTCTCTTATGCAGTATCTGATTGTTCTTTTTTTCTGGGGGAACGTTGGTCACATTGTACTTACTGCGCAGAGCGGAACGATGCTCGACCGGCCCTGCCGTTCGCATTTCGGCCCACCCGGCACTATTTACACAGTAATCATCTAGCACAATCCGAAGTGCCCTGGTAAGGACAGCTTGGGATGATGATTAGTTCTTGCATGCTAGAATTATAAAATATTTTCAAGGCTGAATTTGGTTTCCTTGTCCAACGCCTCATCTGCCGGCCACAAATCGAATCATCATGCGCGCCGCACTCTTTTTAGTCGCTCTAGCCGCGCTCAAGTCTCATGTTTGTGCATCACCAGATGATGTAATTAGTGAAGATTCATATTTCTTTGGCCAGTCTCCACCCGTATATCCTTCACGTATGTAAGCTGTTTGAGTCCTTGCTTTGATAAATCGCTACTAACTCGCTCTTCAAGCGCGCATTAGCGACCACGGGGCATGGAAAGATGCTGTGCGACGCGCAAGAGCATTTGTCGCACGGATGACCCTCGATGAGAAGGTGAATGCTCACAAAAGCTGTCTTGGATAATTATTCGGTACTCCGACTGTAATTCTAAAACTGATAGGTCTCTCTTACCGCCGGAAGCAAGCCTCCAAATGGATGCTCTGGATTCATTACCGCTATAGAGCGATTGAACTTTCCGGGCATGTGCCTTAATGATGCCAGTGCAGGTGTTCACGCCGCAGAGTTTGTGAGCTCATGGCCTAGCGGTATTCACGTTGGTGCTTCGTACGCTTCTCCCTTATAAGTTGCTCCTTGTTTTGTCGTTCATTCACTAACAGTGTATCTAGATGGAATAAAGAACTGGCCTTCAAGAGAGCAAAGGCCATGGGGAGTGAATTTAAAAAGAAAGGAGTCAATGTAATGCTAGGGCCTCAAGTAGGCCCCCTGGGTCGAGTAGTGACAGGGGGCCGGAACTGGGAGGGTAAGTCGTAATACCATAGATGGCTCTAAATTCGCGGACAACTGACACAAATAGGCTTCTCTGTTGACCCCTACCTCAGTGGTGCGTTGGTTCACGAAACAGTGACAGGTGTTCAAGAAAATGGAGTTATTGCCGGCGTAAAGGTGGGTACGATATGATGAGGTGTTTTCATTCCTTTTTAGCTATCACTCGCTTATACTAGGTATGTTAGCACTTCATCGTCAATGAGCAAGAGACTATCCGAGCTCCGAATGAAACAACTGCAGGAATATCCTTCAACGTTGATGACGCTACAATGCATGAATTATACCTCTGGTTAGTCTTCATTTATCATGCTATATCGTTCATCTCTCAGCACGACTTAATCCATGCCACAGGCCTTTTCAAGATGCGGTGCGTGCAGGAACCGGAAACGTCATGTGTGCTACCCAGAGAGTGAACAACTCGTATGCATGTCAGAACAGCAAGACACTTAATGGTCTTCTGAAGGGCGAACTTGGATTCCAGGTAATATTCAATTCCGGTTTCTTCACTTCATTCATTGACTAATGATACTAAGGGGTTTGTTGTTACGGATTGGGACTCTCTACATAGTGGATACGACGCAGCACTTGCTGGCTTGGATCTGGCAATGCCCAACGAAGGCAAATTCTGGGGCGCAAAGCTTACCGAGGCCGTCAAAAACGGGACGGTTGCAGAAGAGAGAATTGATGACATGGCTATTCGGTGAGCTCCCGTCTGCTACACACTGCATTGAACTAAATCCTGATCGTTATTAGCATCGTTTCTACTTGGTACCAAATGAATCAACACAAGGAGATTCCAGAGCCAGGTGTTGGCATGCCAGCCAATCTATCACTACCGCACAAGATCGTTGACGCACGAGACCCCAATATCAGCAATCCAACTTTGTTTGATGGCGCAGCAGAAGGCCACATTCTCGTCAAGAATGTACGCAATGCTCTTCCTCTACGAAAGCCAAGGTTGCTATCTATCCTTGGGTATTCGGCCAGGGCACCCCCTCACAATATGGTGGGCAGCATCGGAGGATTTCCCGCATGGGCTGTTGGCATCCAGGCCGCCAACATCAGTGAATATGCCCATGCCTTCTTAGGCATCCTCAATGGAACTCTGGAGGCCAGAATATCGCCTATTGCCCTCCAAGGCACCCTTCTATCTGGCGGCGGCTCTGGAGCGACATCTCCAACAACATTTATACCGCCGTTTGATGCACTCGTTGCCCAAGCCGATAGAGACAACACGCAGATTTTTTGGGACTTCACTTCTCCCCGACCCGAAGTAGTTGGTGTCAGTGATGCTTGCTTAGTCTTCGGCAATGCCTTTGCCTCTGAAGCTTTTGATCGGGTAGCTCTAAGAGACGACTACACCGATCAATTGATTCTCTCCGTTGCTGCCAAATGTGCTAATACTATTGTAATACTGCATAACGCCGGAATCCGTCTTGTTGACCCCTGGATTAATCATCCGAATGTCACTGCAGTAGTATTGGCCCATCTTCCAGGCGAGGGCACTGGAAAGGCGTTAGCAGCGCTTCTGTACGGGCAGATCAACTTTTCGGGAAAATTGCCTTATACCATTGCAAAAACCGAATCCGATTATGGCGCTTTACTATCACCCTCACTGCCCGAGGGCCGCTTTTCCAAGTTCCCCCAGAGCAATCTTTCAGAAGGCGCATATATCGATTACCGATACTTCGACCGTAACAGCAACATGACGGAGCCCCGTTTTGAGTTTGGCTTTGGACTGAGCTATACCACTTTTAACTACAGCAACTTGAATGTCGGAAGTGTCAAACACAATTTAACACGATATCCAAGCGGTCCTATAATTCAAGGTGGCCAAAGCGACCTGTGGGAAGCCATCGCCGAGGTGTCTGTAGACGTAACCAATACCGGACACATGGACGGCGCTGAGGCTGCACAATTGTATGTGGGCATTCCCGGTGGACCCCAGAAGCAGCTTCGCGGGTTCGAGAAACCGAGGATCAGAATTGGGGAAACTGTCACCATAACTTTCAAGCTAACACGGAGGGATCTGAGTGTTTGGGACACTATCGCCCAGAAATGGCGCCTGAATGGAGCAGGCTACAATATCTACGTTGGTAGCAGCAGCCGAAAGCTGCCACTTACGGCTAGTCTTGAGATAGGAACCACAGTGTCATATTAGCGAAGTATTTATATAGGAATGAGTGTGTCTTCCAATAGCTTATTTGCAGTACAAGTAACTCGACAATGACATGCCTTCGTATCGGCTAGTTTTTGACCATCTATCGTTGATTGCTTATGCTCGCACAATTTTCACCTGTGTAGAATGACAGCCATGCATCTGCAGCGCTCCATAACTGCCTGGATTGAGTGGGAATAAATTAAAAAAATAAGTGGATGCCAACTCCCTCAAATCATTTATAGGATGAATGAGATGGGAGTTACGATTACTAGTGCTTTTCGCAAGTTGTTGCGGCCGTGTGCATTTGCATCCAGAAAACAGACTTGAAGGCTTCCTACCAACCATCGCGTTCCTCGGAAACGGAAGGTCGGCGTACCGACCAACCACCGACTCTGTGATGTTTCTGCCTGATGGCCCATTTTTATGAAATCGTTACATTACATCACTAACTCCAAACTGGTAATGATCACTGAGCTACTTCATGTGCCCTGCATGGCGCAGCACCGTGCAATACATTGTCAATCTTCTGTGATAATGCGTTCACCTGATTAATACCGCTTTCTCTTCAATTTACTTCTGCATAAATGCAAGCAAGGCGATTTTTTCTGATACAACGATACAGTAACCATTCAGATACGCTGATCGTCACGGTATAGCAAGACCGATGAGACACGACTAAGCTACACGTACAGGTAGGGGAAACTTGCAAAAAGAGACTACATCAACCCGCATCTAAGAGTTATCACTAAATAGCACAAAAAACCCTGAATTCACATAGGAATAACATGCAGATCCTAATTCCTCCAATAATCGTGAAAATGAAGGTGGGCAAAACTCAGCTTAGTCAGACAGGATGCATCCTTTGATTCAGTTTACGGGCTCCTAGCAAGGATCATACCCTATAACTCCTATGAACAATTGTTTAGTCGTACACTGAGTAATTAGGACCTATTAAGCTCACGTTGCCATAGCAGCAGCCAACCTCGTTGCGTCAAGGCGAAGAGCATTGGCTGTACAGGCCCGTTCGGTCTTGTCCGGGCCGTACCGACTGTACTCAACCGGCCAAATTAATATCTTTGCGAAGAGCGACCCCTGTTGCAACACCGCGCGGAGTACATGTACACTAATGCAAGCCCGGTCCATTAAATTAACCCGTTGCCGTTCTGAGTGCCGGGGATACAACAGCTCACTACCCCATGGGGTATGGATATTGATTTTAAAAATTTTGGATTACTCATTCAAGATATAAAAGTCTTGGAACACCACAGTGAAAAGCTGCATCAGACTCTGATCGGAGCAGATCTCTTTGCTCCGTCCCGCTGCGTCCTGATTCAGCAATTCTACCATCCATTGTCAAACCAGTCAATACCGGATCAATGTCTTCTCTGTCCAAAATGTTCTTCTCTTGGTTCATCTTTCTCAATGTCGCCACGGCACTAGCTGCCCTTACACCTCGCGCCCTGGAGCAACAATGCTCCAGTATTCCGGCCCCCAAGGTTCCTGGGGCCGAGGTGCTCTCTATCAAAGCCGAAACCAGATTCAAAGTTCCTATCAACCCTCTCTACCTCACCGTTTTTCCGAGTCTGGGCAACCTTACGGTTGATATCTGCGATGTAAATGTCACAGTCACCCATCCCGGCTTGGGAGATAAAGTTACTACAAACGTATGGCTTCCCTTGAAGAATTGGAACGGCCGGTTTCAGGGAGTCGGTGGAGGTGGCTGGACGGCTGGTGGAACGCCCGACTACAGCCTTCTCTTGCCAGTTGCGAAGGGCTACGCAGCCGCCATCACCGACGGTGGAAACATTGCCAATAACGGAATTGTCGGACCACAAGCATTGTCAGCTCCTGGACAGGTCAATCTAGGTTTGTTGACAGACTTTGCTTCACGCGGTTTGCACGAGATTGCAGTGGTCGGTAAAGCTGTCACTGCCAGCTTCTACGGAAAGGCCCCAAGTCATTCGTACTGGAATGGCTGTTCAACTGGCGGCCGACAAGGATATATGCTAGCCCAGAAGTATCCGACTGATTTTGACGGCATTATGGCGGCTGCGCCTGCGCTCTACTGGCCATCCTTTATCCTAACGTTGATCTGGCCCCATTTTGTAATGAATACTCTTAAGTACTACCCATCACCCTGCGAATTCAAGGGATTCCAAAACGCCAGCGTTGAAGCCTGCGACAGTCTACATGGCCCGGCCGACGGTATTATCGACGATCCTGAGAAGTGTAACTTTGATCCCTTTAAGGTGGTCGGCAAAGTTGTTAATTGCGACGGCAAACTTCAAACGATCAGCAAGGAGGCTGCAATCATTGTCAGTAAGATCAAGGAGGGCCCTCGATCGCCAGGTGGGACCCAACTGTGGCCTGGCCAGCCCTATGGCGTAGATTATTACTTTACTGCACAAACGATTCAGAGCTCATCCGGCAAAGTTACTCCAGTCCCACAGCCCATCACCAATGACTGGATCAGATACTTCCTCAAAAAAGATCCAAAGTTCAAATTCGAATCCATTACTACATTGGACCAATTTGCCGACCTTTTTGCTGACGGGTACTCCCAATATGGCGGTATCATTGGAACGGATGAGCCCGACCTGTCAGCGTTTCGCCTCGCTGGTGGCAAGCTCCTGACCTGGCACGGCGAGAGAGATGAGGCGATCATGTTTGAAAACACACTACGCTATCGCCGGGCTGTCGAAAGCGTCGTTGGAGATGCTGCGCAAGTTAACGATTTCTACCGTCTCTTCCTCGCCCCGGGAGTCGGACACTGCGCTGGCGGGTACGGTCCGATACCTGTTGACCCAGTCGCAGATCTTGTTGACTGGGTTGAGAATGGTAAAGCTCCAGACACCATTCTTGCCAAATTCAAGACAAAAACCAACACAACTGCATCCAGAGAGCTGTGTCTCTGGCCCAAGGTCTCCAAATATACCGGCAGTGGGGACCTTAATTCTGCTGAGAGCTACTCCTGTGTCAATCCGTCTTAATATCTCCAACCTAATGAGAGTAAGACTCTGTAATTCAAACCTGACAAGAAAATGGCAATCCAAATCAGCATCAAGACTTGGGAGCCGTGTCAGGGGGAAGTTACGGTCCAGCCTCTTATCTAGTAGCATATAATTCACTGTAGTCCTAAGTAATCAGACCAATTAATGCTTAAATCCCCATACGCTCCTCAACTATTTGACAATTGCTTTTCCGCTGCCATTAGTTCCTATCCATACATTGATGAGAGAAACCACATTCGAATGCGCAATGTTGGCCTAGGGCGAGTGAGGAAGATTCTTAGGTTAGAATTCCTGTGAAAACGTCCAATGATTCATTGAATACATACTTCTCACCACGTTGTCACAGTAGATATAATCCAATTTGTCTAAGAAACACCATCATCGAGAATTGATATTGAGTACTGTTTAATTACCTCTATAACCACAATAGACACAAAAACACGCTGGCATTTCAGTATTCAAAGCCCTATATCCCCAATCCACATACTGAATATCTACATCAAGATTACTCCTCCTCGTCTCCAATTTCCTGGCTAATCGGGGTATATCGCCACCGACTAACATACGCCTTGAACGTCCCATTGCCTCCGTTAGTAGTTGCATAAGCTCCCAACAACGTACCTAGATATTAATTTAGAAAAAACAATCTCATTACAAAGTCATGATTCAAGCCGCCGGAGGAAAACTTACCAGTGAATGGGCCACTCCCGCCAGACACAACTTCAGCACTGACGGTCCCGAGTACCTTCCGATCACTGGGCTGGGAAGGCGTACACACCGAGAACTCATAGCTGTCTTCGCTTTTGGCTGCAACGTGTAGACGGAGGGATTTGGTGTCCCAATGTTTTGGGAGTGGTATTGTCACGGAGTCTGGAGTGGTAGTGTGTGGTTTACCAAACGCTACTGTATGGAGTCTGATGTGGGGTGCCAGTTCCTTGCGCGAGGTTGGAAGCAGTATGATGCTTAGGTCGATGTGTTGGTAACTGGTTAGGAAGATGGAGATGCCTGTCTCTTGTTGCGCTTTTGTTTGCTGGACGGATATGTCGATGCTGAAGTCAAAGAATGTGTGGGACTGGCGACGGGAAATGAATGTCTGCCCCTCCGTGGGTATGTACCCAGGATAGGCTGTGAGATTAGCCCGTGATGCCTTCAGAGCGAGACTTTTAGGGTGGTGCGGCGGAGACACGGCGTAATCGGCAGCACGATTGGGAGGAGGTCGCCAGTGTACAAAATGACTTGGGAGCTCAGAGTCTGTCGTAAAATCCACAATATCACCAGCATCCACCCACGAGCCTGAGCTAGGCACATGCATATCTTCTGGGGGAAGTGGTCCGCTCATTCGCCCTCTGACAGGTTGTAGCGTAGGCCATTCGTCCTTCTCCCATTTCACGGGGAACAGCACCGACTCCCTTCCCATTGGGTAGACACGCCACTCAGGACCGGACCTAGTCGAGAGTGCAACTCCCCACCAATTTCCATTTTTATCCTGGAACAGGTCGGCATGCCCAACCGTCTGGAAGTACTCGCTCGTGTTACGATTCGTAAGAATAGGATTCCCAGCATAGCTTTCATACGGGCCAAAAACATGTTTCGACCGGGCAATAGTGACAGCGTGGTTCAACTCTGTCCCGCCTTCTGCGATGAGAAGATAGTACCAGCCGTCTTTCTTGTACAGATGCGGGCCTTCTGCATTCGTCCCTCCAGTACCGTTCCATACGTTGACTGGACTCCCCGATTCGCCAGTCGTAAGGTTGTGCTGTTGAAGCATGATTCCGGCCGAGGCAACATAAACCGACCCATCATCGTCCCAGAATATATCTGGGTCAATCGTAAAGCCCTCAAACGGAACAGCTATGGGGCCAACCCAGGCAGCATCATCATACGGATTCGCTGTCTTGAAGAGGATGAATTCCTTCGGGATGTGATCACGAATGGCAAATATGGTAATTAGGTACAACATGCCATCGTGGAATCGTAGAGTGGAGGCAGCAATCCCTGCGTTTTCGCCCGAGGGTGCATTGAGCATAATAGGGATCTGATCGAGTCGCGTGAGTGCATTACTGGCCATCTTCCAATGGATCAGATCCTTGGAAGCATGGACAGGAATACCGGGAAAGGTCACGAAGGATGACGTAGTGCAGAAGTAAGTGCTGTTCCATTCTGCAACGAATGCGCAACTTGGGTCCGAGTGCCACCCAGGCAATATGGGGTTGGTGAATGTCGATAGCTCAGATCGTACAGATAAAATGAGAGTAAAGAGCACAGCTAGTGTAACAAGTACAAGAGACATTGTGGCATATGTAACATACGTACTACGGATCAGATAATGGCCCCGCTTTGTGTTCTCTCTAGGTGAAACAATAAATTGTCTGAATCTTGCGCTGTGCTTATAATATTTTCTTCGATGCCTACCCTTTATTTTTCGAAGAATTTGAAAAATAGAAGATGCTTTCGGTCTATCGCTAAGAACTTGGGAGCACATATGCAGTGTTCGGCCCAGCCGGCCGTGGCTGCAGGAACGGTTCCGGGCCGACACTACCTAAATTCAATCACCAACATATAGGCTCTAATCAACTCATGACGTCAGTCACAAGTCAATTGGAGTTGCAATAAATGCCATTATACCAAGAACTAGTGTGGTTGTTTTGGTTTGGTGTGGTATACTCTTTAGGTTGCAGAGAGCAAGGAGTACAAGATCAACATTTGCAATGCATGCTGCGTTATAGAACCTCATCTACTTATCGTCTTCGATCCATAAACTAAAAGCGAAATTATAATTCGCTCAGTTAAACACAAATTGTGAATCACAACTAAAATCCCCTTGGTACTTTATATAAGTCAACTAGTTCACATGGGTTCTGCCTTCCCCTCCACCGTCACCAGCACCAACCCCACTCCCAAAAATCCCATCAATCCTCCTCGCCCGATCCCAGACTATTACCCCTTCAGCCTTGGTCTTAAAATACAAAATCCTATGTTGAGGAATAAACTCCTCGTCCGTCTGCTCTGTCTTCCACCTTTCTAAGGTCGTCTCCTTGACACCCAGAAACCGGTCTTCATAGCCGATTACATAGTCACTAGGATCAAGATTCGGGTCCCAGCGTAACCGATTCAGAACATCAGATGCAGGTCGTAGTTTTGCAGTAGATACAGGGCCTGATGATGAAGCTTTAGTGCGGATAGGCACTTTTCGCTCCGTGGCGTTATCATCGGCTTCATCTGGGACAAATAAGTCCTCGTCGTCGTCGGAATCAGGATCAAGGTCTGCAACATAATCGCCCCATTCGCGATCATCTAACCTCATATTCTTGACATCGCTTGTCTTCGCTAGGGAAATGCCGATCCAGCTCGAAGTCGGGTCATGGTGCTTCTCGTCCGCTTGAAGCTGGGTAAGAAAACGGTCCAGCAATTTATCGAGGGTTTGCCTTGCAAGATGGCGGTCCTCCTTGTTAGCACCAATCTCAGAGCTGCTAGATTTCGAAAGTCCAATGAGGTAACAACCGTGGTAGTCGGAGCTTTCAGAGCTGTATTGATCGGTATCAGTGAAGCGTTCTGGCCAAATGCGAACTTCGATGTTTGAAAGTGACTTCTGGAGATCTAGATTGCATGGTTAGCGCACGACACAAAAGCTAGAGGCAAACAATTTGTAACTCACCAACAACTAGTAAGAGGCACCTGGATTCGACCCATCCAACGAGACTTTTCCCCATAGATAGAGTGCGACCCCAGTATTGGATATCAATCTTCACATAGCTGTCATGTACTTCAAGGAACTCGGCTGCAGCACGGTTCATTTGCAAGGGCTCTAGAGTACCGTTCGGCTCAAAGAACTCATTCCACGTCATATTCGGATCGGATAAGCGAGCGGCAGCGGCTTTGAACTCCTTGACCAAAGTCTGCAATCCGGCTACAGTACCAGTGTATGCTATGTTAGCATTCGGGGCATGGAAACCCAGTACTACCATCGGCTCTCGGCTAGTTCGTGAATATCTAGGCTTCTTCTTGTGGAAGAAGACATCAAAGACCATATCACCCGCCCAATCGAAGTGTGCATAATGATGAAAGAAACTGGCCACTAGGTCTGGAGCATTGATGGTGTGGCCATCATGAGCGAGGCGCTTACATACCCAAGATAGGAGCAAAGTAATATGAACGCCTCCAAGGTAGCCAAATCTGGATGAGTAGAGTCCGCGCTGAACAGCCCAAAGCTTGATGCAACGATAGGCCAGACGGAAAGCAGGTAACGATGGCAAAGTCCTTTGGATGTAAGATATATCGCGATAAGGTTTGAGTTTGCGGAGTGACAGAATTGGAAGATTGAAAACGGGATCTGAAGAAGGCAGCTCATGGAAATTCGGCCAACTGTTTACGAATTTTAGCAACTAAATGCTCCTATATTGTCCATCTTACATACCTCTCGACAACTCGAGCAGCTGGACAATACTGCAGATCCATATTCACGCCAGCAACAGAAAGCTCGAACATTGTGCCAGTATTCGCCTCTACCTTTCGGAGGAGGCGGACGCCATGGTTCTCAGCTTTATTGATTCGTTGGCGAGCAAGACTGAAAAAGGTTTTGGGGCTGATGGAGCCGATGCAAAGACAATCGATGTCGGATGCTGAAGTCCATACACCAAGAGCGTAAGATCCTACTGGGACTACAATCATTGGGATGTTTGCGGCAGTCGATTCCTCGTTGTTATTCAACCCGAGAAGCACTTTCTTGATAATCTCAAATGCCTCTTGGCGGTGTTGTACTTCCTCCTTCGTCGGGAACATCCCATGAGACGTTAATGTTGAAGACAGTTCGGATGCACTGGAAAATTTTCCTTTCAGACCCTGCAATTGGACAGAATTTCGTTTTAAGATGTCCGAGTCGTACGCAGGTGGCTGCGAACTAGTTGGCATCAGTTGCATCAATGCCCTAATACCAACATGGTCGCTAGCAACCATCTCGGTCCCATCGCGAGTCTCTGGGAAGCCAAAGTAATTAAAGCGTCGTATTTGGATGACATCCTGAGGCCGCACGAGTACTCGATCATAACGCTGAGGCCTATTGTTGGATGTGCCTGAGGCCGTAGCCGCGAGAGCATTCTCTCTAGGGTTGAATGTTGCACCTTCCTCTCCTTCAAATAAATCGTCCGAGTCCCATGGCAACATCTCATCTGTACCCTCCACTCTAGTCACTGACCAGGCATCAAGTAACCCGGCTTCTGTTAGCGAATGTTCAATTGTTGTCAATGTAGCGAGGCTTTGTGGTGAGATGGACCGGTTTTGAATTGCGGTTTCGATGGTAGAACTCGAAGTTGTGAGGTTGAAGTCGCCAGAAATGATCCAAGGCTTATCTCCATGATTTTGAGAGAGGTAGTTCGTGAGACATTGAAGCTGTACCTTTTTAGCTGCTACCGATCCATCAGTCAAACCGCTAGTCAAGTGAATCCCCGCAACCACAAGGGGTAATGTGGCGCCGGTACCAAGTTTGATGACATTCGGGAAGGTGGCGACGATCGCACCCTTATGTCTCCGGTGAAAAGGAACAGATACCCAGTCAAAATACCACTTGCTAAGCATCACGATGTTGCGAAGGCTGGGTAGCGGTCCAATATCGGATTGACTGGGCGGCGCATGGGAGACGAATGGATATTTGTGTCTGACCTCTTCATTATCCAACAAGTAAGAGAGAAATTCGTCGGAGACCTCCTGAAGTACAGCAATATCTGCAGAAGCTGATTTGGAGGTGAGAATTTCGAGAAGGAGAGGATCTCGATGGCGGGGAGCTGGGCAGACCGATTCGGCCAGCACATTGTAGCTTGATACGGCAACACATGTGGGGTTGAGATCTTTTTGGTCATTGCCATAAGTTACCGCCCACTTGCTGGTCGATGATTGGAATTTGTAAGTCTCTCCAGATTGAACTTCACGACCAGAAAACTTGGTTATCTCTTGAATCACTTCATCGTCTTCGTATTCTCCCTCAAACTGCCGTTGATCTTCATGTAGCTCCAATGGAGAAATCCAGAACTCCGGTGGTGTGGCCGAACGTCGAGGCGTCGCATCGGAAATGTCAATATTGCCCCAAAGCTTCATTCGACCAGTCGCTCCACCTCGGTTGGCCCCGCGCTCTCGGACAAGAATTGCGATGGTATGAACTTGGAATTCCAGCTTCGGTAGGAATCTGGCCTTTGCGAGAAGGAATGATTTGGAGGACTCGGAATTACTTTCTGACTGTCCAATCGTAAGATGAAAGTTGCACGGGGTAGGTTCTTGGCCCAGAGCTTTCAGTATCGTGGTCCGTAATGATGCGAGGGATCCATGTTCTGGGTTTTGGCTGTCGCGGAGAAATATTGTGGAGTCATTGTGGTGCTCGAAGAGTCCTGCGTCGCCCAGGTTAACCAAAAGGGTTTCCTTTACATCATGATGGTTGTTGAGATGTGATTTGATCTTTGCACATGCTCGATCTAGATTTTGAGGAGCAACAAAAGGGTAGACAAGATTAAGATGCGGGGGCCATTTTCCATATCCTTTATCGTAAAGCTCTCGAAGGTTTTCGATATCCCTGCATTTGTGAGCAGGCGGGATGATGCAAAGTGCTGTTTCAAATGAATTCATCGACATTGATGCAGATGTTGGAAAAGGAGTACTTTCGGTAGCCGCCATTACTCTGAAATATATGGAAATTCTCTGATAAAAATAGTTATGTGAACAAAGGGAAAATATATTGTCTGGGTATCATGCAAAATTTGCGCAAGAAAGAGACGGCAAAAGCAGTGAATCGATTGTTGGCATCTGCAAATTGGAGTATCAAAGACTCTTATATCTTTGCAATAGTAGTTCCATTTCCAGCGCCACAATTGATGTATGACTCCCCGGTGGATTGAGCCTCGTATGTCTTGTACCAAGTGCGTCTGGTGTTGGTGAGCCAAAATGAGTCATTTGCGCTATACCAAAAGCAGACGCTGCGCCACAGGGGGAGATGCGCCGAATGAGTGGATACAATGCTCACAGATGGAAACGAGGCATGGAAACAGACGTTGGATATGTCCAGGATGACTCGGTCGAGAGAAGATGAAGATATTGAGTGGAGTCGAGTTGAATGTTTGCTCCCCGCGCTCATCAATGTTCTTCAACTGACTGGTGGTCTGTGCGGCGGGTGGCTGCCTAGTCAGCTGGTGAACTTCATTCACTCCACTCATTACACTCATTTCACTCCACCATCTTTAACCCAACAAACATCGCTGTCGGGCATTGTGATCGTCTCGTCTCCGCAAAAATGCCAGGATTGCTTGATTTACCATCTGAACTCCTTCTCGACATCATCAGCCTAGTCCTCACCTCGCCCATTCCCATATCCCCTCACACTAGACGAGCCCGGCCTTCTGACTGGCACATGGGCCACATATGCTGGTACCCAGATCCGGAATCAACCATTTTGTACGCTCCTAATGCACTTGGTCTACTCCTCACCAATCGCCGTCTCCATGCCGCCATGACATACGCACTGTCTTCCCATCCCCAAGCCTTCAAGGTGAACATGGCAGTCATGGACGCTTACTGGCTCTGGCCGACGTGGACATACATACCTACCCGGCGCACTCCCCATATATTATCAAGGTTCGAAATCCAATTAACCCCTTGCTGCACTCCTGAAAACCGCTATTTCCAAGTGCAATGGCCCATGAACAACAGTGGCTCCTGCTCCGACGCGCTTTGGAGGTTTATAGAACGCTTTCTCTCCATTGGTCCCTGGCCCAAGGGCAAAGAAAACGCCCCAAATTCTGTTCACTCGGATGTATCTCCGCCCAATCTAGAGTGTCCTGCGAACCTACGCGTCAAAACACTTGTTATTAATATCGACGCAACCCAACACGTAACTGGAAATGAAACTCTATCTGAAGAACGCGTCCCCGCCCGCTATGCGCAAGATCTTGCCCACAGAGACTTTAGCGTTCTGTATCCCATAGACCGCCAAAATAGCATCAAATTCATGGACTTGCTTGCTAAAAACATGGATGACATGGTCAAAATGACTTACTGGGCGCCTTCCTTTTCAATTCCTTTTCTTGAGCGTGTGGGAGTAGTGCAGTTCTGCGTTGACGGCAGCCTTTACAAAGAGGTGAATATTGCCGGCTTCGTAAATTCTGTGCATCCTGGACAGTATGACATCAAAAGTGTCAACTTCTGGGCCAAGAAGGTCGAAAAAAGAAGACAGCTTGGGGTTTGATGCCTAATTATGATATGATTCCATTATCCGGAGCCTCAAAAGTTTGCATACTCAACCTTCACATTTCTCCAGCGGCGCATAACCTAGACTATGCAGCTTTGATCAAAAAGATAGTCTAGAACGCATTTAGCGGGGGAAACGAAGCTTTAGAAGAAATTTGGGATTAAAAGTTTCATTGAGACCTAAGTTAACACCGCAAGATCCCACCGAAATTATCCAGGACCATTGAAGTAGGTTTCACTGTTCCTTTTATTTATCTCACAGACCGAAATGTGCGGTTGCTTCCTTTTTACGAAATAAGTACACTGAAAGTCTTTGAATTCAACTTTCGCAATCTTCCAGCTTGCTCTTTACATCTTCCATCAACCCATTTTCGTTAGTCGTTTCAGCCGGCCCGTACAGTAATCAATCGCTGTACCTCCAATGCTTGCATGTTGATCGTCTCCGTCTCCAAAAGCTCACAACTGCCACAGAACATTCCGCTGATCTTTAACATTGACCCAAACATACTCGGTACACGACGGATTCGACTTTTGGCTTCCCAGAGTGACAGCCAGAAGATTGACCTCCATCCATGTCGGCCTCATTCCCATCTTTTCGATTCGCTCCCACCACCCCTTGAACCTCATAAAATCGAGATTGTTGATGTGCAGCTCGATCATCACCTGGCCAATAGGCAGTACGCTCTCACCACTCGCACTCATCACGCCCTCAAACTCATCCATCAACGCATCGAAAGCTTCAAACTCATGTCCCTCAATATCGATTTTCAGAATATCGATGTAGCTGTGATTGTTCTGCTTCATGATGCTTGGAAGACTGTAAAATGGAGGGTTGCGCTGCGTGTCGTCCGTCCTGCCCAACCCCGCTTTCTTAAAAAATGCACGCGAAGTGATGGACGAATTTGCATTCTCTGAGATCTGAGGGCCCCAACGGTCGACGGAGAAGTCATAGCCCCACGCACGGGCAGCGGGTATGCGTCCGAGCATCTCTGCTTCGAAAGACGAGTCGTGGTTAACGCCGAAGCTGTAAATGACAAAGCCTGGGTATTCCTCTGGCGAAGCAGCTGCCGGTGCTGCTGGTGTCAATGGCTCTGGCAGACTTTCGTACACGCTCATGCCGCACACCCATTTCCCGCCATCGCCCATCTGTCCCACGCGTTGGATGTCATGAGGGCATGTCCATGTCGCGGGGAAGTAATCCCAAATCGTGAAAGTGTTCTTCCCGAAGAAAGGAATCTGTGGGTACGACGGTCTACTCCTGGCAAAAGATTCCCGTAACTCGACGCTTTTCTGCCAGGATGTCTCTGAGAGCGACATTCGCTCGCGGAGCCATTGTGATTGCGATTTAATGTTGGATTTCAAGGGCAGTTTGGGAAGGAATGTGTAGTCTGCGGAGTCATGCTGGAATATG
The DNA here is from genome assembly GCA_028476805.1 of Acrocalymma vagum. Classification (NCBI taxonomy): domain Eukaryota; kingdom Fungi; phylum Ascomycota; class Dothideomycetes; order Pleosporales; family Acrocalymmaceae; genus Acrocalymma; species Acrocalymma vagum. The sequence goes on from JAQGEP010000020.1 coordinate 104,913, forward strand.
CCGACGAAGAAGAGGAATATGACTAGGACTGTGATGAATCGGGCAGCTGGGGGTGTTAACTTCAAGAAAGTAAATTGGCGATTTTGTGGCACGTACCTGGCGTCCGTATCGACATGATGATGTTGAATCAAAAGAAAAGGAGAGAAGAGAGAGGCGAAAGGAGGCAAAGAAACGAACTAGAACCGCACGCGGTATGTTGGAAAGCAAGAAAGAAGCAAGAAGTAAAGAACTCAGAAAAGCCGAAGCAATATTTCAATTCTTTAATCCACAAAATGCCAAACACGACCACAGGTACACCCCTCACACAGTGAGGCAAAAGCGTCAAAGCAAGAAACGTGCAGCTGGAGTGCTAGCTCCAGGCTGATACTGAGGCTGTCCGTGTCACTCGTGTTACATGCGTTAAATACATTATTCCCAAGGTCCCAAGCCCGCTGTAGCCCGCTCTTAGGATCGCGGCAATGGTTGCTCAATGGCAAAGACCTGTGGGCCTGATACTTGACAAGTATCGCCAAGAGCGCGGATCCCGCCGCTCTATGTTTCAGCAGCGCGCTGTTGAAAAGTGGGTGAGGGCAAAGTAGCGATGAGATTTTAGATTTACTTTTGTGCAGTTCTAGGCGGTGTTGGATCGTCGTTGAAGATTATTGGGTGGGATGTTGGTAACCGGGTGAGACGATGGCGGCTTGAGTGGGTCGGACAATGGTGCCCCACGCTGGCAGTTTCAGCATTTTTGCGCTATTGGTGCATGATGATCTGGTTTCTTTGCATTGTTTCTCCTTCTTTTTGAGTGGGTGAGGGCTTTATGCTGGGGTGGTCGGTTATGATATCATCATGGCGAGATTCGGTGCGAACAATCACGTTGTTCCGGGTGGAGTTCATGGTTCTAAGTTTGTGCATGTCTCGGAGCAAGATATATCCAGAGGAACTGTCGTGAATTACCATCACGATGGATCCAGTTATCTATCTATAGGTATACTCGAAGTCTACTGTTTTGTACTTTACTGATCTACAGGTTACTTTACTATCTATTGCTGATTCTCTCGCGCTACGCCAGAGTTCTATGCACAACCAGCGCAACAAATAATAACAGTCCACTGCACGTTGTAAACACCAAATCACGATGCATTTCCCCTGAGACTCAGTTAGCCCATGAAAATGTCACAAAGATGCAAAAAATAAACATACCTTCTTTAGTAGTACTCAACGCCAGCACCACAAACGCATTAAGCGGCACCCTCAAAATCCCATAAACACTCGCCCTCGACCCGTCGTCAATCAAGCGTCCCTTTAGAGAAGCCATGACTGGGTAGTAAACACCGCAGCATAGCTCAAAGAGGCAGAAGCACCAGAGCGTGACGCGCTCGTCGCGGACTCGACTCGGGATGAGGAAGCAGAGCGATGCGACTGTTAACGTGACCATTAGGATTCGCTTTGTGGGGAACGATGCTGCGGATGCGGTGATGCTGTTGTAGAGCATGGAGCCGAGCATCATTGAGCACATCAGGATTGCAAAGATGAGGCCAAATGGAAGATCTGCTAGGAGTTAGTTTCCGACTTGAGGTAAAGACAACGCAAAGTGCTCTTCTTTTTTTTCTGTTGCTACTTACCACTGGTGGATCCAGATAGTTTGTGAGACAGCGTGAGAGCCGGAAACTTAAAGAAGATGAATAGGAATAGCGAGCCCTCGAAAAAGCAAGAGGTCAGCGCAAGTACAAGAATATTCTTGTCTATCAATAGTGTTAGCGGTTCCAGTATTCGAGATATTTTGAGAATCGATATGTACCTTGTAGAACAAGACTCAGTGCCGATTTCGCCGTGGTAGCCTCCACAGGCTTCTGCTCCTCGAGCAGCGCTGTCGTCTCTTCTGCCTCCTGTCTACTGTTTCCAAAGTTCTCACCCTGCAATATATTAAGCAATCACCCTCACACCATGCACTCAGCTCTAGAAACTCACCCAATAATTCGAGATGGCTACAAAAGCCACACCCAAGCACCCCATCGACGCCATAAACGGCATCACGGCCGTTCCCGTCGCCCCAACAAGCCACTCCGCAAACACCCCCGCAACAATGGCAACCAGACTATTCAACGTAGTCATAGTGCTGAAAATGCCGCTGAGAATCGATCCCCCATCGTCGAGCATGAGCTGGTTGAATTCCGCAACTAGCCAGCTCTCAAAGACGCTGTAGAGAAGAGTACCGGATACACCGCCGAGAATGCGGCCAAGGAATAAGATGCGGATGTCGTTGGACAGAAGGGCGATGCAGGAGAGCGAGTAGATGGTGCAGTAGGCGAGACATGCGGTTCGGCGGCCATATCGGTCTGCGAATGTGCCTGCGAAGGAGGCAGAGATTCCAGCAGCTACGAAGCCAACTAGGAAGAGGAAGGCAACTGTTTCTTCCGGGAGGCCTTTTTCATCTTTTGGTGATTGTTAGTTTTTGACTTCCAATCACTTCTTTTAAACAAAAAATACTTATAGCCAACAAGTACTTCTTCGTATGGCCACTTCACTTCACTTACCTTTGTAAATCGGATAAATATACGGCCCCTGTAACCAGTCGGCCCCATTAACAAGCAGGTAAATTGGAAAGAATTTCCATTTTAGTCTTCGGACAGTCTCTCTGTCTGCTTCTATGCGGCCTCGATGTTCGATCTTTTCTGGATGTGCTGATGATTGTTCTTGGAGTGTTGATGCACGTGTTCGGTGAGAGCGATAGAGCGCTAACGCATTGAGAAAGAGGGCAGAGGCGAAGGTCGAGTGGTAGAGATCCATGGTATGAGGTTCGGTGTTTGGTAGGTAGGCTAGAGGGGGGAACAGGGAGAAGGGAAGGCGAAGGTGCATGTATATGGGAGATATTGTAATCGTCAATGGAGCCAGTAAGTACCAAACTTTCCGTTTCCAAGCACCAGTACATAGAAAAGGTGCCCCTCAGATACGCATATCCCACGCCATGCAGGTTTCGGCGAGGCTCAAACTGATGCCAATCCCACGACCCTCCAAGTGAAGCGCTCCACCAAAGCACCCGCGCGCAAATCAAACAACCCACAAACAAGGCTGACCAGAGAAAAACTCAACGCCAATCCTAATCTGCCATTGTCGCTGTAACAAGTCACGCTGTCGCTTCACCTTGGCACACGCATCAGAGCACCTTGGACCCAAGAAAAACGGCGCGATAGTATTGCGCGTCCCTCTCCTTCCCCCAACTTCCGCTGTATCCAAAAAGCGGGGACACTGTCCGTCCATTCAACTCTTCCATTGTTGTCCAAGAATAAGTAGGGCTGTGGAGAAAGGGAAGTGGAACCGAGCGGACGGGGACGTCGATCAATTACGCCAAGGCCAAACGTCCGATCGGGAGTGTCGCACCATTGATGCGGGACAGATTTCTAATAATGTTCTTTTTGGTTTTGCGGGTTCCTCCTGAGTAGGCGAAGGCATATTGTTCTGCCTTAGGCAATTTTGCTGGCGGGTGAACTGTGTCGAGTTCCGTGGGCTTGGTATATGTGATCAGGTGCCAACACTGGCGGTATGGTGTGGTGTATATCTCACCATGTAAACTACCGCTGTGCTAGGTGAGTAGGACCATACCTACAAGATTAGCCGACTCAAAAACTGGAGTCTAAGTCGTTCATCATGGTACAAAACGTTGCATGCAAAGACCAAGCCATGAGAAAGACGCCACCTGTCAGACTCTCCGCGACGGTGAATAGACTAATCCAGCACACCTCGTAATAACACGATCTGTCCATGATAAAAGTTTGTCCCTTCAGTATCCACAGTTCCTCATCTCTTTATCATTATCGCCTTCAGTCTATGCTACACGATTTCATTTCCTTTGCGCTCTATCATACTTGTTTTGCATGTATAGTTGACTCAAGGGACGAAAGTTTGAGATCTTCGAGTCACTTTTTTTTTCAAGGTTTGATAACGAACATTTTTCAGTGGCGTGACTGGTTTAACTACGTACTATTGTGCGTGTTCGCTCGTTACTTCCGGTTTAAGGAATCAGGTCGGCGGTTTGTGAAGTGTATTTATCTCGAGCATCGAATCCGTTTTATGTGAGGGGTTGGTAGTCAGCCTTAGGAGATGCTCAATGTAAATAGGAGAGCTGGTGTGGGCTGCTAATTTCTCGTAAAGATTTTGGGCCTGGTGACAAGGGCTCAACTTGATGTTTTCATATATGTATTCTTTCTTATCTTTGTGGGAGTGAGTGGTTTTGTCGTTGTGGAGGATTTTGAAATTGGATATTGTTTGATTGATATTGAAGAGGTGTCAGTGTACGAATGTATAATGGGAGAAAAAGGTTACAAAAAATCTCTTTGAGTAGTAATGGTACAATTTGTCTAACTAGCAAATGAAATTATTTTTCTTTAGTGGGTATGTACATTTGTGATGTTGGTATATTGAAGGGCTTGTTGTGAATTCAGAGCTCGCCAGCGCCAATGGAAGATATCTAGATCGTGATAGCGAGGAAATAACATGTTCTAAGCATCTGTTCCAAAGAAAGCAAATATAAAGTAGCTTCAAATCATAAGGGTTGATAGCTTTTGAGTTTATTAACTGGAATTAGACATATTCTGCTAGGGTTGTCTTGGTTTTCATGTATTCAATTTTCCGGATCTTTGAAATGATTGGTCTTTATCTTAAGTGTCAAATGTGTTTGATATGTAGGATACAGTACTTATTTTTTCCCGCTGTTTCTAAGTAAGGTACATTGACATTCACAGAGATGTGCAGTGTCAGTTGATTTACTTATGTCTTATCTTCTAGGTCCTCCAAGAGAATAAGGAATACCTTCAAAAACCCTGGAAGGTAGAGGCGCTGTCGGTATGTATACGAGTTCAGGGAGAAAAATTGGTACACCGCTCCCAAGACTTATTTTTGTCGCGTGTTTATGAGTAGATAGGATGTATAGTAGATAGCATGAAATGAGATTGAAGACGCTTCACGAGATCGTAGAAACAAGGAAGTGAGAAGCCTTGGAGGCAAAGTCAATTCCTGTTTCACCCATACGCTCCTCTCACTCTACAGAAAGGACACTCAACTCTCATAACCAATGACGGCGTTATCTCTATGAAGTTCTCAATGAGCATATCTCATGGCATTTCAGTTATGTCAGACGTACACGCAATTGGGCTCTATTATCGTTTACTCAAATCAGGAAGTAGTCTCTCATTGGCTATTTCACGCATACATGTCCTGAGTATCTTTCGCCTAATCGGAGTATTATGGGCGGTGTAACTCATGCAGTCATTCAAGATGCCTTAACCTAGAATGAAGCCCTACAGGGCGTTTGACGGCACTGTTTCTACTGTATACGACAATCCGAAGGTATGATGGTAGGCCCGATTCTATGCACTCAAGTGCTATCTATACACAGGAAGCGGTATGAGGCCCCGTGTTCATACTGTCGGAAATTCCGAAAGTCTTTGGATTTTGTGAAAGCAAATAACTAAGCCAAGCAACACAACGCCGTGATGATGCTGATGGACATAGGGCGAAGAAGGTCTGTGAATATCGGTCGATACAGCCCAGCGCCTTTAAACTGCCGGTGGCCTCATGAATCATTATGAGAAGGAATGTCCAGGAATGGAAATTCATGAGATCGAAGGGCAAGGACATTTGTTCTCGCCTTTTCCAACATCCTAGTCATATAAGGCCTCAATGCCCAACATACAGGATTACCTCGCTAACACCAAGTACTCTAGAAACGCACTGAATACCTCACAATATGCATGCAACAGACTACATAGTAGCGGCTCCACGCCGTAGTTAATCCAGACTAACGTCTCTCCCGCCGCAAACAGAGTCAACACGGAATGCATGCAGTCTTGGCCCACTCAACTACCCAATTTAATTCCTCCGTCCCGCCATCCCGCTCCCGTATTGAGCATCCAACCCGGTTTTCTCGCCTCGCGTGCAAGTTCCCAGTTTCTGCAACGTGCTCCTGGCTGCCTTCCTAATACGTGTGTGGTATGACTACTCGGGTCCCAAAGGATACATCTCGCGTACTTCTTGGCCCGGTGTATACATCCCCATGTTAGTTTTGGTATTATCATCGGCGAAGTCGCTTAACTTCAGCAAATGCAGTTAGACCTTTCAAATACTTTCCACCGCAGGCTATTACCGCCTACGCCCCTGGTATCCACACAACGTCACACCTCCAAGAAGCAAAAGAAGAGCAGAAAAGGTCCGTCCGCATGCGTGAAAAAAATAGCCTCAGGCTGCCTAATAATTATTCGTGCATAGACGGTACTTCTTCGCAAAAGCTGCCAAAATGGAAGGTCAAAGTCACGGCATAAGTCTTACCAATGCACGCTTTATTCCGGAGTATTCCCCATGATATGGAGACCTGCATCCAAGACGGATATTACACGAGATACTAATTCAAACATGGTGCTATTCGCAGAATACATCCAAACTAACCATTATCTCGTTCCGAGATACAGTAGTACAACTCCGCATACCTTGCAGTCAAGCCTCAACGATGACTCTTTTGCACCGAATTCCCTAATTGTTACCCTTATTCTTCTAGCTCAAACGTCAAGCTGTAGCAACCAATTCAGCGCTACGGGACATGTATCCTCCCGCATCTTATTTGCTTATGCCTTACATCTAGCTTGGCATGTCAGACCTACCACCTACGACAAATTCCAACCTCATTCCTCTAATCTATCCAAGCATAACAATAAACACAAAACAAAGCATACAAAGCCCCTTAGGTACACATGGTAGCATTTTGAACCGAACCATGCACACCACCCATTGTAACCTCAGCAAGTAGACTACCCCTTGGAGTCATCAATCTCACAACCACGTCGCTTCAACTCAACTCACGGGCCGACTACCTCACCTCTCCTTCTCCCCAAGTCTATGTCTAGATTTACACCTAGTCTATCTCCGCAGCTGAACCAAACCGAACCAACAATTGCTCCCAATAAAGGAGGTGAGGTAAGCATGCGAAGACGCAGACTAGACCGTACCAGAAGTAAGCAAGCGAAACAAAGCAACTCACGGACAGGAGCAAGCAAGTAAGCAATGCGAATCTGCTGGTTCAGATGCTCCAGCGAAAAGTTTAAGCGTTTAGTCGTATACCGCCTTGAGATAATGGTGGATCGGGGTCCCCTATTGGATCTGGCGAGGAAATGAGCGAGGTAGGGCTGGACTGGGCCGGATTGGATATGCAATAGACAGCGCCTGTAAGCCGGTAGGTTGCAATCGCTACGCTATGGTAGACTACAGGCGGGATGGGATGGGATGAGATGGGATCATCTTGACGCTGCAGATAGAAGCAAATTAGTAAAGCACCATATGAGCATTCCATTTGCATATCACTACTTCAGCCAACCAGATATGCCACGTGCGATTCTGAACCTGTGTATCTCACATTCACATTCACCTGCACACCGGTGCGGTGGCAACAACGCCCTTGTCGGCGTCCCCAGACCAGATACCCAGCCCAGCCCTTCAAGTCGGTGAGGAGATCAGCGCATGGCTGCACCGAAGATGCTCGATGGGCAATGCTTTTGCGAATTGGTTCGCTTGTCGCGCTAGAGCGCTGGCTTTGGTGGAAGATCTTCACTTTTCGATCTGCAGTGCTAATGGGCTACGGCTTAGTGGTGGCGATATTTGCTATCTTTACATTGCTTTTGCGGCTTGGGAATTGCGACTGTGCGGGACGGGAGTGGGCGGAGCTCACATGCCTTTTTCTTTTGTGGGAGATGTTGGGTAAGGTGCATGTGCTGGTGCTGGTGGTGTTGTGTTGATACTGAGATGAGAAGATCCGTTCCACTGTTTCCGTTTTCGGGTACTAGAATAGCGTAGCGCGCGGTGTTACCGAGATCAACGGCTGCAAAAGCTTGTGAGCATTGTAGCCAGTTTCTTTATTTCGCTATAGATAGGCAAAAATAGAGTTTTCCATCAAATGTGTTCGTTTTGAGTTTCTTGGGATGATGTTTGTGCCAGTGCAGCCAAGTGTGGTACTTGGCTTGGGACTACGCAGAGCGGAAGTATCTCGCGAGCCAAGGTCAGATATTGGTTGCAGCGGTAGCAATTGATCGTATGCAGAATGGAATTGGCGAGGCTGGAGGTGCGTGAGAGTAAGATGTTGGGATTGTGAGTGCGGGCGAAAGCAGAGTAGTCGGGTAGATTATACAAAGTGATACTGGTAGCATCACGGTGTGAAAACAGATTTTGAAAAGGACAGTAATTGAGAAGGAGAAACTGCATCGTCTTCCTAACATTACTAAACTATCACGAATACATATGTATGTACAAAAAACATCATAACTCTCACTATCTACAATGAAAAGTAAGGGTATCGCCCATCCACTACAAACCCCACCTACCAATGCATCCAATAGTCATTGCGACGATCAGTAACATCCTTCTGACCTAGACACTTGGGGTTTGCATGGTCCTCATGCGTACCCATGGGCCAGATGGGTATTATACAAACTTTCTCGTCTGGACAAGGTCCACATTCCTTCCAGGTAGTCCATTGTAGGTAAGATACTAGAGTATCTATGAATTCAAGGCCTTCAGGTTGCGAGGAAGAAGCGAAGGCGGAGAGAAGGCTGTCGCAAATTTTGGAGGTAACTGTATGAATAGCGTTGTGCGCAAGGGCTGGGTTGGCCGGCAGCGTTGGAACAAACTGCGCAACACAGCGCTCGGTCTCGAGTGTCTGATTCCGGCTCGTGTAGTCGATGAAGGGCCGTAGTAATGTTTCCAAGTAGCTTCCAAAGGCCTCACTGCTTTCCCTGACCTTCGCATTCGAGTGCAAATAATGCAATGGCTCAGAGTACCTGGTCACCACTAGATCCGCAATCTCCTGCCAATCCACCGATTGCTTGTGATCGTCTTGCCCAGATCGCAAGATCATAGCAGTGACCGCATCCTTTATCTCAAGCAGGCTAGAGTTGTCGACGTTCTGTAGTCGTGGCATCGGATAGTCAGAAGTAACATCATTGCTGAAGAGATCCAACCCAGGATAAGTAAACACACTAACAAAGTCATTGTAATTGACCCTGACCCTAGACCCACCGAGTCCACCATATCGTGACGTAACTGCTTGAATGTACCGCCAGCCACCCATCACTCCAGGGTGTTTAGAAATCCCATCTGGCTCATCGCGGGCCACGGGCATGATTTCGTGCAGCTGCAGATTCTTTTCAAAGTCGCAGAGAATGATTTCGAAGCCGCCTTCCATGCGCAAGATGCCGTCGATCTTGTCTTCCCATATTGTGCTGGAGAAGTTACAAAGACCTTGGGCTCGCTCGTGTTCAAGCCCTATGTTATAGCGGTCTTTGGAAGTTAGGTTTAATAGAAGGATGTCTTGTGTGTCAAGCGTGCCGTTGGAGGTTTTGCCGGCAGACATGCCATCGAGGTAAAGCAGGCGAAGGGGATGCTTGGCTGTAAAAGTTTGTAAGTAGCCAGTATCAAGAGCGGCCTCAGGCTCAGATTCAGGGTGAGGGTGAGGGTGAGGGTGACTTTCTGGTCTCTGGCCTCCAAGGGGTTGCTGATGGGCATTAGGAGCGTGATGCTCTGGGGGTGAAAATCTTTCTGGTTTCTCATGACCAGGCTGGCCAGGCTTCCCAGGCTTCGATGGCCGGTTAGGTTGCTCATGAGGAGAGTGTTCTCCTTCAGGGGGAGGGCGATGATGCCCGTCTTTAGGGGGTGGGAAACGGCCCTCTGGCGGAGGTGGATGAGGAGCTGGGTGCCCATCTTTAGGAGGTGGCGGAGGGCGGGCCTCTGGCGGAGGGGGAGGGAGAGGTGGATGGCCTGCTGGAGGTGGCGGTGGTGGAGGAGGTGGTGGATGCAGATGCCCCTCAGGAGGTGAGGGCGGTGGTGGATGTCCCAAATGGGGAGGGGCAGGCCGATGCTTCATCAGCGTGTTCGAATAATCCTTTCCAGCCGCTAAAGCACGTTCTCCTCCAGGAGGCGGATGATGCCCATCATCAGGAGGAGGAGGAGGGCCATATCCATTCTTCGGGGGTCTCCCAGGCGGTCCTCTTCGCGGTCTTGCAAAAATCAACGCATGCTCAGGTTCAAACGCCAGCCACTCTATGCCCGTCACAGCCTCTGATTTACCCGTGCCATGGTACAGCTTTTGACCTTCTGGGACGGTAGCGACGAAGAAGGACATCCCATTGTGGTTGAGCGAGGAGCCCCATTGGCGGAGCGAGGAGTGTATAGCGTTAAAGATATGGTTTGCATTGTGGACTTCCTGGTCGTTCTCAGGTACTCCAAACACGCTTAAAGGAAACACAGAAACAAAAGAAAGATACGGAACACAGTGTTTGAAACGCATAACGAACAACTTCGGACTCGTGAATTCTCAAAAGATCCAAAGTCTTCTTGTTCATGGGCCTAGAAACCGGCTGGACTGTTAGTTATCAGATGTCGCGCTACGCAATATCAATCGTCTTCTTTGGCTCTCCGATACACGGCGCTGCGCAATTTTTTCTTCAAAAGATACAAAATGGGACAAATATGCTTGCTGAGGCGTCGTCGTGTTACGCGGCCTCTATCACGACTCACGAGTTAGATGAGTTTTGCGCACGCGGCCGGTCCACCAGGGTTGGCGATAGCGACTGTTATCTGATTGGTTAGTTTGTTCAGCGTCTGCTGTGGATAAGTATCTATGCATCAAGAGTCACAGAGGGAGGTAGACAGAGACAGTTCAGACTCAATGTCTATGTGCCAGAGGGAGGAGACCTGTAGGCAGCAGCGAGAAATGGAGATGAGATGAGGGGTAGTCTATGTGGTAGGGTAGGGTATGCGAAAGGGAATGTGGCTCGGTCGGATCGAATCGCAGCACTTCGCGGAATAGAGCGATGTTCGGCACTGGACTGGCCCAAGCCTCCGTCACCTCCCTTACCTCAAGGTGCAGTGCAGTGCACACTGCAGTGGGCCAACAATGGGACGACAGCGCCCTTTCTACCCTTGAAAACCCGCCCTACATATACACCCTGCCCTTGAGTCCGCCCCGTCCTGCTCAAGGACCCTCTTGTATCGCTTGGAGAGAGCAAATACGCGCCGGGAAAAGCCCCTTGTGAAATACTCCAATCCTCGCAGGCAGGCATGAAATAGGGGGCGGAATTGGCTTGCTTTTTCTTCATGGGATCGGGATGGGAAGAGGAAGGTCATGGATTCGAGGCATGGGAAAGTTTCCTCCAGGGCTTGGAAAAAACGGGCCCATTGACCAACATCGATTGACTTCTACTTTGGGCGTTGATAGAGCGGGGCGCCATCCCATGGACGTCGCGCTAGACTAGGCACGAAATGAATGAGGGTCGGGAGATGGATGGACGAGGTGCGGATATAGGACGGGTCTGAGTGCCTTCGTATGTACCTAGCATCGACAGATTCTGATTCTTGGCTCGTTCGGTTTATGTTAACCTGGACAGGTCGTCTCTCTTTCTGTCGAGCTTTGCCTATATATGAGCAATGAGTCAGTAAATTAGTTGTTATGCCCCCGGAAAGAAAAAGAAGACAAGACAAGACAAGTCGACGCGTTCGAAATGCAATCCTTCCAACCTGGAACACGCGACACCGTCCGCTCAGCGGCCCCTTTTCGGACAAAAGCCGACGGGTTGCTACGACGAGTAGTTACATCGTCAACTCGCTCCGTTGCTCTCTTGTCAAGTATGTGCGAATGCGTGTGCGTGTACGTGTGTATGTGCTTCGATGCCGTGAGTAGCTCGGCCGTGCACTCTGCTGCAGCCCGGAATACGGTCGGAGAAGGAATCCTTCAAGAGTCGCCGACCACAGTGTCACTGCTAACCAGTAGACAAGCTGTCTCAAAATCATAAAAGGACTGCAAGCTGGAAAAACCTGAAACTTGAGAGTGCTGGCAGAGCCACCACCGGTAGAGGATGGGTGTGAAGGTCTTGGGTCATCGAGGGAGGCGGGGGCCAAACATGTCGTGATATGGCCTGCAAGACTGCGAGAATCTCAGCGCCCCCCTCCCCAAAAAAGGCTTTCTACTGGCTTGGTTGGGGTCGGATGGCGGGTCGTTGGGTACAATTCGGGGATGGCTTAAACGATAAGCAAATTGAGGAGCTTGCAATTTGGTCTCCATTGGGGTCCAAAAGAATTCATGTGGGCTAGCCGGCTTATGAGGGCTGGTGTCAGACTACGACAGTACCATCTATTACTACCTTAGGCGCGAATTGGAGAATAGAGAGCAGTAAACGAAAAGCGCTTTGCAAGTGCAAGGCTGCAAGTAGGCAGGGTTAGCATGAGGAACTCGACCACATGGCAGACCCATAGATCGGCGCTACTGCAACCTAATTCCAAGAGGCAAAGTGCTTACTCGTCTACATAGACAAATCCAGCGTTGTGTCGCCTCGGGTGGTCAGTGTGATAAGCAGAGCGAGGATGGATAGAATAGACCAACCTCTCAAACGGCCATGTAGTCAGCAAAAGAACTACCATGGGGAACGGCCGTCAGACCGCTCAGAAGCGACCTTGGGGTTGAACAGGGACAGACACCCACGCTCTTGTTAAGCCTCTTCTCTCTATGCCTCCCTGGCGGGCGTGCGAGCTGCACGTTGTTCGCACATTACCAGTACAAGGATAGTCCCGCACCTTGGAACCCTTTTGAGTAAAATTCGGAGTCGGAGTACGCCCCTGGCCCGGAATCCGCTCCAATCCAATTCAATCCAATCCATGGACCCAACACACATCCCCTCCAACCGCTTCCCACCTGCCACCTGCGCAATAATGACTGTTCCATTACCAGTATGTTCCAACACTAACCGCTGCAGCCCGCGCCAATGGGTACAGCGCAAGACCTTTCGCCATGGAGACGGTCCCGGTACGCTTAATATTTGTCAAAATAAGCTTCGTGGTCGGCTGGCTTGTGAGGCCGAGCGGCCGCTCCAAAGTCAACGCCAGATGATATAGTGGTTCGACCGACAGCCGGGCGTGCGTGCGTGCGTGTGTTATGTATGTTTGTATGTACATGTGCAAAAGTAGAGGTCGGGCCCCATCTCAGACCTGTCCAGTGCAGTCCAAGTGCAAAGTGCAGACAAGGAGCACGGAAGCATGCCAACATGATAAAATGCACTTGGCGCTTTGCTCCGCGGAACAAAAACAGAAAGAGAGAGAAAAAAAAAACAGGACTATGGGAGCCCAAATTTTCTTCTCGAACGCCTTTGACGTATTTGAATCCTAATGATGCTACAATTTGCATTGGAAAGAGATGCAGATGCAGGTGTATGGACGGCGAGCTGTGCCGCAATTACGATTACATCAACATTCAGCCCACTGTTGTAGTGTGCTGTGCCCACACCATGGAGCCGTTATGAGGCGTTCCAGGTGGATCAGCAACTCTATTCCAACGTGAATCACATCACTCTATCGATCCTATTCCGTTCCGTATGTAGGCCAAGGACATGCAAGCCAACGCGAAAGAACCAGGCAGCAGCAATAGCAACAATAGCAACAATAGCAACAATAGCACACAAACAAGCAAGCAAGACAATCGAATCGGCAGGAGCAAGACCTACAGTATCGCATGAAGCAAACCCAACTCGCATCGCTGCATCGCCACTGTAATCTCACTTCGTCAGGTCATGTCGAATCGAACTATCTTGTCTCTAAACTGTTTGACGCTCTACAAATCTGTCGATTAGACTACCTGTCATTAATATTATTAGCCGACCCAGTCGAGTCCAGTCGAGCGAGCTCTGGCTCTGCTCTGCCTCACACCCTCAAGTCAGCCTTGTGAATGAAATCAGGCGTCCCACTAACAACGGGCGGTTCGTTTCAGATGGGAGAGCAGCCGGGGTTGCTGCTCCTCCCACAGCCACGAACCCCGACAGAAGGTAGAGGCAATGTCGGAGATAGTGAGGGGCTTGGACAGGTCAGTCGGTCTCATACACTGGTAAAGGACAATTTCCATGTGCGGAACTCCTTGAAGGAAGCGGGCAACAATGTCACTGGAAAAAGCATCCACCCAATGGGAAAGGAAAGAGAAACAAGTCTATGCCATGTCATTAAGTGGCTGAATATCGCATACATTTCCATATACGTCTATACTCTTCAAGCAAAAACAAACAGACAGTGGGGTTAAGATTAGACTAAAGCTTTCAAAACGCCATTCGTAATGCTGTCATGGGTGAACTTTGCACCATATCTTGTTCTTGATTCAAACTCCTCGGAAAATGCCCAATCAGAATTCAAACGCCTGCCACCCGTCACTGCGGGGATATATGCCGAAGGGAGTGTCGGTAAAATCAACCGAGCATACAATGGGTATCGTGAACAAAAGGGGGGCGAATATGTAGGACTGGTAAACAATGTTTACAATGCACAATGGATGGCTCGGGAGGCGTGAATCGGGGGTCTTTATGGTGTGTCATCGCTGATGACACATTGTGAAGGGAAGTGCGACTCGCTCGTTGCTCATCTCGTGGTGTGCGCGCTGGACAAGAATGGTTCATCCAGCCATTCCCGAATACCGAGCTTGGAAATAGGAATGAACAGATTTACATTTGACTATGATGAAGATCCTGACTTAGTCCGGGATTTCTTCAAGTGTATCCGCTTTACATGGTCCCTCTGCGCAATGTGTGTTAGCCTTCGGTCTCAACCTGGAGGGGTAAAATGTTTTGAGACTTACCATGTTGTCTACACGACTGAAAACTCTGTCGCATCCTTCCCAGTCACACAGAACTCCTGGGTTGTGCTTTGCTTCGTGTCTTGCGAGATCTTTCTTACTTGAGAAACCTCCACCTGTAGCCTGCGGGCATCCTTCGTGGCGGCAAAAGAAGGATTTCGTGTGCCTCTTATGATGCTTCCTAAGGTCACATCCTCGTGTGAATACCGCTCTTGAGGTGCATCCTGGATAGTTGCAGCTCCAAGTTCCATCCTTGTTAGGGTAGCCATAGGCTCTGAGGTCTGGGGAACTAGGGGACAGAGATCGCGGAGATCGTGTAAGAGATGGCGGTGATCGCTCAGAAGGCGGGTTTGACGGAACACCTAGCGAAGAACCAGACGGAGACCGCGCTGGCCGATTCATGGGTGGAAGTGGGAATGGGTCGGGCGCTAGGGTTTGGCCAGCGGTGATGCCAGTGAATGGGGGGTATGTAGATGTGGAGTAGGACACTTGAGTCTGAGGAATCTGTGCGGGAGCCGACGTCCAGAACTGTTGAGGTTGGTATGCCGAGTTTACCATCCTGTAGTCGTTGGACTGGGCGTAAAGGTGCCCTGATCCTGCTTGGGAAATAGCTGTTCCTCGAGGCATGTGCTGGAGTGGTGAGGGGTACATGATGCCAGGCGGCGACTGGCAAGAGCTCGAGGGAAAGAGGTGACCCATGCTTTCGTCTTGTACCATCAGAGCCATCTCTGCCTCTGGCGAGAAGAAGTTGGCCATGATGAGATTATATGATGCGGCCTTGCGCAAGCCAGGAAAGTAGCTCCTGAATGTCGAAAACCGGGCACAGGAAGGTGACTATGGAGATGACGGTTGTTAGATGAGGTCGTTGGTGGCAGAGTATATGAGGAGGTATGTGAATGTCTGGAAGGGTCTGGAGTGATGTCGTGCGAGTGAAGGTGTCAATGGCAATAGCCGAAGGAAGGATGGGCGACAGGCGTTGACTTTTTAAGATGTTTACACAGGGAGTCGGTCTTTTGGGAATGATGAATGGATGGATGGGCCTAAAGACGGGCTAAGAGGTCCGAGGGTATAAGTTTAGTTCGAGGGGAATTTACGGGGGTCAAGATCCATCCGTACTCTAAGGCTGAAGTCCTAGGACCTGTCGAAACCAGTGTGGCGGACAGTGGCGGAGTTGTTGTCTCGCGGGTACTTGACACAGTGATTGGTCCGTGTGTCAAGGCCTTAAAAAGACCCAAGTTAGAAGCTGAGCAGAGGGTAGCAGTAGAGAAGACTTGTGCGCGTAGATCCGGGGCGCAGGCAGAGGAGGTGCTTATGATATGCGCTCCAAAGAGCATCATCTCACGAGGAGGGACCGGGCAGGCATTGGGACGCTAGACCGAGAAAAATAGCATCAGAAATCAAGCTAAGTGGCGGCGAGAGACAATCAGACAGAAGGGGATGTGGGTAATTCTGGCTAATGCTCGTGATGCGTTGGCTTCCCGTTTTTGATACCGCTGTATGGCTGCTGTCTCCCGCTTGGGCGAGGGTGCATAACCTGTTCACAATTGCGGTGGGCGCTCGAGTGAGCCTTGGGCCAGGCTGGCAGAACCCTGCACACTGTCAAAGTCCCGCTGTAATGGTAGGTACCAAGCTCTGACGCTAGCTCCGTGAATGGGACGGGCCCGGTCCAGGGTTCATTCTTCTGGGATGAACGAAATCACCAATCAGTGGTGGTGGTGGTGGGAAAAGTGGGAAGTTCCCAGTCAGAGCGGCCCCTGGCCACAGAACCAATACCTACCTAGTATCTATCTATCATCTATCGAGTAGTTGACGAGCAACTACTGGACACACCACACTGGCAGCCCTGTAGCCCGGTATCTAGTATGTTGTAGACAGACCCAGTAGCCTGAGCCTGAGCCCTGAGGGTGTACCCGAACCATACGGTCCCAAGACACCTGTGTGCTATCCTGCCCTGCGCTGCACTGCACTGCACTGCACTACACTACACCCTCCGGACAAGGAGCCTTCGGTCGGACCTCGATGGAATGTTTCTAGAAGGTCTTGCAGACATTCGAAACGGCGAGGATTGAATTCTCCGAGCTGGGTGGTGCTCCTATGCGCCCTCACCTGGTGCTGAGAAGGGCCTTGCCCGCACCTCAACCCCCATCCCCCATGCATGCCGTAAGACGACATCAGAGGCGACGGCAGGGGAGGCAAAAGAGTGGAAATTCGTGGAGCACAACAACATGGGGCGGGCACGGTGGACGGTGGGCGGTGGGCACTACTGTATGGAAGGGACTAGGACTGGAGACTCGACGCTTCGACCGCCTCGACGCTGTGAATGATGGGCTGGTCGATCGCAAGCTCGCAGTATGGACCTACTTTTTACTAGGCTGGCAGTCGGTGTGCGGGCTTAACGCCGGTCGATGGATGGTGGTAGGGTATGGGTATGGTACGGTACGGCGGTGGACTGTGCTGCCCTGTGGTTCCGGCTACGCATTGCCGACCAGCCGTTCGTGGAGATGAGCAGCAAAGAAGCGATGAGTGGGGAGTGGGTGAGTGGGCTTGGTACAAGGCTTGGGCTTTTGGGACTGGACACTGGTGGACACTGGTGGGCACTGGTGGACATGGAGGATGGACATGGAGGATGGACGGGTCGCCCCTGGTCTCTCGCTGGTCTCTTTGGTGGACACAGGCGAATCGTTGCGGGGCGAGTTATTCTTAGTAATTGCGCAGGGCAGGGCGTCTGAGCACTTAGTTTCTGACGAGAGACGAGAGCCGTTGAGACGTTCCACCGCGCCTATGATATGATATTTTGCGAGCGCTGTGAGCTGTGCCTACACTCCTCTCCGTCCAAGGCATCGCTTCCCACAGCTACAGTACTGACTTGTCATCCGTGTCGTCCATCAACCATCACGCCTCAACCCCATCCATGCTCCCCGTTTATCCTCTTTCTGTCTCGCCAAGTGCCTTAGCGGTTACCTCGGTGCAACGTATTGGCAAAATGACGACGTCTTCTACTCAATCTACCTAGACACCTGTATGTTTCTCTCTACGCACCATCCTGAAACGGATACTTGCGCCATTAAGAGCGAGAAACATGGCCAACAGTATCCCTCTCTGAGGCCGGCGCGCCCTGTCCTCCCTACTTGTAGTACACTGCTTGCAATAGACATTTGCCTTTCCAAGCGCCTGCGGCAGGATCGTGGCGCTTACCGCCCTCATTCCCCCAGTCGCATAGGTGGGTGATCCTGATTCGAGAGCTTAATTCTATCCTTTGAACCACTGCCAACTGAAGTGTGCAACCCCTTCGAGTACTGCCTTAGCCCTGAGGCCTACCATGAACAGGGTCAACCTGCACCTACCAGCCTCAGAGTTGCTATTGAGGGCATGCTCGTGCGTTGTATGCGCCGGTAACCCACGATGCCATATGGAACCAACTTTGAATCTGCATTCTCAACGCTTTCCCCGGCTCTGCTCGTCTACAGCTTGGGACATGATACCGCATCCGGGCAAAATCCACCGGCATAGCCCACCAGGGCCACGAGTTATGGTAATAGCTAACCCCGATCTGCACATTCCGTAGAAGGGCCATGTGTCCGAGCGCAGGCACTGTTTACCTACCTTGGACTTTTGCGTTTGCCAATTACTATGCGCAACTAGTCACTATACTTACTGGTGGCAATAACAGATATTCGCAAGTGGTAGTTTCTTGACAGGAGCACACGGCGATGGTCTTCATTTTGTTGCGCAGTTTTGACTCCATTGAGACAGAGAGATATGCAGCATACGTTCATACTCGACTTCCCTTTCACGCGCACTCTTTCTCCCCCTTTCGGCAACACCCCCAATAATTTCCCGCTGTCGAATGCCGGCCGTCCTCACCCTCTACAACTTCCAAGACCATTACCCGCCATATGCAACACGAACCTTTTTGTCCTAGCCCTGTAAGCGACTTTTCACGTCGCGTAGTAGGTGTTAGCATATGTACCCACAGGTGTTTGCATAGACCTGAGCCTCCCCTAGTGATCGCCATTCTGGGTTGGGAGTGAGCACCATGCGGCTTCTTACGCCTGGTCGCAATACCTGAGCGGCCCTCGGGCCATGGAGCTCAATTCGGCAACTGGTTTCTAAGTTTACACACACACATGCCATAAACACACAACTGTCGATGAACAATTTCCAGAACTTCGGAGTGAACATGCCGCAAGCTCAGCTTTTCTCGCTGTAATCGAAATGAATATACCGATATCGCGAGGCAGACTGCGGAGAATTCGAAATAGAGTCAGGAGAGCGGGCGGACTGGGGCGGAAAATTGTCGCTACGGGGCGCTACTGTATGGAGAGAGGGCGTACAAAGCCTCTCGCAAAATCTCGACCTTTCATCATCTTTGTCCAGGCTGAAGCTGCCACGGTAGCATGTAGTTGACAAGCTAGATGCAAGGCTCCAGTGATCTCGATGATTGACGATACTGGATGCCTCGATCCCAACCTTAATTGCTCGATTCCCAATAACAAGTGCAGCCTGCTGGAGGAGGTGATTTCTGAGCAACGTCATGCTTCTACTCTTCTAGCTCCCGCAACTCTAAAAGCCAGTGAATCCTGGAATACGCCGTCATGCCGCAGGACGACGCCGTGGCGGCACAGTTGGCACCCACGGCATTGGAATCAGGGAGCGCATTCGGTGAATTTCTGCGAAACGAACCCATCATCAGCAGCATCCTATCCGGCCGGAGGGACGAAACATCGATTAAACTTGCCCGGGACTGCGACCGACGGCCCCGCCGACTGTGCCGCTACACGTGGAGGCGCACCGCAAACAGAATATTCTCTGACGCACAGACAGACCCGGGTCGGGAAGGGCAGGGCATGGCGGAGCTCGTATTTGGAGGTGGAGGTGGAGGTTCTGTGGGTGGGAAGAAGTAGTGAATGGGAGGATGTGGGAACCTATGGTGGGTAGACAACAACCCCTGGCTATACCTGGCCATACACTCACAAGTACATGCCTAACCACCCAACCCAACCCTACCTTGCCCTGGCAAACACCCATGTCCTCTGATTCTCTCTGAAGCAGTCTGCATCTCGTCTAATCTTCCTCTTCGAGATAGACTGCCGCTGCAGTGATAGAGCCGCCTCCAACAAGCAACAAGCAACAAGCAGCTGACACACGCACCCCATTACATCTACCCGTCGAGGCCACCCTCCCTCCCCTTATCTGGGCACCACTCACTCTGGCCCGCCATCTCGGCCATGTGTGCGAGAGACGCAGGATGCGAAATGTAAGTGTCGACATCTAAAACGTGGCAGTGCCGCGCAGACACAAACACAGCCTCGCCCAGTAACCCGTCCATCGCCCCCCTCGGAATCTCTCCGAGCCAATCCGCAGCGCACAACATGAGACTATCTGAATCGTCTTCTCATTTTGCAGAAGATTCCCGCCCGCTTCCTAGGTTTGAGCTTAAAATGGCGACAAAGAGGGAAATGACGTCGGATCGTCACGCCAGGACTTGACTTTGCTTTGATTGACAAGTGCAAAACAGGCAACAATTGTTGGCAGTGATGCTCATCGAATGTCTCAAACAAATGCATGCAACATACCTGCGCACGCTGCATACGAACAGCAAGCTTCGTATGTACTCTCTCCACTCACAAACTCCAAATTTCCAAAAGACAGAAAGAAAAAAAAACAGGATTTCTGCAGCGCATCATACCCGTATGTAAGAGCTCGCACCATTCAAAACCGTCCAGACTAAACCTTCTCGGCTGCGAACAAAAAAATATACTAAGACTCCTCCAATCAGCATGCCCTCGATCCTCTACGGGCGAAATAAACAGGTTAGGTATGCACTTCGTCGAAACGCCCCGCCACCTCATTAGACTCCAGTGGCCGGACGGATTCCGTTCAAACATAGCACAGCACAGCGAAACCGCAAAGTTTCATTAACCAGTACCATTCATGAGACAAGCAAAGTCCGACCGAGAATATACCGGGCACCTTTGCGAGCTAGTGGTAGGTACTAGGAACTTGGTGGTAGAGACGGGCAGAACCTTAGTTTCTTTAGTTTTGTCGTTTGTCTGGTACGCTACGGGAATGGCCACGCAGATCGTCGCTGTGCTGCGGCGACAACGGAAGAAAGCGCAGCGCAGCGCAGCTCAATGCAGCATCGCACACAGCATCGCACAGCACAGCATAGCACAGCATAGAAAATGCAGAACAGTACAGTACCTTTCCTTCTTCTTACTCCTAGTCTAAATTTGGCCTTTCGTATAAACCAACCCAACATCTCCACCCTAATACAAATTATCTCCACTTTACCCACCTACATAGACGTACGCTTGATCCACTGCGCATGAATCAAAGAACCCGATTGCGCAGCAGCAGCAGCAGCAAGCTTCCCACAACCCAGCCCAGCTCAGCCTTACTCGTTGTCTGAGTGTGAAGCATTGGGGGTGGCGGATGTGATTGCGGCATGATATGATATGATATGATGGGGGCGCAAGCGTTGAGTGAGGCGGTGGTGTGGTGCGTCGTGTAGTCCTTAATGGAATGACTGCAGCACTTGCGATTGAGCGTGGAACGTAACGGTCAGCTGAACGGATGGGATGGGGGTACCTACGTGGTAAGTCGTTTGTTTCAGATACGTTGTGTTGTACGAGGTGTTTTTTGGGGGAGATGGGGAGTGTGTGTTTGGGTTGGTTGTCGACTTCTAGTTTGCTATTTTGTATTTTATTTTATTTATTTTATTTTATTTTTTTTTTAAAAAAAAAAAGGGCGTGAAGTGAGGTGGGGTCAGATGTTTAGGGCTATCCTGTCCTTGTGCGTATGAAGTAAAGAAGTGCATTTAAAGGTTTTCAGGTCGATGGCTCTTCATTCTTGCTCGTTTTGGATACTTGTGATAGTCTTGTAAGGTCTTGTTTCTCCGGCTTTTCATACAGCTGTGCCGGAATCAGATATGGCAACAAGCAAGCCAATCACGCTGGTGCTTGTTGCCGCCGACGAGGTAGAGCTGGCTTGAATTGCTTATTGGCAGCTTGTTAGAATATGTATATTGTTCTACGTACATAGGTAACTACTCTCTTAACAGGTTGCTATATCGTTATTGAGTTTCAAGGGCATCTTTGACGGCGTGATGCCTATTCGACTGTGTAAGGAAGAGAGCAGGTCGAGCTTTACGCGTAGAGGGCACATTTAGTTTAATATTTTTCATAATTATAACTGTTGATATTACGATAGGTAGTTTATTCACCCTTTACGCAAATTAACACACAATCCCCAACAGACCACCTGCGAACAAGCAAGCTGCAAGCAAGCTGCAAGCAAGCTCGCAAGCTGGTTTGCTTGTTGCCAAATTTGAATGTCTGGAGGCTAATTTCGAAGATTTGTGTTACTGCTTTGCGATATTCGATCTCCCTTAGTATTCCTCACATACATCTCATTCGCTATCTTTTACAAGCATGAAGCTTCCATGATACAAACTTGGTTTGCTGAACCCCAGGGCTTCCTAGACCGCTACACTGGAGCAAGGCGTGCTTTACGGTTATGTGACTGAGGGAGACAAGTCACAGTTTGTACCCTCGATATTTTGGTTTCTCTTTTTAAAAGTAGACTAAATGTTATGAAACCCATTAGATATGTTAGATTGATTTTGATATTTTTAGTGCAGACACTTATTTACAACACCATTTCTCTTCTCATGCCGCAATAGGTCATCTTTTATGCTCTTTGTTGAATCTTCATATCTCCACATCTTCAATCAATGGGTGTAGTTCCCTGTACAGATTTTCCTTAGTAAGGCTTTTCTACTATCCGTTTTCTTATCTTGTACAATAGGCATTTTACAAACTGCAGTTAAAACCAGGAATAACGACTAGACTATTAAGCAGCCTTGGTTACTCTTTCATACCGACGCTTCCTGCGATATCAACTACAGACAGCCCCTTTAGATCTCATCTATCGATCAAATTCCACCTGGCCCGTCTTCCCGACATTGCTCAACCCAAGCCCTCAACACCGAATCACGTGTTCAACCATTCACCCAATTCCACACCCCAACCCCAACAACTCAACTCTCTCATAACACCAAAACCCATCTACGAATCAATTTATCACACTAGATATTGAAAGTCTACCATTCAATGGACACCGCAGTGACTCGCCATCGCCCCCCATTCCCGGGCCGTGTAGAAGGCGCCACGGTTCTGATTTTCCGAAATGCGTGCGGAGAAACGATGGCGGGGGTCTTCTTTTTCCCTACCCACATCACACGCATCCATACTCTTATGAATGCAATACCGGGTTAGACTAGTCATTTAGTTCTAAATGTCGATTTAAAGTGGGTATATAAGGGCGAATATTTTCCCCTGGGAAGCGGGGGGTTTCTTACTTGTGGTTTGAGAACAAAGCCCTTGTTTGGCTTAGTTTGTATTTTTTGAGTAACATACGCTTCTTTTGTTGACGTCGACGACTCAGTGTATCTTTTCTTTTCCTCCCTTAAGAGAAAGGGTTTATGATTGATTTGCGAAATTGGAGAGAAGATGTCTTCGAAGAAAGTTGTGCTCATTACTGGAGGAGGTAAGTAAAACCACAGGGTCAGGACCTTAATGTTTCCTAGCTGTTGCATTGTATCAAAGGATCTCCTATTTCAAAAGCTTATATATGCAACCCAAATTCTCAAATAACTATTTTATAACAAATCTCGCCACATCTAAGCTTCTCCAATCACTTCAAGCAATCACATGCCCTCTCGATTCCTAACTCTCATGATTTTACTCTCATTCGACTTCCTATGTCTAACTAAACAATGCAGCCTCTGGTATGGGCCTCGAGGTAGCCACTGCCCTCTCTAAACGCGGCACCTGGACAATCCACATCCTCGACCTCAACCCCGAAGCCGGCCAACACACCGCATCCTCCATAGGCGCCACATTCCACCAATCCGACGTAACAGACGAGGCTTCCCTAAACGCCATCTTCAAGACTATTTTCACGCAGCACTCCCGCATCGACTTCGTCTTCGCCAACGCGGGCATCGCAGAGCGCGCCCACTTTGCCGAAGAACACGCAGGAGGCGAAGACGGACCGCCATTACCAGTAAAAGGGATGCACGCACTCGTGGATATTAATCTCAAATCTGTAATCACGACGAGCTATCTCGCACTGCATTACATGCGGTTGAGCCCCAAGGACGCAGACAAGAGCCTAGTTATGACAGCGAGCTGTGGTGGCATCTACCCTTCGTACTACTCGCCCATCTACACGGCTACAAAGCATGCAGTTGTAGGCTTCATGCGGGCAATTGCCCCGACGTTTTACCACAAAGCGGGGATCCGTGTTAATGCGATCTTACCCGGTACCGTGAAGACGAATCTTTTGTCGACGCAGGAGTGGGCGAATTTTCCGGAGGAGTATTTTACGCCGGTGGAGAAGATTGGCAAGGTGGTTCTTATGCTGGTGGATGGGGAAGATGATGGGACGGGGAAGTTGGGGTCGGAGGTGAAGAGTGAGTCAGTGGCGGAATTGGGGGTGTTGAATGGGAGGGCCGTTGAAGTGTCAGGGAGGGATCATTATTATAGGGAGGCAGCGTCGTTTTCGGATGGTGCTATGGAGGCTGTTATGGGGGCGACGAGTATGGATTTTCTGAAGGATTGAGCTAGAAGGGAAGAAAGAGTTGTTGGGGATTACGCATTGTAGTGAGTGTAGGTGGAGTTCATGTATCATTTCAAGTAGGAAATAAGATTTGGAGAAGTTAAATCAGCTGAGATCATTAAGAGTCAGTTAGAGTTAAGCTAATGTTCAGAAACCATTGAGCGGTCATACATTTAAACCTGTAGAAGTATGTCTGAGTGGGTCCTTACTTCCTATGTTAAATTGTCTAACATCACTCTCCCCTTCTTACTCATACATCTGAAACTCCCATTCCATTGATTAAAAGTACAAACTTCTCAATGAGCTCAACCAGCAGTACTGGGGCGGTGCAGTCACTCATATTGGCCAATGATCATACTCAAACTCGCTCCCTATGCTCTTTGAATACTCACTTCTCCAGGGATAAATTTTCTCTTTATCTCTTTCCCAGAATATGAACTAAACAGGTAAGATCCTCTCCTAAACAAGAATCCACCAAACCCAAACCCTCCCAACATACCAAAAAAAAACAGCCCCCAAAATATAAACATAGCAGTTCTCAGTCATAAATTTTGAAAAGAAATACAAGAAACAAACACAAGGGCCTACCATAACAACCCACCTAACGATCGAACGTCCCACTGAACCTCTACTACTACACTCATCAACCTTGCGAAAACTACGTTACTAGACTAAACACAACAAGTCCGTATCCCACAGTGCGAACAACAAACATCTATCAAATACTTAACCATTGAAAAGAATCTATATCGAATGTACAGTAATGAAACTCCTTCCCCACAACAATAAAACCTTCACCCCATCCATCCTCTCTTGTACACCACTCCATCCCATCCCATCCGAAAACCACACATGCCAGCACTTATAAACACCTACCCAACAAAGCCAAATCTCCAATCCGTGATACTACGCCTGAATACTCTTCTCTATAGAAATTATCTCGAATACCCAAAGCACTAACGACGTGAAGACCTAGTATCTCATCAATATTCGTTGTGCGATTTCCATGATTTCTTGTGTTGCGTAGACATTCTGTATGAGAAATTAGAGAAAGCGAGATGCTAGAAGAGAATAGAGTTTTTAGCTTCTGCGGTGCGGTGGGATAGAAGAGGATTATATGAATGGTTGAGACGGGACGGGATGAGATAGGATCAAATGAAATAAGATTAGAACATCTGTCTAGAAAGATGAGACTAATGAGTACATGCCGAAGAAAACGAATAGAAAGAAGTAGGGGAAGAGATCAAACATATCTATTAACCGTCACAGAAAAGAGAAGAAAAGAAAAGAAAAATCACTCCCCTCTCCTCTCCTCCCCTCTCACCACATACACTAATACCGTCCCCTAGAAAAGAAAACCATACCACGTTTAAACTACTAGATCCAAACATCTTCTCATCACATCATCAAATATCAAACCTTCAACGCCATAATATCCCTCCCTTCATCCTCCGTTTTCAAACCAAAATACTCCCATCCCACCCCTTCAACAAGAAGCACCAAACAAACCAAAACCCACAAATATAACTAGTAGCACACGTGAAGAAATAAAAACAAATTCACATATCTTAATAGTAAGTAGTGAGTGTATATATAGGTAAAACCCACAACCTACAACCTCGCCAGAAACTCATCCAAAAGAAAATTAAAAACAATTAGTAAATCAATTGTCTATAAGAATTATTCCACCCATACAACCTCATACACACACACACATATATATATATATCAAGAACCCGCAACGCAACGTAATGCGACGTAATGCAGTACAACCAAACAAACAAACAAGCACGACACATCACCCTATGGAAGAACAGGAATAACAGCAGGAGCAAAATCCCCAAACTCTTAACTTACACAGCCAAAAAAAAAAAAACAACAACAACAACACAGAAGTAAGATAATAACGGAAAGATAATTGAAAAATCCATATTCGTGAATATTGGCATGTATTCATATAATAACCGTGGGTATCTCGTTACTAAGTAGGTAGCCGCAGGCTCAAAGGCACCAAAAAAGGAGATGCAAAAAGTACAAAGCAAGCAAGCAAGCGAGCGGGCTAGCCACGTTTGAAATCTTCCAACTCTCCAAACGTGCTAACTCTGCATCGTTAACTCCCCCTTTCCCTCTCTGCCTGCACTCCCCGTTCCCCAACCCCCCCATCCAACTAAAACACTGCACCCCCAATAATAAACACCCTCTCCTCCTCTCTCCTCACCCACTGCACTACTTTATTCGCCGCCTGGGCGAGCGCAGCCCGACTCGTTGTGGCCGGCGCAACAGCATATAGTTCAAAAAGGGGCGTCGACCACGCGAGCGCAATGTACGTCGTTGCGGTTTCGTGGTGGATTTTGAGCGCCGTGGGTTTGGCGTGGAGGTGGGTGTGGAGTTTGGTGTAGAGGGTTAGGAGGCTAGGTTGGGTAGCATGTTAGTTGGGTTGGCGTTTGGGTTGATTTGAAATGGGGGATTGAATGTGATTATGTTTGTGAAGGTGTGATTAGTGATTGTGATTGTGTATGAGATGAGTGTGTATGTGCATGTGCATGTGCTTTGTTGAGCAAGGGGCATGGTACGATGGGAGAAGAGTGCTCATTTGTAATCCACAAATTGCACATCCTCGGAGCGTGTTCCGTAGCCCTGCTGAGCAAATAGCATAACAAAGCGAAAGCCAGAGCGCCCAGCAAAAAGTGAAGCTTGCACTCGGCACCGAGGAACCAGTGCAAGCCCGTGATTATAAAATGCACCCAGCACAGTCTGGAAAGGATATACATTTCGGGGAAAGGGGGGCTTTGAAATCGGAGACTTGGCTTTTCTTATGGAATGGGAGCAAGGGAGACAGGAAGAGAAAGGAGGCAGGAACTTACCGTCGTCGTGAAAGCTCCGACGCAAAGTAGGGCTCGAAGCTGGGCATCGTGAACTGCACATTGCCTCTCGACTTGTATAAGAAATGCCGTAGTGGGCTACCCGGCACGATGTCGGTGCATTTTGGGCGACCAGCCCTGACCGCGCTTCGAATTAGGTCGATGGAACCGTTTTTTTGCAATTGCTGTGTAGCGCCGTTAGTGTGGTTTCGCACGGAGCAAAATATTGTAATATTGTCAATTGCGTCTGCCTGTTGGGGAATCATGGGGAAAAAGGCGCACGATTGAGTTTGGCTGGGAGGGTCGTTTGACGATCCGTCCGAATAAGACCGACTTCTCCGAGGCGGACAATTTTGGGCGCGTGGGCGAGGGCGGAGATAAGGTGTGTGTGGATTACCGAACGGCGGAATTGGGAAAAGAGGGCAGGGGAGTAAGGAAGCAGGGGGGAGGTTTGTGGAGGGCAGGACGACAGGGCTGGGGACTGGGTGGGGTGATGATGGATGATGGGTGATGGGGATGGGTGATGGGTAATGGATCATGGACATGGACCACACTCGCCAGCAGTGAATGTGCAACGGTGGCCTTGATCGTCGGGCCCGACAAAGAGCGAAGCATACGTACCTCGACCAGCTGATCTCGCATCCCCCTCAGTTCGAAGAAACTCTCTTTATCCGCACTAATCAGGAGCACGGCAACCTCGTCGCCCTCTGTCTCTGAGCCCCGACTCTTTGGTCGCTCCTGCATCTGCTCGGTGGGATGCTCCAGGTCTAGAAAACTCACATACATGTACAAGTACCCTGTATTGTTGAATCCCGGCAGGCACAGCGGAATCCAGTTCTCACCGCCACCCGCCTTTACGCTGCCTGCTTCAAACAGCATATTGAAGATCAGGTGGAGGTCGCCAGGATGCAGACTGTGCTTCTTCGGCCGAACCACAGACACCAGCTTTCCAGAGGCCACGATGAGTCCATATAGCAGATTCTCGGACCGGTTTTTGAGTAGGGTGCTGTTGATAACGTGACGCTGCGACTTTCGCAACTTCAGACACTCTAGAGAAGAAAGCAGTGTTGACGGGGATCCGCGGGTAAAGCCGTCTGCTAGGGCAGAAAGAAGAGTTTCGGTCCCTTGAAGCGGCCGGCGGAGGTCGTAATTGGCCCGAGCCGCGAACATGCGTTCCATACTCGGAAGCGTGAGGGTGGAGAGGATCTGCATATACAGAGCCTCGAGTTGAGTCCGCAGTTGAGAGTCGCTCTCAGGCAGTCGCGTAATAGCAACCAGATTGAGTGGTCCTTTGGACATGACTACAAAACGCACGTCTCCTGCGGTGAAACCTCTCAGCGTATCGCTTGTCGATTGGTAGAAGGATATAATGGTCTGAACAACGCCGATGTAGTTTGTGATCAATTGGTCGTCCCCATGCCGGCTGTATATGGGCTTCCCAGCACTCGACAGAATTAGGAAATGCTTCAGCTTGGCGCGCCATTCGAGCATAACAGCTTCTATTGACTACATCAGCACGTGCTACGTCTAGATACACAGTACAGTCCTGACCTTCGTTGGACGCGTCCGCCTTCATGTCTTCAATCTCGTCGAACTCGTTGTCGAATGCTTTCTCGAATTCAGGATCCGGCGGAAACAAGCTCTCCGACTCTTGATCCTCGAATTTGCGCCCGAGGGCTCGTATTAACGACTTCTCGGGCTCTCCCATGACCTCGCCTAATATGCTTTCTGTTTCCCCTCCCGCTTCTGCTGTTGGGGCGAAGCTGCGAATGCTTGCACTGTCCTCTGCATCGCTTGCATTGCGGGAGGCACCAAGGTAATTCAGGGACTGGGCGGCACCGGATGAGGGGGACTCGTCGCGGGCCTCATCGCCGTAAGTCTGCGTATTTGTGTACGAGAGCTGTGTAGTAGGCTTTGATACAAGCTGTGGGCGTGTGGGCGCCATCGAGTGGGATGTCGAAGGTCTGGAGTCCAGCAGTCCCAAGTTCATCTGTGGTCGCGGGGGAAGCGGCGGAGGCGTTCCTTCTCTCGAGACCATTGATAACGCGCTCGTAGACGTCTTGCGCGACAAGCTCTGTATTAGGTTAATGGTGGGATTTAAAAACTCCTGCTGCTCGCCCGTCTCGCTCTTCTTGGTCGATGATGCACTGCTCTTGGGTGCCTCCGCAGCCACAGAGGTACTCTCCGGAGCTCCCGTTTGGGGCTCGGGGTCCCCAGTCTCAGCCATTGAGACAATAGTGCATGTGTATCATGAGGAGTGTGAGAAACGACGTGGTGGGCGAGAATGCAGCATGGTGCAAGCGGGTGGGTGAAGTGTCGACAAGAATTCGGTGGTCCGCAAAATGACGCTATTACGGAGCTTGAGTGGCTTGGTCCCACCCTAGGCCAAGACTTTGATTCCGAGGAGCATAGGGTAGTCAATACGAGAAAAAAGACAGAAGTGCCTTATAAATGGACATACACATTCCCATAGTTACGATTCTAGCAGTAACTAAGTTTGCTTCAATCAAACTTGCCTAGAGTGGACCTCTGACTAATTTTGAAGCGCGACATGGCAGCCATACTGCCCAACTCAGTGTCTCGGGACTTAGACCCATGTTCGGAATTTCTCCACTTTGGCTACTTAAGCATTTCTTACTGTCATCCATCATAAAGATACCCTAAAAAAATATCACCTTCGTGGAATGACCTTCGCCTGCCTCAACTCCTCAAACACGCCTGTTAAACTCTCCCATGTATCCACATACCCTGTCCACCCACACTTCCTTGCCTTACTCATGCTAATCACTAGATCAAAATTTCTCCCCAGCACAAAACCCAAAAACACCCAAGTAGCCTTTTCAAATGCCCCCTTCTTCAATCCTTCTCTGTCCGCAATTTTAGCCCATGCTCCCTTGACATCATCCCTTTGACTCCACTTCACCAAATCAACATGCTGCTCAACCTTGGAGCGGGTAGTCCCCGGTGCACTAACAAGACCCAGAGTCGCCGCCTGGCTGGCAAGAGGATTTCGCTCTGCAAGCTCACTTACAGATCCCGAAGAACTAGCATGGGCATCCGCAAACTGATCCGGCTTGACTTTTGTACCGAAGTAATCTGCCAACCTCGGCCACATATTCTGCCAACTCTCCGTATCCCCATTGACCACATTAAAAGCCTGGTTCGCGGCTCGCGGCTCCAAAGCCGCCCAAGCACAAAACTTTGCATGCAATTTCGAACTCGTAAAGCAATCAAACTTGATGTAAAACTCTGGCGACCCGGGGAACGTAAGCTGCTCTCCCAACTCCTTAGACACAACAACATACAACGCCAAAGCGAGGGCCAAGTTCATAAAATTGCCCTCCGTGTACCCGATAACGTCATTCGGATATGTGACTACCCACTCTTTGTTGTGCTCTTTGCAAAACTCATGAAGAATGGTTTGCTGGTTGTAGTAGAAGTTTGGCGGCCATTCCGAGCCTGTGAGCCAGGGATCGTCTTCTTGCATAGGCTGCTTAGGCACACCGAGATGGACGCCGTATTGCTTCGCGCCCGTGACCAGAATAATGCGCTTTACGTCTTTGACTGCGTCAGTTTTGACCAGCGCGGAGAGGAAGTTGGAGATCATAGCGCCATTGACGTCCCAGTTGTCTTGCTCTGAATCCTTTTGAAGGTATGCAGCGAAGAAGATGTATTCACCGCGCACGTTTTTCAGGTCATTGGCCATTGACTCAGCGGAAGAGGTGAAGTCAATGTGGTGGTGGATGACATTTTGGGGATAGTCTTCTTTCTTGCTGCGGGACAGTGCGTGGACGGTTGGCCACCGTTGGGCTTGTCGACTCAACTCGAATACAATTTCTCGACCTAAAATGCCTGTAAAATAGGATGTGAGTTTAGTGCTTGTATAAGGATCCTTTGCTTCACTTACCTGTAGCGCCGGTTACAATTGCGGAAGGCATCGCGGAGACGTCGCAGAGTGGAATTGACTAGGGGAAAATAGGGAAGATGGAGAGTAATGCAACATGCGCAGAGAACCTCTGCTAGGGCTTATTCTTTAAGTCGATACTTCACATTGATGTTTATGATAGTGACGTCAATGATGCGACTCTGTGTTAAAATCGTTACGTATTCGGACAATCGCCCAATCCGGCAATTCTGCGTCTCGGAGCATCTGGGCTTGCCCTGGGCTCTAGAGTTGGTAGGAGCAGACATAGCATCATTGTGATCGAAAGCTGATACAGTTTCCTGTCAGCATATGACGGTTTGCTGCTTCATCCACTGTACAGAAAAACACCGTCCTACACTCTTTCGACAAGTTCAAGTTGACACAGATCGTCTATTGTATCCTAGCAAATGCTCCAGAGCCTCTTTAACGCACCCAGATTGTCGGCTATAGCGCCATGATTTTGCATTGACTGATCCTCTGCGTATGTGGCAGGCTCAATATCGTCGCTTCGAATTGCCTCGCTGAAATTTATCAACGGACTGTGTTGAAAAGTACTGAGTTCGTTCATCCCGGATTCGTAAACCCTGTGTATGTATCCACACTATACTTCTAGAAGACTACGAAACGATTCGTAGGGCTAGCATAAGTGAAGGGTGTTTGAGGGGTTTAGTGCCTCTACGCAAGAATCGGCGTCTCCCAAGCGATTGAACTCAGAAGTACACATTCTGGTGCATCAAACGACATGTTTTGAAGGCAGTCTCGCCTTGACCCGTGCGGCTGTCTCCATGGGCGTTCCTGTTTGCTCAGCAGTATCTTGTTTGACCATTGCTGTCAAGTCGGAGCAACCCTGTTGGCCGCCACGTGTGGAATGTGCTACTACGTATGCGATCCATGGCCTCCATAATTGCGGTTGTGCTTGCGGAGAGTTTACTGTCTGGGAGGCCGTTTCTGCCAAGTGAGCTCGCGAAACTGCGCTTTGAGCTCGTCCTTGAAATGGTCAAATGTCGAAGGACCGGTCCCTGTGCGGCGACAGTTAGCGGAGGAGCTCTCCCTTATAAATGTAGCAGCTCCTGAAACATACTTCCTCCCCCATTCTCAGGCTCCATGGGCGGGAGCCTATTTATCTTTCGATATGCTTTTTGGACTGCACGATTGAAGGCGGGGCTACGGACCAGCTGGATGGGATAATCAGCGACGGGATCGAAGAGGATCGAGATGATGGGGGTCGTCTGCGACAAGTGGATGAGAGCAGTGACATACCTTTGTTACGGCCCAGGCCTGGCATTGACAGTCAGTCTCGCGATTCGGCAGTTTGAAGGGCTTGGCTGGACAAGCAAACATACCTCGAACAGAGCAAACCAAGGGGTCATGGTGGCTGTCACATTAGCAGCTGAGGCGCCGTCTGACAGCTGCCACGTACGTAAGTAGTAACGGGGGGCGAGGGAGATGAGAGCAAGGAGAAAGGAGAAGGGCGAAGGGGGAGAAGGGTGGGGATGAAGGAGATGGCGAGGGGAATGAGTGGCCGATGGTGCAACATCGGAGGCAAAGGGCGATAGCCGAAAGGCCCCACGGGCTGCTGGGGCTCAAGTGCAAAGCTCAGTGCTCAGTGCTCAGTGATGAGTGCTGCATGACAGGCGGGCCGCTGCGAGCCATCTGACTCTGCAGCTGTTAGCTTTTGATGCTGGCTGCCGCATTAGCTTTCAACTTTTTTTTATTTCTTCCTGCTTGTGAATTGGGATATATCGTCATCGCTTGCTTTGCTCGAGCGCGCGCAAACGTCGCCGCCACTGACCTTCTAGAAGACCAGAGCCCCGGCCTGCCTGCGATCCTACACTGCCACTACCCTTCGATATTACACAACCACCCGAGATCCAATCGCCTGCGGGCCCCTCTATTCCTGGTGTCGCTCACTGGGCCTGGTTCCTGGAGCACCGCAGCAAACAGCAGCGGTTGGCAGGACAATTGCGCTCGTTGGATCCATCACATCATAGGCTGTCGAGAAGGCTTTGAGGCTCTGGTTGCTAGTCATACTTGTGCATGCTGTACAGCCTGTTGATTGCTCCCTGCAACCAGCTGGAAGTATCTGCCTGCCTGGGTGGCTAGCTAGTCTAGTGCAAGCACTTCAATCAAGCACTTCACAACCACCCACACTTCACCAACAACTCCTCAGTCTGCTCCTTTCCATGGTCGCACCAACCTTGTCCAGCTTCCGCCTGCAGCAGCAGCCACATCACTGACAGGCCTGCACAAGGCGACAGCCAAAACGCCAAACGCCAAACGCCAAACCGGGGCCAGACACGTCTATTCAGAGCCAGCCGAACCTATCATCGCCATCCCCTGCCGCCACTCTTCGCCTCTGCCCTGCTCTGCCCTGTTCCGCCCTGCGCTGTGCTCTGCCATATACCCGCGCTCAACTTCACCCGCCGTCACCATTCCGCCCTCAAACTTTGTCGTTCCTCCCCTCCCCGGCTCCGAAACCTCATATCTCGACCCGGACCGGAAGACCTTCAAGCTGCATAAGCTTCGCGCCCTCCGGCGCAAGGCCAAGCTCAAAAGCGGCCTCAAGACCGACCCAGATACCATGTCCATCTCGTCGGCGCCGCTGGCCATCCCCGCCTCCCCCTCGTCCTCGAAGCGCTCCCGCAGCAGAGACAGCACCCGCTCAGCGCCCGGGACTGCTTCCTCGGTCAATACCCCCCTGGGCAACACTCCCTTCCTCTCCCCCTCCGTGAGCACCAACAGCCTCATCATCCCCTCGACGTCCCCCGACCCCTTGGGCAACCTCGCCCAGGACCCCACCCCATACCCCGCCTTCTTGCGATTGAATAGAACAGGCAGGTAGACTCGGCCCGCAATGGCAGTCTGGAGCGCTTTTTGGCTGACTGTGGCTAGCAGAACTCGATAACAGGTGGAACGACCTTGAGTGGGTGTCGATCCAGCGCGCACGCGACGGTACCCAGACCAAAGACCCAGACCAGCCCTCGGAATGGGCGAGGTGCAATGGCGAGGAATACGTGCCCCGAAACCGATACGGCAATGTCGACCCCTACCAGAGCAATCGAGTCAAGCTGAATGTGCCTGAGGGCGAGTTCGACTACATCAACGCCTCGCCAATCGTCCTCGAGTCCACCAAGTCCAACACACCACTAAAGTACATCGCCACACAGGCATGTGATCCTACTTCTTGAACAATCTTGTGCATGTCATTTGAACTAACGCGCAGGTATAGGGTCCGAAGCAGGAAAGTTGGTCACACATTTGGCGCATGATCTGGCATGAAAACCAATCCCCAGCTGTGATTGTGATGCTCACACAAACACACGAGGGAGGCCGCGAAAAGTGCTTTCCCTACTACCCCCGATCGCTCGCATCCCCAGACCTCCGGGTCAACGAACACGACGAATTTCAAGATGGACTCATCCACGATTTGAAGCTTGCGAACCTAACGAATGATGAAGATGCCCGGACGCAGGTCAGAGAAATAGACATGACGACTTCTGAGGACGGATCGGAAAGCAAAAAGATTTGGCACCTACTCTTTGCGGGCTGGCCCGATTTCCTCGTCCCGGAAGGCGCTGATCGCGCGGCACTTCTCAAGTTGATTGATATTTCGCGAGAAAAGAACGCCGATAATGCAACGAATCCTCGCATCGTGCACTGTAGTGCGGGCATCGGCCGTAGTGGAACTTTTATTGCACTTGACTGGCTGCTCCAGGAGCTCGAAGAGGGGTCGTTGGATAACGTTCCGGACGATGATGATCCAGTCCTTCATGTGGTTGAGACTCTGCGACTCCAGCGGCCTATGATGGTGCAAAGCAAGCCACAATACGCGTTCATCTACGATGTGATTCGAGAGCGATGGCGCAGCCATTGGATCAAACAGCACCCAGAGGAGGCCAGCAAGCTAGGAATACGCGAAAATGGCGAACCGAAGCTCAAGAAGCAGAAGTCGATGCACCAGGTCAACGATGGGAATGGGCATGATGAGGAGCGCGCACAGCTGGAGGCCGAACTCATGGGCGCGGAGCTGCAGTTTGAGAAGGGAAAGACGTGAACAACGCTGCTTTTTACCTCAAGTGCGCCGCAGACCCACTGTTCTTGTTCCCCCTTGCATCCAGAAGGGCTTGTCCCGAATTTGGAGAAGCAACTGGCCCTTGCATGATTAAACTGCTCTCCCCATCCCCCCTTGGTCCTCAACTACACTAATTGCAAGCACCCTCTCCCCGTAAAGTGTTGGTTTTCTCTGGTCACCCTTCTAAAACTCTTGTAGGCTTCTTCCACCACACTCTGAGGGCATAGAGCATGTGTTCTTCTTTCAGCTTCATTGTATATCAGTTGCATAGCGAATTTTGACTTTGACGGGTTGTCAACCTTTTTTCTTCAAGGGGGATAGTGATATCCAAATAGGTTCTTTTCCTGTCTAGAGATTATTGGGCAACCTTCCTTCTTTTGGGATTCGGATATTCAAGCCAGGCTTCATAGACTTTTTGTGTTTCTCTAGTAATGCGATGTATATGTCCGTACCTTTTGCTTCTCATTTCTCTCAGGCTCCCTTCTGTCGTATTGAAGGTATGACGTAGTTCTTTGGTTGATGTTTGGTCGTTTAGCACGACTAAACAACGGAACTTGGAGTCCCGAGATCCGCTTACACAAAACCCACCTAGGTGGATAACAAACTTGCCATCAATCGACATCCACGTCCTCATCCTCCTCACCGCCATATTCTCGCAAACCCTTTTCGTTGACGTTAACTGTACATTGATCTTTCTGTTTACTACTCATCCACCGTCAAATCAGTCAAATGATACATGGTCCTTCTGGGCCCCGTAAGTCTAGCACGTTCCATTGTCGGAATGCTATGCTCTCCTCACTCCGCACTGACAAATGCCTCTGGATTGGTAATTGTATAGTCTACCCCTCAGCACGTGCTCGGTTGCTTGATCGCCCGCTCGAGAGACGGATGAAATTGTTCAGCGCCCTTCTGAGTACGCAGTCCCTAGCCCCGGCTATGGAACTTTAATGTGTATCCGTGGTCCTCGGACCTCCGTGTCGTCGACACGCGACTAAGTGCACTCGAGCGTGGGAGCATGGATAAAGCTAATCCAGGGCCAACAGTTGAGTAATTCCCCAATAGAGAGGATTTCGTAATATTCGCTGGCGAAGTGCAGAAAATTCTCACGTGGGCGGTTCAAACTTCCCCAACATCGTCAGCAACCTGCAGTGAATGGCGATGCCGTCCTCCGATCACGAAAAGCCTTCGGTCAGCCCCAAGAGCCGCTCAATGGTCCACGTCGTGAAACAATCAGCCCTGGCTTTCCACAGCCGCACTACGCGCGTAAACACCGTAGCCAGCTCAATGGCTACATGCCCATTGCTGCATTGCCCCAGGTAGCACCCCGTTGCATACACTCCATTGTGGAAAAGAAGCTGCACGGACGAAATATCGAGTCAAATCTTCTTTCCCTCTCTATTTTTGAGTCTGGATTGCACTCGAATTTGCGCCTCGCCGTCATCAATATCGCCATGTTTCACAAACCCCGGATTGCTCGATGAATAGCCTGCTTTTCTCTGGCTACTTCCTACTGTAGCTTTTGCTACTACCTAGTGCATACGAGCAAGGACCGCCTGACATGAGCACGGAAATGATTGCGTTTTCGATTCATGCTAGTTTTGCTCCATTGCAGTTTATCCTTTCTCAAATTGCCATATGGGCGCAAGGCTTCCTGTTTCCTATCGTCCTACGCGATGCTGGTAAAATGCCAAATCCTCTCTTCAACGACTCGAGTCGTCCGCCGCAGACGGCGGAAATGTGTATGCATGTTTCACCCACAAGACTAGACTAGTCTTGAATCGACCAGCTCTATTAAGAAATCCATAACCCTATGCAAAAGGCGCTATCCTGCAGCTGGAATCCGGTTCAATTCCCTTATCCAGTCATTTACACGATTAACAAATCATCGTCAAGCCTATCACTCACAATAACCTGATCACTGATCCGCGTTTAGTCGACATCCACATCCACGACAATGGTCGAAGCGAATTGAATTACCACAGCCCCGTTGACCCTGTTTTAATCAAATTCTAGTATTTCCTGCTCGGGTATAGTCTCACGCAGTACTTGTCAAACGAGACGGCCTTAGGCAATAACGGACATGTAAGCTGACAGATAATTCTGCCCCCACCGTACCCTACGTGGGAAAAGAGATACCCAGCAACCCGATTTCGTACCGACAAACGAGTGAACGAAACAAACGAACAGCCACGCTTTCGCCCTATGCTGTTTTCGACAGTTGTACTACGCAGATTGCCCAATGTCAGCAAGCCAGCTCACACCAGCACTAAGGAACCTCTAACGACAAGCTTTTGCCGAGCAAGCCAGTCAGACTCTGCTGTTGGAAGAAATGACTGAAGCGAGTAAATACGCCCCTGGTTGGCCACTTACTTTACTACACCTGATTTGCTTCATCACTTGTGTCTCAGTCAGGATCAGGGAAAACACGCCGACCCAACACTAGAGTTAGAAAAAGCGGATTATCTTCCTGTGTTGTTCCTGCATTGTCCCTTTTCAGTTTCGGCGACGCCGTTGGATGTCTCTCAAAGATTGCTTACCTCTACTGACTAGACTAACTCTCGCTCGTATACATACCCACCTCGCTCACCACAACGCGAGCACGATAAAGCGAGACGCGAAGGAGCGAGATGAAGAAAAAAATTACATGACATTCAGCATTGCCAACGCCCGCAGTATACATGTATGCGAAATATGTCTATCCCTGCTGTTTGCTTTGTTGGGTGTGCAGAACAGGTTTTACACCCGTTGTCACTGAGTGCCTGCAGTGTTGGTGGCCTCTGACTAAGCGCTTTTCATGCATGACTAAGGTCTGTCCGTCCCATAAGTGTTACTCACCGATGAGATGAGTGGAGGAGAGGGCCAGGAGAGGAGGAGATTATCTGAGCGGTGGAGGTGGGGAGTACGGCGTAAGGGTAAGTATGAAGTGATGCATGGTTATTGTTTTTTGGCTGTATTTCTTCAAAAAGGGTGGGTTTGCTCTTCTTTTTTTTCTCTTTGGTTTGTGGTTTGTTGTGTTGCTTAGCAAGTGGAAGGAGACGAGGGTAAAAATAGAGTAGATGGTCGTGTAGACTGGTAGGGAGACAGATTTGAAGCGCTGGTTTCATTCAGATTAAAACGATAAATCTTGCCTAAAACATCAATCGAAGTAACACTGTAGTATATCAATAATTTCCCAATGGCATCTTCCATGATCCAACAAGAAGAGAAAAAAACTAGCAACCAATACAAAAAAAAAAGAACCGCCTACCCCAACCTCCCCTTATTCATATGCTTCCTCGCAAGCCCCGAATAATAAGCCCTGGGCCACGTCCTCACCACCTCCGGAAACAAAGGATACGTGGACCTCAGCACACTGATACCCAACCCATGCACCCCCCTACTCCACCCCGAACTCGTCAAGCCAAAAATCCCCCTCACTTCCCCCGGCAAATCCTCCGTCGAAGCATTCCAATGCAACGGCGCCGTAACCCACAACAACGGCTTATAATACCAATCCACGTTTTCCGCGGGGTTTCTTAGCGCCTCCGCGGTCGCGATGCACTGGGGTGTTTTGCGGAGGACGTGCGAGACAATGTGGGTGTAGTATTTTTCAAACGAGGGGATATCGCGCGGCCAGAGGGAGAGGGGGACTTGCAAGGAAGTTGCTAGGAGGGAGAATTCCTGGAGGACTTGTTCCGCCTCCAGGGATGGGAATGGGCCGAAGAGGGACGTGTAAGTCGGGACGTAGGTTGCGTAGAGGGTTATTGCTACCTATGGTGTAAGGGGGGTGGGGTTAGTGTAGTGGATAGTGGATATAAGAAATAAAATAGCAGGGGAAATATATATCAAAACAGAAAATACTAATATAAACTCACCCACAGCTGTAACTCGGGATCAAATGCGTCATACGTCGCCTTTCCCTTCACTCCCTTCTTGTCATTGACAAATCGATGCTTACTATCGACAAACCTCTTCATCTTCCGCTTTTCCTCGTCAGTCCCAAATACCATAGTATATATATACATGGCCGTGTTCTCGGAGCGCTCGATGAAGCGGTAGGAGAAGTTGCTGTGGTTGCCGACGCCGGCACCAACGCCTGGGTGCGCGATTTGCAGCAGGACGGCTGTAAGGCCGGCGAGCGAGAGCACGGCGTGTTCTGAGATGACTTTTTTGAGGAGTGGGTAGGTGCTGTTTAGGAGGCCGCGGGACTGGAGCTCTGAGTGGTCTGAGGAGGGGGAGTGGTCCCTGGTATTGTTGGCGATGGTGGGTGAGGGGTGAGTTCGCTGCTTGAGGTTCATGGTATTTGTAGTGGTGGTCGCCATGGTGAGGTGTGATATTTTAGGGAGTTGAAGTGTAATATCTAGTTTTACAAACAGGCTAGACTAGAGTAGAAAAGAAGAGAGTAAGTGAGTGAAGTGTAGTATATATATTTCTCCTTAAATCAAATAAACCAAAAAAACCAAGAGATAAAAACCACGTCACATCAACCCCTTGATATAAAACTCACCAGCAAAACATCACAACACATCTATTCAAAATCCCTCCGGCTATGCCAAACCATTCATATGAAGTCTTGTCAAACTCAAACTCGCCACGCTGAATCGCCTCTTGCTACTACCGAAATACAACACCGAGGCTATCCCTATCATCTCGTGCTAGCCCCGCAGACCAAATTCCTGTCTCATAGACTACGTTATGTTCGTGTGTAGTCGTGGAATTGACTTGGCATCTCGGTCTCAACCGAGGCTAGGCTAGACTACATCTTCATGTGGATGCTGACTTGACCTGGGGCTCATCACTCGCAGTGTCTCTGCACCAATTGTCTAGAGTTTTGAGATGTTGAGAAGGGTAATTTGCGCGAAGTTCGGTCGGATATGGTGCTCTGTGTTTTCGTTGTGTACCTTGTAGTTACACCTCGCTTTGATTTCTGTACGAGACGCGTAGGTGTTGGTTATGGAGCTCCAGCACAACGTGTTGAGATATTCACTTCTACCCGTAGATATGAGAACGGGGCGTGGTAGTGTGCAGTGCTGTCCAGAAAGCAGAATCGTACTATCAAGACGAAATAACGCAATCGAGTCTGCCATGCCTTGAAATCAAAGACAGTAGTACCCAATAACTAGAGGGAAACCCCCCACTGCATTGCGTGTTGAATACTAGATACGTCAAACTTACTTCTACACCACCCCATCGGGCCTAATTATCCCTGCAAGACAGTAGAAAAGTGGAATACGATCACCATTATCTTTCCAAAAACATGATTAAATACGCAAAGCGAAAGCAGCATGAGCTTATTCATTATACATGTCTTTTGCAAGTGACATGCTTAGACACCTCTGATATCATACAGATGCTAGTAATCAGAACTCAGGTCATCAATGACAACATACCACATGCCAACCAACCTGACATCCTATCTATGATAAGCAAACCAACGAAAATCCCTCATCCGACACCTCACAAGTATCATTATACCAGTATTTAGCAACCCCGACTACAAACACAGTACAAAACAAAAGCATAGACCAAGTATGCCTGGCATGTCACTCACTCATTCACTCACCTAGCATTCAGCCCTACTAAACATCTCCTGACACACCAGTGAAAAATGCAAGAAATACCTCAACCTTAACGAGCCTTAACGTCAAAGTCAAGGAAGGTTAATCAGAGTGGACCGGGGACTCGGACCCGAATAATAGGGACAACCAAAGAAAGCATATCGTGCGGTTCGTTTGAAAACATGAAAATATTCGCTCATCCGAGGGAGAACTCGAAGACTCGGCCGACCTAATTCGATCCTCCGTCATTCGGTGGTAGATTAGAGTAGGGTTGGGAATAACAGGGAATAAGCTTGGAAAAAATGAGGCTGGGCGGTGCGGATACACCACTAGCTCTACTCCCTTGCATTTAACATCGATATCGATATTACGCTTTCATGCGAAAGAAAAAAAATGCCAGCGCACTCGCAATAGTGAGTCTATCCTTGAAAACATACATACATACATACATACATACATACACGTAGCAACTAGTAAGAAGCATCGGACAGCAACGTATCATCGCCGTGTAGAAGCAAGACAAATCCGCAAGAACCCCGCCGTAAAAAAGAGAGGGAAAAGGTGTTAGCTCGCTCGCTCAATCATGTGAATACCACTCTCATTCAGCATTATGCCGTCATTTCAGGAAAATTTAAAGATACGAGTAGATGAAAAATGTCATTGAGAAGATTTTCTAGGGGAAACCATGCGCAAAGCTAGATGGCCTGCTTGCGGCATAGTGTTGACACTACACTACCATAACTCACCAAATCTGTGCGAAGAAAAGCAAATCCATCGGTCGAAAATCGGGGCTATCTATGGGCGATGCGCAGAGAGAAATAGGATGTGCTGCAATGCGATGTGCCTGTGGATGCGATGCCCTTGTCCTAGCGACGATCCCCCCAAGTCAATTTTGTAAACTTTTTTTTTTTCGTTGATAGGAGACGAAGAAATGGACAATCGGTCGAAAATCGGGGATACATGTTTTGGCACTGTTGTGAAAATGCAAATTGGGCGATGTGATAATGGGCTCCCAACAAACTGTAGTTCTGCGCGGGTCGCCGGGCTCGGGATCTAAGCAACAGGCTCGGTGACCTGCTTCGGCGATTCGACTCACACACTGTCAGTAGTTCGGGAAACTTCCAGCCAGGAGCTTTTGCTTCGGAGAAGCATTGGTTTACACCAATCGATTCGTGCCATGTTAATGAAAAGAGAAAACCTGCTTTGCCTCGCGATTCCAGAAAGAAAAGCCTGCTAGACTTATTTCCGAGAAAGACGGTGTCGTTGGTTGTTTTTCGTGGCCTTTAGGCGAGCGAATAATCGATATCGTCATGACTCCACAGCATGGGTCACGATTACAAGTGTGAAAAAGAAAAAATAATCGGATATCGAGCAGACACGATGGCTGTCCCATGCGCACATCCTATTACCAGCCTTGCATCATATCGGACGAACACTGTACATAGACGGTCCGACTTCCCCATGCTGTTTGCATGTCAAACTATCGTCATCGTCATTGTGTCAAATACTGAAGTCACAAACTTGTAGCAGTAGCTGAAACCGCTTCGCTATTTTGCTGCCAGCCTGATCCGCTTAGCTAAGCGGAGTCTTAAAAATCTTCGCGCAAATGTGAGACTTGGTGGTGCGAGCGGGTGTCTGAGAAAAAGGGCGGATGTAGGGAGGTAGTCGGTGATTTGAGAGCGGACAGTCGGCGATTAGCGGAGATAGATGACCACGAGACTGCGAAAAACAAGCGGAGCGAACTTCGCTTGAGATGCTCACGAAATGTTCTGCTCTGTAGGAGGTGGTAGGGTAATTGGTAGATTCTTGCTTTCCGTCGCCGTTGTGGAGCCCCAATCACATGCAAAAAAAATTTCAATCTTCTCTCACTGCAGCAACCCAGTTCAGACCTGCTGGCGATGGTCGACGGTTGGATGTGGATATCGTAGAAAGTTCTGTGGGCCTTCTGCCGAGAGCGAGAGCGAGTATCTGCTGCAGGAGGTTGGAAACATGGGCTGTGTGCTTTTGTTGCCAGTACGCCAGTGTTCAATTCCACACGAAGAGTGCAATACGCGGATACGCTGTACGATTGCGACGAGCATTGGCACGAGGCTGTACGTCTGTCCCATTTGGGAAGCAACCCTTGTTAGTTACCCCTCGCACATTGTTTCAACCCTATATTGAGGTCGTTGATTGTCCTCGATGCCAGGAGTCAGTCTACCAAGTCTACCAAGTCTACCATCCTTGGAGCATCTTGGGCGACGGCTGCACACACTGCGTGAGTACGCCTCGCAGGCGAACCAGCGGACGCAAAAGCCCGGTCCACAAGAACTTACAGACCTGCGCCTGCTTGCTATTACGCCGACATTCAATGCACACCGAATGCGCAAAAGCTTGTACGACTGCCTATGTTCTTCGTGATTCTTCGAAATTCGTACTTGAGAAAGAATACGCGAACACGTAGGTTTAGTAAACAGTGCCGAGTCTAGGCCTCAGAATTGTAAGGGGTGATGGAAAATACCCGTTCGCAAGAATGACCCAGGCAGGCAGGCAAGCAGGCAGGCAAGCAGGCAGGCAGAGCTGTGGTAATCGCCCATCCCCATAAGAGCGAGCGACAGCGGCCTGCGGCTTGATTTCACGCGCGCTCCCGCGGGCACGATTGTATTTTCGGATCCGGGAACTCTGAGCAACGAAGGCAACCAAAAGGGCTGCTGGGTGAGTGTGCGTATTAGTGTTCTGAGCGGAGACGGGAGTCCAAGTGACCGAGCCCGCGGGTGAAGATCCCGACGAATTTCGTCCACTGTCTTGGGCCTTGGGTACTTGGGCCTAAGAGCGGAAAGTCTTGGGTGTGTGCGTGCCTCAGCCTTTTCCCCTCTCACTGCGACCCCCTGGGCAGCCATATTGCGCAGCTGGAAAACTGGCGTGTTGTGTAATTTTCAAATCCCCCGTGTCCACGTGGATCCTAGAGGCTTGGGCGACGTTGGAAACTTTGCGGCCGTCGCTGCATTGCGCTTGGCGGCCAGGACGCTGCGCTTGGGTGCTGTCTAGAAACGTCGAACAGATCTGGGGTGCGTAGCGACTTTTGGTACATGGCGGAGTAGGCTGTGTGACAATTGAAATCTCTTGGCTGTAGTTGTGTATTGCGTGTCTCCTAAGCCATCGACAAGAGGAAATCAAATTGCAAGCGCCTACCAGTATACACTTGAATCAACTGCCGATCAGGGTGTGTGCCTTGTCTGTCGATAAAAAAATAAGGCGAGCGGGAATGCCAGTAGTCTCTTTTCGCATCACTTTGGGCAGAGTGGTATTGCCTGTCCTGGATATGTGGCGGCTCGTGGCTGGTGAGTGACATGGCCTCCACCTTGGTAGAGCAAATGCTCTTGGGCAGGAAGATCTACTATGATTTCTTTTACCACCTACATTGATGTTTCAACATGTTCCTTGGGCGATTGAAATGGCCTTATTTACCTACGTCATCTTGGACACGTCGAAAATTATGGAGACATTGGGTCTCAAAGTCCAAGGATGGCCCAGACTTCGGCCTCGACTAGGATCCGTGGCATGGGGAAAAGTAAAAAGAGCACAATGATGTTGGCCTCAAAACAGAGGAATAATGAGGCGGCGACCCAACAATCAGAGGTACAAGACGAGCAATGGCCAGGATGAGGACGATGAGTAAGGGCTATCAATATATGCTCGGCGATACTCTCAATGTTCTCATGTTGTAATCGGAGACATGGCGGCGATTATCAAGTTCGGCGAGAAGGTCGATGGAAATATATCAATGAGAATATGAAGAGCTTCCATAACTATTTTTGTGTATCCTGAGCAAGAAATGCTGATGCTGAAGCAGCCAGTTTTCAAGCTACTCAGTCTTGCTAATCGTCTCGTATAATGCCGCTGGATCTGGGAGTAAAACAATAGGAAGGAATGTGCATTCTCGGTTGATGTGCCGCCAAGTCAAATGCGAACCAAAAACATAGTGCTGTAAACACGTCTCTCGAAAATCTTGGAGGTTGTGGTGCATTGTATACTTTCACCGGGGTAATCGACGAGGATGACCAAACGCGAGGAGCTGCCACTGTGTGTGCTGTTTTCTAGCACCGCATTCTTCCAATGAGCGATGGCGGCTCAGGTCCGAGGCGACCATGGTCCCCTAGCAAGCTTCAAACCGCTTAGGCAGTTCGCAGAAATTAGCCTTTGTAAACTAGTCCTGTGGTGCAGCATTAGCAATGGTGCCTTAGCAACGTGCGTGCTCACGATATGGCGAAAGAGTCAAGACATGAGTAGATCTTGTGCATGATTTGGGAAAGTTCGACTTTTACATCGCACCGTGTGTGCTCTCGTGAAGTTGGTAATCGCAATA
This sequence comes from Acrocalymma vagum, assembly GCA_028476805.1. Classification (NCBI taxonomy): domain Eukaryota; kingdom Fungi; phylum Ascomycota; class Dothideomycetes; order Pleosporales; family Acrocalymmaceae; genus Acrocalymma; species Acrocalymma vagum. Next base: position 149,897 of record JAQGEP010000020.1, read on the forward strand.
TTGGACTGTCGCCAAATGCCCAGGCCAGGGCCCAACCGAACAGTGTAAGTATTGGACCCAGCTGCAGATCGGCTGAGGACTGCCGGCTTAACTTTCCTCGTAACTTGCATGATCGCTTCTAGGAACCCCGGATTGGTCACTTTGGTCAGCCATATGTGTATCGAGGCGCAATGTAAATCACCGAATGGGCATCGCTCCGCAATGCTGCTGCAAAATGCTGCCGATTGGGAAAATGCAGAGAAGGACTTGCATAACAGCCAGATTAAAAACTCTTCTTGTTGCATTTGGTTGTCAGCGAACTGCGTCAGGGCAATTGCCTAACCAGGACAATACTCTTGCGGATAGCGCATCCCTTGAGATGTGGGCATGGACGAAACGCTATTCGTCCGCGAGTTGCTGACAAGGCGTTTGCGGTCGCTGACGTTACACGCGGAATTAAGCTTCGTGCACAGCCAGCGCCAGTGGGCGAATCCATCGCATTCGTTCAGGGCTGCTGTTAATTGGGTGGCTTGTGTGCAAATGGGCGCCCTTTACGCGACAGATTTGAGAACGACGGACACGGCGAGTACGATGGATGCGGCAATCTCGCAACGTTATACTAAAAGAAGGTGGCGTAGCCCCTGGGCCACGCAACTTCAACCAAATTTTTGATATTTGAGGGGAGTGTGCTGAGTTAAAGAAAAGAGCGAGTGGGTTTAATTTAGATTGTTGGATGTTTCGTAAGGTCAACACAAGACAAGGTAGCGAAAGCACAGTAGCTGACTACTACGGCGTAAGTGCCTATACTCAGTAGCGTCGCCTCAGATCAGAGGACATTGGGCAAATGACGCCATGATTCCAGTGGGTACACAAACGAATTGTTATGTTGCGATGTGGGGAACATTTGGAGAAAAGCTGAGCGGAAAAAGGTGATGCTGAGCGAGCGGAAATATACATGGCGGGCAATGGGTGGAGGACGGACGTGGGCGAGCCATTGCAAAAAGCAGACGCTGCTGCAGGGCGTTGATAAGCAGCATGAAGAGCACGGACGGGGGGACCATTGGCAGCAACCTGCCAGAGATGATAAGTAATAGCAGCGGGATGCGACTGGCAAATCTTCAAGCCCTATGAGGAGCGGAGATGTGCGATAGAGTCATACTTTGGTGCATGGTCAGCAGCCTTAGGGCCACGCAGAGCGCTGAGGGGAGCGGACGCTATACGACGACATCTGTGGCCGGTGCAGATTTGCGTTAAATGTTTCTAGACCAAGCGAATTATTTGCAGCCATTGGACAGTCATTTTCTTCGTTCGATGCAAGTCTCGAATATGGGAGTATGCCAGTGGTTGGCTCTGAAAGTGGCCAACCAGGTGCTCTGCTTCGGGCGTTGGCTGGCTCCGCGATGCTCGCAAGTCGGTCTCTCGGACGTTTGGAAAGCCAGACGACTATTCACAAACGGCAAGCTACGCTCTTCAGTTGCCGGTTAGCCTTGAGCCATTTTCGCGGAAAGACGTCAAAGGGCAGCTCAAAAATGAATGCGCCCGCTGTTCTGCTGACTTGTTCGGCCGAGGCTGCTCTAAGCTGGTGCAAAAAAGGCCCTTCGAAAAGGGAGTCCGAATAACGTTATTAGTGATGAGTGATAATGATGACGCCCCGGGTAGAGAATCAGGGTCCGCCGAATTTTGCTCATCCCAGGGTATCTTTCTGTACGAGCACGGTTGAGTCGTTGGCGAGGCGGCCTTCTAGACGTTCCGATTTCCGAGCATTGTGATCTGCTGATCGAGGTAAGCTGGAGGGCTTGGAGAGCTACAGGGCTCCCTACACTACAGCCAGCTTCCACCTTCCGAGTCGTAGTCGTCGTCGTGTCGTTGTGGCTGTCTCCTTTTCCGATTTCCAACACCCCTTTCACCCCCTCCATGTTAGCCCAAGTTGATATTGTGATAGTGACATGGAATGCGGCCCCGCGGTGACCAAGACAGCAGCAGTTACTTCAACGTTCCCTTGTCGGCACGCTGCCAGATTGGCCGAATCCAGCCGTGCTTTGTCACTGTTCGTCCAGCGCGTCGACTGGCGGGCCCAGTGTCTTCGTAAGGATGGCGCATCAAGGAACCCAGCCCCCCCTGCCACCGGCCGAATGTAATCCAGCCCGCTCCGACTGACGATGGACGATGCGTGGCCGCCGAGTGCGCTAGCTCCAACGGGGGGTGTTAGCTGCCCATGCAGAGACTCTGGAGTGGAGCTGTTTATTACAGCGCATTAGACTGGTTCTGCGCCTTGATCCCCGTCAAACGTTAAGCCCGAACGTCCGTTCGGAGCTGTCTCCTCTGACGTGAACAGATAGTTATAATGATGCCGCCCATACATGCTATGGCCGTATTTAGGAATCAGAAATCCCACCCCAGCCGTCTTGGACCAGATCCTTAGGTGTTCTTTCCATCCCTTCGACAGATATCCCATCATACTTCCCTTCCATACTTACTCCACTTGCTACCAGCATACTTAATCTGAATTGGCCTTACCTCTTGGGTCTTCTGCCGTATCACCTTCTGACTTGACCACCTTTTCGTACCTTCATGTCCTCTCACAGAGCGAGTTCAATGGAGGCCAACCAAGATAACATAAGAAAGCGGGTGTGCAAAGCATGCGACCGATGTCGACTGAAAAAGTCAAAGGTACCCTTTGCCCACGACTCACATGTTCCATAGCATTTACTAATCATTCCATAGTGTGATGGAGCCAGTCCTTGCAGTCGGTGTAAAGCTGATAACGCCATTTGTGTCTTTGGAGAAAGAAAGAAGTCGCAGGATAAGGTTTATCCTAAAGGGTATAGTGCTATCATCGAACCTGCCCTCGTCTGCCCTTATTGACGCTGTTTAGGTATGTCGAGATGCTCGAGCAGCAGCAGTCACAGCTGGTAGCAGGTCTCCGCGAGTTATACAGTCGACTCCAAAACGGCCAGGGCTGGCCAGGTCAACCACTACGCGACGCTCAAGGCGGTCACCCTCTTACCCACGATATTCTCGAGCGACTCGATCTTCTGCACCCAACAACCGAAAATGGTACCCACTACGAGGGTTTCGAGGAGGACTGTAGTCGCATGCAGCAGAAACTGATTGAAAGAGGCGCTCCGTATACGCGTCGGCGAGGATCTGTTAGCTCCGACTCTGATCACGGCCACACTTCGTCTTCGTCCTCTTATGGTGGCACTCCCACCACAAAATCGATTCCTTTCGTCGATCCCTTCACACGTAACAATGCACCGCCAACACCACCCATGAACAGCCCTTTCCCTCGACAATCGCAAATTGTATCACCGGTAAAACAGGAAGCGCCGATGGTATCTTCAACGTTTATGAATACTGGAGCATTGGACCCCTCAGCCCTGTCCCGATCGGCCTGGACCGATAATACGATGATGATGGACGAGCCTCTGGACTTCAGCAAACCAATGTACGGATTCGATAACTTTGGCAACTTCGACCAGACAGCGATGATGGTCGACCCAATCGTTGTGAATCCTGACCCAATGATGCCTGACTGGAATAATGCAAACGACCTGGATTTCAATAACTTCATACATAATCCGGTGGGCGTTTGATTAGCTCGGTTTCTCTTCCCTCCAATCACTCTTGCATTGTTCATCATTTAGCGTTCAAGCGTTTTGGGTAATAGATCCCCTTTGTGGTATCCGGATCAAGGTTTGGTTCTTGGCGTTTGCGGACGTTTTGGGTTGTCGGAATTATTCATCAACGCATTGGTTTTATTATTCGATGACGATTGTCGCAACAGTTGGGAAAAAAGCGACGGCTGTTCACTAAGACGTTCTTGAAAATGGAGCGCACAAGCCTCGATTCGGAGGATGCCCGTGGCACCGGGGACGGCTAAAAAAGAGAAGCCGCTCCGAGGGAGGTCGATAACGACAGATTATGAGCAGGATGGCAGTTAATTGTATCATAACTACTTTTTGTTTCTTCTCTTCAGCACAGAGTCTTCATCTTGTCTCCACTCAGTTAGTGATGTAAATGTCACTTCAGATTCAAATTTCAGCTGTGAAGCTCTCGAGCCAAAACCTTTGATGACCGAATCAGGCAGCTTGTACCTGGGAATGGCCAGCTGCGGAGAAATATATCGGATTGCCACAGCTGAAGCGCGCAGCAGATACGCACAGCTGAAATTCCGGAAAGAGCAGCCGGACCAGTAGCCTAGCAATCCTGCGAGCCTTTAGCCTTTTGAGTACCTGTTGGAGGCTCGTCAGAAAAGTCTTGCTCGAATTGATGTGGGGAGTGACAAGACGGAAGAATTAACGCGGTCCACCAGATGATTAGGCTAATGAACAATCAGGACTTGGGCTTAAGACTTTCAGTCCGACTCACCTCACATTGGCATTGACACATTGGCCCTTGCCCCTTCAGCGCATTGAGATTGACCAGTCGACGTTCTAGGAAAAGAGAGAGTGATACATTGCAAGTCGTGGCCATTGTTGGTTGACTTCAGGTGAGTGCTATAATTCCTTCCTTCCACCTGGCACCTCGCGCCTTCCTCTGTGGCAAAAGCCCCGCACTAGCCAAACCTCTGCGTGTCCCACCTCGAGCTACCCCTCCATCCCTCCATCCCAACCGCCGATGCAATTGGCAATACATAAACAAACCGCAAGTTGTCTCCAATCCCCGGCGGGCATTCCATGCTAATTCAATTACTGCAGAATAATATTCTATTCCCGCTCTTGTCCCAGCTCCCAAACAGTGACACCCGCCTCCCCGATCATGTCTGAAAAAGCATTCACCTTCCTCCCCCTCGGAGCTATCATCCAGACATTTAAGGTCAATGGAAAGGACATAGTCCAAGGCTTCCCAACCGCGGAACAATATAAGCAGTACAACGATCCGTATTTTGGCGAGACAATTGGCCGCATTGCAAACCGAGTCTCGAATGCCAAGATCAATGATTTGAATGGCAAGTCATACCAGCTGCCTGTAAACAATGGACCCAACTCCCTCCATGGCGGAGTCAACGGCTGGGGTAAGCGCGAATTTCAAGGCCCATCGACCGTGCAGCGAAATGGCAAGGAGGCCACCTTCTTCAAGTATGTCAGCGTAGACGGTGAAGAAGGATACCCTGGAACTGTAGAAGTTCGGGTTTGGTATGTGCAGGAAAAGGATCAGGGCCAAGAAGTGCTTCATATTGAGTATGAAGCAGAGTTGGTTGGTGATGAGGTTGAAGAGACAGCTATCAACATGACCAATCACAGGTAAGCCTGACCATTTTTGTGCACAGTCCACCACATATTTATACTGACTTTTATTTTCAAAGCTATTTCAACCTCACTGGTGGATCTTCGATTGCTGGCACAGATGTCACTTTGATCACAAACAAGTATCAAGTAGTGGACCATGGGGGCATTCCCACTGGTCCCATTGAAGAATACCCCGGCGTGACCCCAAATAAAACCTTCACGTTGGGAGAGAAGGAACCAGACATTGATGACTGCTTCGTTGTGAACTCCGACCCCAGTAGCATCCCTCTCGATACTCGATCATCTCCTCTCCAGAAAGTTGCATCTTTCTATCATCCGGAAAGTAAGATCCACCTCGAGATTTCCACTACCGAGCCAGCTTTTCAGTTTTACACGGGTAAATACATTGATGTGCCCGAAGTTGAGAACTTACCTGCTCGAAGCGCACGCTCCGGCTTTTGTGTCGAACCCAGTCGATATGTGAATGCCATCAATGTTCCAGAGTACAAGGCCATGATGGTACTCAAGAAAGGGCAGAAGTATGGAAGCAAGACTGTGTACCGGGGATGGCAAGCATAGGTGAGCTGCTGCGTTTTTCAAACCTGTAACCATTGGATAGATCAATTCAACGCTGAGGACCACAGACTCGGACTTAACGGTTGTTACTGGCTTTGGCTTCGACATACAATACAGAGTCTATGTCATTCGACCTATGTAGCGATTGTAATGTATCAGTCCTTTTTTCCAAATACTCAGTGATGCACTACATGGAACGCCCAACGAGCTACACTTGAAAGCGCTCTGGGGAGCTAGTTTAGCCACAGCATGCTAATCTCGCCTTTGTCGTTCGGGCAGACAGCGGCAAACGGCGTTGCTCCCGCTGTCGAAGGGGTTTGTTTGGCCACTATCACTTCCCGAAAACCCACTCATATCGCTTCCACAATTCGCGGAGCATCAAAACGATTGGCTGTTAATGGAAGATATTTTCTTGCGTCAGATGATTTCAAAGAAGTCTCCGGATATCAGCCCAGATGGCGCGCCTACTCGCAAGCGACCCATATTCAGAACATGAATGAGGAGTTTGATGACTTCGTTCTAGACCCTGGCTCGAAGCTGATATCTCCGCAAAACACAAACTTGACATGCATATGAAGAAAAGCTAACCGACACACCACCGCGCGCTGTCGTGCATTAGGCTGTTGGAGCCACCCAAGCAGTAAGGTAGGCGGAAACTTTTGGAAGCGACCCACAACGATGGTGCACCGAATAGGGAAGAGTGCCGCAGTGCATTTTGTTAGGAGACATCACAATCGTCCCGCGTTCACGCCTCAGGTCACGCTCGCTGTTTGGTTCTATTACGGACGCTATGTTTCCGCCACTTGCCCTTGCTCTCTTAGTGTCCATGTCCCCGCTTTGTGAGGTACGGTTCTTTGTTTCCATGATCTTTATCATATGAGCCCCTCTTCTCTATAACCTTTCACCAAGACACCTACTACTTTATCTATTGCTTGTGTCCTACGTGAACGATGGCGACATAAGAGCGGGTCGATGCGAGGGATGTTTGTCTGACATTAGACCTAGCGATAGAGTTTATTTGGTCTCTCATGCTACAATGTATCCTTGTTCCTGGCAGAACCGCGAATGAGGTTCAGCAGAGTGGCTGATGGCCACAAGCCCCTTGGAAATCAGCTCTACTCCACTCTTTATAAGGCGACCAAAAGACCATGAACAGGTGGTCTCACAAGTGGTCTCATAGGGCCGTCAAATCACAGGCACTGTTCAGCGATGCGATCGTCACAAGCCTTAGAATCCGCATTCGCTAACACTTCTAAGTCGGGTTTAACTCTAGCCTGTCTACGCGTTTTCGCATTCTTGGGGATGAAAGGCGGGGTGGGTGAGGGGATAGCTATGCAGCGCTTCCAAGTTGCCGCTCGTTCCTGCAATCCCATGAAGCGGAGATAGCGCCTTGTGGGACTGTGAGTGGCCCAAAAGTGTCCCAAACGACTGGATAGTTGTTGCCTACTGATTATCTTCCCGTGATCTTCGTGTTCCTAGCGATGATTTCCATGGCTCGGAGGGGAGTTTGTTTGGCTAGGCGCGAGTGGCCGTTGGGGCTGCAGCTGCAGCTGGAGCTGGATCGGATGTTTAGTCGGGAGCCGATGCCGTGTTACAGTAGTAATGCGGTAGATATCCAAGAACAATCTTCTTGCGTCTCGGATAGAGTCGAGGAGCAGTTTCCTCCTTTCTATTTCTGTGCCGTGTCTCTTATGACTTGCATAATCTTATCTTGTAGGGTGAAAGAGTCAAGCGATTGGTTGTATCCGCTTGAGTAGTTGCAACGTCTTTGCTTCGTCGTCCTGCGTTTGTCTCGACTCTTCTATTCTTCCTTTTCTTCCTTTCATTTCTTTCATTTCTTTCTTTCTTTCTCTCCTGTCCTACACCAGCATCCTACTTTCTTCCCGCTCCACTATGGTGCGAAACTGAATTCTTTGGGTTGTGCTTGAGCTGAGCTTGTTTGGTTGAGCTGAAGCCAGGGCTGAGTATTGCGGCGGGGGCGAACACGAGAAGCGAGAGATTTCATGGTATGTATGGATGATCTGATTCTTTGCTTGTCTTGGGTTTATTGCCCTGCCGATTCGAGGGTCGGGTGGAGGGGTTGGTTTTGGGGTAAAGTGAGCTGGTGGTTTGGATCAGCTGTGGTCACGTGCGAGCAGTTCCTGTTGGGGAGTTTCAGGTACTGTGTTGTGAAGGGATGAAGAAAAGGGATGCATGACTAATTCTGAGAGGGTGAATTTTTCTTCATGGTGTTAAGGGTCTTGTGGTGTTGTTATTGTTGGTTTGTTGGGTACTGGTTTCATTTGATGATAGTCATTGTACCTATGGTGAATTTACACTACATCTCTAGTTCGGGATATAGAGGACTGATAAGGTTGTTTCTTTGCGTTTGATTGCGACAGAGATGCTTGTTTTGCGTTCTTGAGGATTACCTCTGATAGTCATTCTACATTTAGGCTGTCTGTACAGTAAGTGGGTGGTGGGTGAACCCGTCCCGCAAGATTTGGGCGATCTATAGAAACACGGCTACCACAAATGGAAAGGACTAGATGGTCTAGAAATTTGTATACGTCAAGATATCTCGGTGCCATCTCTTTGTTGAGTTTGTAGCCTGGGCACCCTATTCACGAGTTCGAACCAGGGTGCATTTGCGGGCATCGAGACAATTCCATGATAACATGTGCATGCACCAATGTCAGAAAGAGATCGTATAGTTCACAAAACGTGCTTAGAAGAGCACAGTGATCAACACTTCGCCTTACTTCGTGCTGTCCACGCAAACCAACACTAATGATATCATTACGCAGTGATTGCCGAAGAACATACGCGGTAGTTGCTCGGAGGCCCCGAGATTCTGAGTTGACTCAGCGGGTCGCAGTGATTTACAAAGCATGGCGTGCTTGAACGTACATATGGTTGATCTCTCACTTTGTTGCTGGTAGACTAAGGACAGGGAATGCCTGTTAGAGCGACCAACAGCCCTGCTTGTGGCAAGGGTTCTTTAGATTGCTGTGGCTAGGTACCTTGATATGGTTCGAGATGTTGTGTTGTCTTCTGATAGGTTTTGTCATGATAGGAATTTGCGCTAGATAATAATGCCTAGGTGAAGGATGATCATTTCATGTCTATCTGGCTAGAATGATGTTGCTTAGAAAAGGTATTTAAAGGGACTTGAGTCCGGGGTAGTATTTTGCGAGCAGGCATCTTGGAAAACTGATATTTTGCATAATGATACCAGATTTGAAACTTTCCCCCGAATGTTGAGTAACATGTTATTGACCATTGAAATACAGCAGTGTATGTTGCATACCATTACTTGACCAGGTTGCATCGCTACATCAATCCCAACAATTCTTCTATCCAGGGAATCACGAGCAATTAGTATTTCAACGCTAACTCTAGTTATCAAAGTTTCGGTCAGCTATTTCATGTCCAACGTTCCGCTATCCTCATGCACCTAGACAGGTGCAACTTTCGCAGCAATCGGCGTCTAACTGAGATCGCTACTGACTCTGTTCTAGGCTTCCATGAAGCTCTGTTTAAATGTGCTGGACAGTGAATGGAGACTAAGAGCTCCTACGGTTTTTAGGATATTTGCTATTTAAGTATTATCTTTTAGGGTGTAGCAATGACGTAGTTCAACAAATTCGCGGTCAATTATCGGCTTGATGGTCTAGGCCCATAAAACCGTACCGTAGATAGATATCGCAAGTAACCGAAACTGGTTGCAAGGCTCCTTTTGGATGCTATACCATGCATTAGGAGATGTGAAGTTTGATGATAGTCACGGCCACGCGCAACCCTAGCCGCTCCTGCACCTTTTCCGTTGCCACGTTCTTGAGCTCTTGTTTGTTGGGCTCTTACGAGCCCGCACTGGAAGTCTGGAACTCCTGGTAAGAGTCCACAGTAAGTCTCGAAGAAGCAGTGTCATCATTATGGGTCTCAGCAAACTGTCCGACGGTCACGACTTGTTACCCGATACTTCAACATGGCAACGCACATTCACCGTTTCTTGTTGGTGATGGGAAGATCCTGAAGCTAATCCAAGTTATGGAGCTTTGCAATAACATGAACTGATGACAATATACATTAGACTTGCTGAAGTTCATTATGTTGCCTCTGGTATGATCCGACCGGCTTCTTTGCGGACTTAACAGCTTCTTGGTGATAGGGGTGCTCACGTCGAATCATCCTACTCTGCTAGGCATTCGAACTAATGAGATTTTGCCAAAAACTAGAAAAGCATCTGATATGTGCTAATGAGAAGTCAGGAGGAAATAGATTGCGACCGAATCATAATGATGGGATCACAGGGACCGTCGGTGTTTGCGGGATTCTCCTTGCTCGGCACTCTCGATGGTGATATTGCTGGTCTCTGCGGCTCAACGTCTGCGTCGGCCCTATGGGCCCTTAATTGACGTCGACTGAAGTTTATGATTCATGATGGCTAGTGAGGAATAGATGTCGACAGTGATTCTACTATGGATATGTTCGTGTTTGCGATGTAATTGAATGATGTATAGATCAACACGTAAACGAGAGCGAGAACGAGAACGAGACTGAGCTCGAGTAAGGAATGAGGAAATGATTCTTGAATCAATCTGCGCCACTGGATTGGTTGCCTGAGTACCGTACATAGGTACTCGCTCAAGATAGAGATCGCGATCGACAGGCGAAGTCGACGCTTCACCCGCACGATAGGCAGTCTCCAGTCTCCGCTGCTAGGCTACAAGGTCCAGAATCCCAGGATTTCAAAACGAATTGCACTCGTTATCTGCAGTCGAGAACTGGATAGTCTCTCAATGGTGCATAACCCCACTTGTCACTTTATTGGCACCACAGCACGAAAGCAAGCTTCAACCATTCAGCTAGCGCACGTTAGCTCCTGGACGGATAGTGCACGCCGCCAGCCACAGGACTTTGCCAGTATTTTCCATCAGCTGATTTTTGCTAAGAGAGGTTAAAAGCCAATTGGTGCCGCCGAGCGTGATTCGAGTTCGATGGTGTCGTAAGTCGCGATTGAATTGTTCGATGGCCTTCTTCAACCGCATACGAAGCGGGGAAGGAGGGGAGCCAAGGCATCTCCGAGGCGCAATTCCTTCTGAGTATCATGGCGCGATTGAGGAACACTGCAGCAATCTGACGAACTCGGTGTTCCCTATGTCCATTTGCAATTGACCGGTTCATCCTCCTCAACACAGCCTACCAGTACTCTAATCAGTGGGATTGGCGCACGTAACATCCAGAAACCCCCTATTCCCCTCATTATTGTGTTTGTCTCTTCTAAGTGTTATCATCCTCCTGAAAACACATCCATCGAGCGTATTGCCAGAGTACGTGGCTAGTGGCGCAGCCAATGCTACGCCAATCATCTTGGGACATCCTATCCCGCGTCTGTTCGTATAGAAGGTCTTGCCGTAACCCCAGCAGCACATCTGCGTCAACTCAGTGGCCCATCGATGGGGATCGACAGCAGTCCAAAAATCTTGTTTCACGCCCCATCCCACTCTAATCAGTTTCCTTTTGGACAAACATGCGAGCTTGATGCCTGATCGGGAGACGGATATCGGGCCCTAGCTGATCCCGAAGTACGAGGCTGCTTTGGGGACATGTCACTCACCGCATTGAGCGAAAGGAGTAATACATTGGCAGGGGAATATTCAATGTTTACTCGATCCAACTGCGGTGTGCGCGAATTTGGCCACAGGCGGATTCTGGATTAGCGTGTATTGTGGTGGGGCTATACCTGTGGTCATCATATTCCGGAAAACAGACACAACGAAACGTCCAGGACGAACGTAACGCATTATATAGTAATCTTATTTGGGAAATATTTGATATTGTGCGATTTATTTCATCGACACGATGGCCGAGTGGTCTAAGGCGGTAGATTTAAGCTAAACCCTTTTGGGTTAACTCAAATCTCTACTGGGGAAACCCGCGTGAGTTCGAACCTCACTCGTGTCACTGATTTTCTTTTTGCCTTTGATGATGTTGAGGTACAAACGTCACTGTATCTTGGGTGTCACGCATGCGGTTTTATTTTTTTTTGAGGACCAAACCGAACATTTCTCAAGCCAAATGAACCACATCACATTTCTCTCGCTGATATCTCACTAGTAAGTAGACGCAATTTGGAGACGTTGCTGTTTTATTGTTTTGAAATTCGGACGAAAGAAATAATTTTACTTTTGCTTATCCGTACAAATACACCGTGCAGTGCGAAATTTTAAAGAAAAAGACAATGCTCACCAAGTACAAAGAAATGCCCCTAGAACGATACGGACAGCTTGCCTACAACGGAATGTCACAAATGAATGGATGAATTACGCAAACTAGCGTGATATCACACTCTACAGCTCTAGGATTTGGCTTATTTGTAAAGCGCCCTCCGTCATCAGTTCTTCCAATTGGTCTGTAAGTCCGACTGGACCCCAAATCGAGAAGCGTACTTTGTCCTCGTAGAAATCAAAATGAACCCATAAGCCAGATGCGTGAGCTGGCATGGCTCCGCATTCTAGAACCCTAGAGTCAAGACAATCTGTAACGAGCAGTTCTGGCTTGGAGGCTTTATATATGTCGCTGGTGAAGAGCTTTGGAATTTCTTCACCCGGCTGTATGGACCATTCGAGGCAAAGAAGATGGCGATCAATGCCTTGACCATTGCTAGTTCTCATGAGGCTATTCGCATGAGACTTTGCAGCCTCAAGAAGCATTGGGCGTAATTTCTCAGCAGCAAAGTCCTGTTCCGAGGCTGCATCACAGAACTTTTTAACGGAAGGCCACAGTGTATGATTGAGATCAACTCTTCCCTTGCGAAAATGGCCGAGTGAGACCGTCTCGTGCCCTAACGGAGAGAAACCGAAGAACTTTCTGGCAAGAAGGTGGATGGCTAATTGAACGCCCGATTTTGGTGGAACCTTGTGTTTCCGGAAGAATGGTTCGCTTATAATGGAAAGCTCGAAAGTTGTGAGTTCACTAGTGGATGTCCGTCCTTTCAGACTTTGACGAGCTGTTTCGATACGCGCTTCAATCTCTCCGGTAGTGTCGAATACGAATGACTCAATGACCAATTCAGGCTGGAATTCATTGCATGGTGTATCTTCTCCGGTATGGCTGCGTATCCTTTCCATGACAAAGTTATTTAGTCTCCTCACAGTGTATCCGTCCATCATACTGTGCTCTCCTATAGTAGCGGACCAACCATTTGCGCATATCGGGAATTGAATGGTCTTATCACACCACCTGTTGAAACCATTTTGCAAAAAATGATGTCCTCTCTCTCGAGCAGATTTAGGCTCTGCATCATCTAGGTATATAACAAACGCGGCCGCTTCTATGGTTTGTAGTTTGGCTGCGTTGTTTGAGCTTACATCTCGGAGTAATTGGCGACCGTCCGCCCAATGGTCTCTGTCACTTGTTGTCAAAACACCAACCCAGGAAACTGTTTCTAAGGGAGAGTCGATGATATGCTGGAAAACGTTTCTCATCTCCACAAATGTCAGACCCAGTGGAACTCGGAAGGCATGACCTCTTCGGAAGGCAACAAGATACTCATTTCCAGGGTATTTATGCATCACATCCTCTTCCCGGCGAGGTTCCCGAGTACAGTTGAAAAAATACTCATACCGATGGGTGTCTAACTTTCTTTCGTTTAACATATCAATCTCAAGCTCGCCCATCTCCAGCCTGTCTTTAAACATGCAACAGGCTTGACAGATGATGGCAGCTCGCTGGGACTGAGAGTGCATGCTGCCTTCAAACGGATGCGTTGCAAAGAAATTCCATTGTGGCATGAGCGGTTCCCGCGACCTCAAGAAGTAGTGACGAGTGTAGAGCTCCTCTTGCCAATTTTCTACGCTTGGATCATTCGCGAGAGCTGCGAGTCGCTTTTGAAGCTTTTGGCCTATTCCTCCTGGCTCGCGGAACTTTTGCGTTAATTTCAGTGCTTTGACATAGTCTTTGTCACCAAGAATTGGTCTGACTGCCTGTGCCCAGAATTGGAGAGTTGCATCGAGATCTGGAAGAGGTTGCTTAGGCAGATCATAATGTTGGTCCTCTTTGTGACTCTTGTGTCCGCCGTTCTGCTGATTGGTACCATTGAGATTGACGTTGCCATCAGTGTGGACGCCATTGCTCTTTTCCGTTTGTTCTGGCTCCTGCGAGTGCCTCACCAATGGCGATTTCGATGCAATTGACTTTGCAAGTGCAACCAGATTAACGGCGTCTGAGATTTCAGCATTCTGTACTTTTACTCCGAAAGTCTGCCCAATCCAGTTTTTTACTTCCACGACGACGAGTGAGTCAACCCCAAGCTCCGCAAGATTTCGTGTTGGGTCTAGTGCCTCATCGTCTGCTGCTATCAAGGTCCCAATTTTCTTCGCCAAAAGCTCCGTGATGATATTTTCCGCTTCGTCGACAGAGCTGGCGTCAGCTATGGAGCGCTCCCTTGCGGGCTTCTCTTGGTCTGATGAACTGCCCACTTTGGTAGTTCCGGTTCGCAAAACATGTGAGAAAATGGGGTTGTCTAGTGCTTTTGTGTTCCCACTATCCCTTAAAGAATCATAATCGAACCCAGAAATGATCTCGTTTTTGCCTAGGTTGCTTGCCTCCTCGCTAAGTGCGTGATCGATCAGTGCAATGATTTCTCCAACTTTGACTGCCGGGAACCCTTGTCTTTGCAAAATTAGTTTTACTCGCTCATCTGAAGAGAGAACCCCGACATCGTCAATTACTCCTGGAGTTAAGGTAATGATTCGAGGCTTTTGATCTTGTTGAGATCTTGCTAAGCCAGTCAAGTATGCATTCCCTGCTGCATAGTTTGCTTCAGCTACAGTACCTACGAGTCCGCCAACGACTGAGGACATTAGCACAGCCCATTCCAGGGGTTGTTTGCTGAGAATTTTGAGTAGATTTTGGGTTCCTTTGACCTTTGGTGCAACACATGTCGAGAAATCTGCTAGTGTCATTTCGCTCACAATGCGGTCCTGTAAGGTCATTGCTGACTGGAAGAGACCTTGAACTGGAGGCATATCCTGCAGAACTTCCAACAGTTGTTTCTCGAGCTCCGGGAGAACAGTTATGTCGCAGGACAGAATGCGGACGTCAGCCCCAATGGTAGGAATAGCGCTTTTGATCTCAATGTCTTGCTCTGTGGTTACCTTTCTCCGTCCCAACAAGACGAGATGTCGAGCGCCGTTCTTCACGAGATATTTCGCGATTTCGAATCCAACACCACCTAATCCTCCCGCAACAATGTAGGTGAAGTTGTTACTGTACGTCATACTGAATCTTCTTGGTGGTGCGTTCACTTTCGAGTCAGGAGCACACTCTAGGACAATCTTGCCCACATGCGTGCGGTCCTGCATCAGCCGAAAGGCTTGTTGAATCTTGTCTATTTGGAAAATATTAGGAGCCTCTGGCATCCCAAGTTGCTTTTCTTCAAACAAGGAGAGCACTTTGGAAACCAGCTCCCCTGCCATTGCCGGTTTATGTCGATGAATCATGGCCATGTCGATTGAAGTTACTGTGAGGCTAGAATCGAATGGCGCCATTGAGATCCTTGTGCCA
Source organism: Acrocalymma vagum (assembly GCA_028476805.1). Taxonomy (NCBI): domain Eukaryota; kingdom Fungi; phylum Ascomycota; class Dothideomycetes; order Pleosporales; family Acrocalymmaceae; genus Acrocalymma; species Acrocalymma vagum. The sequence continues at coordinate 165,232 of JAQGEP010000020.1, forward strand.
GAATGTGCGTCTGTCTTCCCAAGCTCAAGGAATGTTCCAAATGCTGCGACACACTCCATAGAGGCATGCAAAAGCTGGCCTGACAACGTGTTTAACACGACGTCTACGCCTTTGCCTCCTGTACTGGCAAGTACTGCGTCTCTGAAAGACTCTGTTCGACTAGAAAAGATGTAGTTTTCCACGATCTTCTTCTTTACAACCAAAAAGTCTTTCTTTGCTGTTGTGCCAACCGTACAAAATATAGTCGCTCCAATCCAGTTTGCGATATCAACAGCCGCTTGCCCCAAGGCTCCTGCTGCTGAGTGAATGAGTACCGTTTGACCTCTTCCAAGTCGGGCAACGTTCACGAGGGAATGATATGCAGTAGCATATGCAACCGGAATGGCCGCACCGATATTGAAAGAGATGGGCTCCGGAAGTCTTGCAATCGTGTCACCGTGAACTCTAATCTGGCTGGCATACGGCGTCGCCCCGAACCCGCACACTCTATCACCTATTGAATATCTTTGCTGGAGGTCTGAACCTACGTCCACGATAATTCCGGAGAATTCTCCAGCCATTGTAAGTTTCTTCCTAACGTGCCCGCCTGCGATGAGGATATCCTTAAAGTTGACGCCCCATGCAAGTACTTGGACATCAACAAGATCCGGGGCAACAGAGGTTTTCTGCAGCGATTCGCTCTCCTTAAATTCCATGTTATCGAGAAACAGTGCTTTATCCGTTGCGAGGCATAAAGTTCTCCCTGGTTGATGAAAATTTTGAAGTTCTAGCTGCGATCGATTCATGCCCTTTGCGACAGCCAGACTTGATCCTGGATCGGGAATCACGCGAGGTATAAACAGTTGACCATTCCTGTAGATATAATCCATGTCGCCTGTATGACCTAGAGCCTGAGCTTCCAAGGCTTTAGTGATCAGATTGCAAATATTATTCGAAAAGAGCTTAGAAGCCTGATCTTGAAGCAAGGCGTCCTGGACATCAACTGTAACAATCTTTGCACCTGGGTTTTCAGCACGAACGCTGCGAACAAATCCAGTTATGAGATTCTTATCTGGGTTGAGTCGGAAGCTGGCATCTTCTTGGACGCTTATCCAGAATAGCAAACTGGCGTTTGAGACAAGATTTGTTACCGCCTGGAATAATTTGGGATTGGAGGTGGTGAGAATAGGCATCGATCCATCGTCCAGAACCATGTAGACACGCTCTTGAGATATCTCTGCTGAAGTCAAGTTACTGACGCGAATCGGTCCACACTTGTCTTCCAATGTTGTGCGCAACTTGGATTCAAAGGATGGATGGAGGGCTTCCCAGGAAGGGCATCGCAATATCTCCATGCTGATGGCTTCTTGAGGGCTGAAAGAGTTGGGAACAGTGGGCTGGGACACAATCATGGAACAACGATGAGCAGGTCCCTCGAAGTCTTTCACGACTAAATCTATGCCACCAAGCCCAGTCTGCTGCAAGGTTTTATCCCATTGCTCCTCGGACAAAAACGGCCCATCAGTTCTGCCATCTTCTAGGCCAACCCACCAACCGGGCAAAGTCCCAAGTATGGTATTGTAAAATGGAACATTTCTAGTTGTCTCAATCATGACGATTCTTCCTCCTGGTTTTAGGAGTTTCCGGAGTTGAGAAAGTACGCTATGTATCGAATTGGCAACGTGTAATACATTTGAGGCAAAGATAAGATCGTAGCTGCCTTCTTCGAAACCTTGTTCGGTAGGATCATTCTGTACATCGAGCTTGCGGAAGCGGAGGCTATCTTTCCATTTGTGGAGTCGTTGCTGCGCTCTTTCGAAGAAGGCAGTAGATAAATCAGTGAAATCGTACGACTGGAAATGGAATGTGCTCTTGGAGGACAGTGCTTCTAAAATCGGCTCGGTTGCACTGCCTGTGCCAGCGCCAATCTCCAAAATGGTTGTGTTTGGATTCTTGAAACGAAGACTTTGAAGGTAATTTGACACAAAACTGTAACAGCGGACTGAGGCATCGTCCGCATACAGTCGCCAGAGTAGATCTTTCTCTGTAATCAAACTCAAGGGGTCTAGGTTTTGCTGCAATATTGGAGCTAGGTTGCCTCCGATTCGTGAAAGAACTTCTCCTTCCACGCCTAATGTAGCCGTTTCGAGCAAGAATGCGTCCACATCTGTTGGAGCAACCTCTGACACAAGGCTTTTACACTCTCCTGTTTGCCAGAACTTCTTCATCCAGTCAAAGAGTCGCTGATGCGCGTCTGAGATGTCTCCACCCCGTTCAGACGCTGACTGAATCTCCTCCAGACATCGTCCGATGTAAAATGAAGATGCTTGATTTAGCATTTGTAACTTTTCTGCCTGGATTTGCTCTTCGCGGCGTGTTTCTTCCGATGTAGGGTTGATGTCAATAGCGGATATGAAGTTAACATCCGGTGCCCATTCAAGTTGATAGCACATGTCCCGCGGTGCGTGTATACCTTCGCTTCGGTTTCCTTCCGCCTTCAGGGATCTAAGGCCCAAACCGTGAAGGCTTAGTGCAGGTTGACAGCGTTTGTCTCTACTGTCTTGGAAAACCGTTATGTTTGTGAGACATGTTTGTGCCCATACATCGCAAAGCTGCGTAGAAAACTCTAGGTCTCTTCCAGGTATGAACTGCATCGAGGGAGTGATGCTGAGACTCTCAATTGAAGCCGTCACGATTGATGTTCCGTCATGACTGCCGTTGAATAAGGCAATAGACGGATGGAGAAGTGCATCCAAAGAAGCTGGATGTATAAGGTGCGGCCTTTGGACATGATATGGCATTCGCTCTGTCATATCTGGTATACGCATTTTACTTTGAGCATGCGCGCCATGTATGCGCAGCTCCTGTAACGTTGAAAAATCAGGACCGTAATTGTTTCCCCTAGCCTTCAGCTTACGATAAAATTGATTAACGTTGATGCTTTCCTGTGAATTCAGGTCTGTGTCGTTGAATATTGGCGTTGACACCGAAGGATTTGCTCCAATCCAGGCTCTCCCCGATTCGTGTGCGCTGTATTTATACATTGCCATTCCTCGGCAATGCTCGATGACTGGTCCACTACACGGTATAGATACTATTCTAAAATCAATCCAATCAGAGCTACTTATGGGCGTGAATTTCAACTGTAGCTCGACAGGGTTGTCAGATTCTGGTATGAGTATTGGAGCCACGAAGTTGATACTCTTTAGCTGATATCTTGTGATCTTGTCCAGTAAACCGTTGCTTTCAGCGACTTGTCTCAGAGCTTCGATAGCCATGCAAACAAAGCCCGATGCCGGAAATATGATCTCGCCATCTATTACATGGTCCCTTAACCACGGTAATCTGGATAAGCTGAGAAAATGTCGCCATACTGGTGTATTTTTGTTCTCTGTAGGGCTCTGGATACCCACAAGGTCATGATATGGATACTTTCGAAACCGATGGTCTTTACTTAAACGGGACTCGTGCCAGTAATTAACTGAATGGTTCCACGGATATTTTGGCAGCCCAGTAAGAACCCTTGGGATTCGATGTGGCCAGAGTAGGCTATTGAAAAGAGTTATATCAATCGTTGAGCCTCTTTCAAACAGGGAAATCGCCAAATCCGCGAAAGTCTGTGTTGCATTGATCCCCCGCCGTAATGTTGAATACAAAGAAACTTGTGGGGCATTTGAACAAATCTGGCGGATTGGGCCTGAGAGTGCATTATGTGGACCTATTTCGACGACAATATGCTGAGGCGACTTTTGTCCCTCCTCGAAACCTATGCGGAGCGCGCGACTCATCGCATCAGAGAACTGGACCGGCGAGACCAGATTCATAGCCCAGTAATCCGGATCAAAGTTGAATGACTTTTCCTGGCCAGTAACAGACGAAACGAATACCACTGATCCCACAGTCTCTTGATATGCGACATTATTCAGATCTTGAATATACTGATCGGCGAGATTTAGCATATGATGTGAGTGGTACGCTTGATCGACCTTCAGCCTTCGAGCGAAAACTCCATCACTCTTCAACGCTTCTTCAATATCAACTATGGCATCCTCGTCGCCAGAAACTGTAGAGCTTTTTGGGCTGTTTGAGCATGCAATGACTGCTTTTCCTCTTCTTGCCATGGGTAAGTACCGCATCGCCGCTTTTTCACCCAACCCAACTGCCAACATAGCTCCTCTGCCCATCCCAGGGCGTCTAGATAGCTTCCCTCTATAATATGCGATTTCTAGAGCGGCCTTCTGATCTAGTACCCCATAGGTGTACGCAGCAGCAATCTCCCCACTGGAGTGCCCGACAACAATATCGGGCTTGACACCCAATTCATTCAAGAGGTCAACAAGTGCAATTTGTAGAGCAGTAGTGGCGGGCTGAGAAATCTTACTCTCGTTTACTCTTGAATCAGTCTCGCTTTTGAACAGTTCCTCAAGCAACGACCATCCCGAACCAAGCGTTCTCAGATGCTCGTCGGCCTTCTCCAGGCTGATGCGGAAGCTGGATTGAATTTGAATCAGCTCCCGGCCCATTGCATACCATTGCGCGCCCTGGCCAGTGAAAGCAAATATGGTTCTAGAGCCAATCGCAGATTTTATTGGTATTAGCTTGTCGGGCTCTAGGGCATGAGCTATGTCCTTGGAAGAGGTGACATGTATTGCAACACGATGCTGCATTACTGAACGATGGTTGGAGAGAGTGAATGCAAGGTCCTGTAGCTCATCGATCGTACCAGTGATATTATTCGTAGCCCATTGTTGGAATTGACGAATGAGTGCGCATGCTGAATTTTGAGTGGCCCCAGAAAAGGGGAGTATTTGCACGAATTTTTGCTCCGGGATGTTGTGATTAATGCCATTCGTTGTATTCGAATACTCTGGCCGTATATATTCGTCAAGAATAGCGTGTGCATTCGTCCCTCCATATCCAAAACTGTTTACCGAGATGCGTCGATTTCGTCCTTCTGGCCAGGATGTGAGACGTTCAGGAATCTCAATACCGAATTCCTTGAGGCTAAGGTTTGGCTTCAGGGATTTGATGCCAATCGTTGGAGGAAGTTGACCATGCTCTAGCATTAGTACGCCCTTGATGAGTCCAGCAATTCCACTGGCAGATTCGAGATGGCCGATATTTGGCTTTATGGTACCAATCAGGAGGGGCTCTTTGTGCTTTTCGGGCCTAAATGCCGTCCTTATAGCAGCTATTTCAAGAGGGTCACCTACAGCAGTGCCAGTGCCATGTGCTTCAACAAAAGTTGTATCGCAGGTATCCAGGCCTGCTTGTCGATACACCGATCGGATCAGCGTTTCTTGAGCCTCGCTTTTTGGAACCATGATTCCATTAGTCTTTCCGTCTTGATTGATTCCAGAGTTACGAATGATTGCACGAACAGGGTCTCCGTCCCTGATGGCGTCGTCTAGTCTTTTCAGAACCACCATGGCAGCGCCCTCACCGCGGCCGTATCCTGTACCTCGATCATCAAAGGAGTAGCATTTACCGTCCTCATTCCAGCATCTAGTGTTGGTCAGCAATGTAAAATGGAATATTTTATTCACAGTCTTTCAGAACATACCGCATCAGACTCATCGTAGTCATTTGATCAGGGCTTAACATCAAGTTCACTCCACCGGCGAGTGCCATCCGGCATTCTCCTATTTTCAGACTCTGACATGCCTGATGTATTGCTACCAGGCTGCCGGAGCAACCCGTGTCTAATGCCAAGGACGGTCCCCGTAGATCTAATAGGTACGATATTCGATTGGCTACAATCGCTGTCCCATTTCCGGTTGTATGGTAGCGTGTTATGTCATTGACGTCTTTCTGTTGTATCAAGTTGTAATCCGAGCAAAATGTTGCAACATATACACCTGTATCCGACCCTTTAAGCTCACTAAGACGGATTCCTGCACTTTCCAAAGCTTCGTAGGAGACTTCGAGCTGGATTCGCTGCTGGGGATCCATAGATTCGCACTCTGCTGGTGCTAACCCAAAGAAGCCGCCATCAAACTCTGCAATATCCTGGTCAAGAAAGTGGCCCCCACGGTGATTATACATGCCTTGCATGTCCGGGTCTGGGTGAAAGAAAGCTTCTTCGTTCCAGCGACCTGGTGGCACTGGAGTCCATGTATCCTTCCCAGTAACCAGCAACTCCCAAAGCTTGTCCGGAGAATTTGCGCCCCCAGGGAATCGGCATCCCATTCCAATGATTGCAATTGGCATTGTTGTTGACTCCATGTTGTCTCTGAGCAGTGGAAGAAATGAGGTTCTTCTTTCAAAAAAAGTGTATTCTATCGAGGATCTAAGAAAAGAGGCATAGCCCTACATATGTGTTGAGGATGGCGGCATATTCTACAATTGGTAAGTTGGGGCTAGAAGAGGAATCCGATTCAAGCTATCAAAGTCCGACCGTGAATGGCGTTGCTACCATGCAATAGATAGAGTGATATTAATTATCATTGGTCACAAAAGATTGGCCCACTCCAGACTTTTAATGGTGTTGAAAAACACGACTCCCTAGCCAACGCGTTCAGCGATGGTTGGCTGGGTTTTAATCCTCCAGCAGGCTAAAGCCCCAATTAACGTTCTCAAAGAGATCATCGTCTGGTAACACTAACGTCGTGCGAAATCCTCGCATCAGTAGCGCTGAGTACCCCGGAGGCCGAGCCGTGGTCTCAAGGTACGGGGCGTACATGGTACCTCGATCCGAGAGAAAGGCTGACGGTAAGGCGACCCAAGCAGCCCAAGGCCTTCAGGCAGATTCGCCTCCAATTCCATTCTTTGGTAGGCTAGATGTATTTGTGATTGCCACGCCTCATAAATCAGGCACAAAACTTCTAGGTACATTCAGACCTACATCACAACTCCATCATGACGAACACATACCTGATACAGCCTTCTTATTTCTTGCAAGTGATCAGTCACACTTGGAGTATTCATAGTGGGTCAAAATGCGCTTGTCCTGATTTGGTAAATCAAACGGCTGGCCACTTGGCTAAATGAAGCATGACAGCGGAGAGTCATCGGGCATTACATATGCTAGGTAATGGGGGCTGCCCTCAACGCATATCCTGTGACACAACGACTTTGCGATCGCCACCAATAAGACTGCTTTTCACATGCTTAGCATTTGGTTCGTATCCGGGAAGTTTGTGGTGATTGAGCAAATCACCTCTCTCGACGCAAAGTAATAAACATAGTGAATTTGAATTTAAATCGCGGAATTGACGAGTCGTTTTTCTCTATTCCTCCCCCAATTGAATTACTAATGTATGAATATCGACCTCAAACTTTTGGTTGTTTACGAAGAAGACACGTAGAAATTCCTCTGAACTTTGATGTCCCTTGGTCCAGCCGATTGCATCAGTTCTTCATCAGAATGACCCTGGTTCTTGTATGAGGCAGATATCATCACTCTTCCATCGTCGTGACTAGTGAATTCTTTCTCCAGCCTTTGGAATGATTTCAACTCTGTGTCCTTACTTCCGCTCCCACTGTAGTACCCTCTCGGATCGACCTTACTGGTCCCTCGGCTCCGTGCAGACCGGAACAGTGACCGGTAAGTGGGTAGGCATGCTGCAATGAGGTAAACTCCTGCTTCAGCAATGCTAATGGATCCTAGCCGCGCAGCCACCCAGGCGCCGTCTGATTGACCATCGATACTCCAGAAGATAACGAATCGGACAATAGAAGTTATGAGACCACTGTAAAACCGTATTAGTACTGGTCCCTATTCATCATCAAAACTCGGGCAGCTTACATGCTACCGGTGCAAAATGTTACAATTACACCTAGCTTGTCTCTTTTCGAGAGCTGGAGTTGCCAAAGTGCAGGCAGTGGGAGGACCAAAATGCCGACATCCGTTATCAATTGCGGGAAACTTCCCCATCGCCAGAAAGCATTGATATCTATGCACTTCCCATCTGGATGAAGTTGTGGTTCCCATAGAAAGGCGAGAGGAGTGCACACAAGACATGTTACGACGGTGACTGCTATCAGTGTACCAGTTTGGATGGCAATCAAGACGTAGGTGCCGTTTCGGTAAACGGGCTGCACAAAGATTCGTAGGAAGAGGCACAAAATAGCAATCTTCGCGAGTGCTATAGCGAAGGCTTGCAGAATCGTGAACGGGATCTGTAGTTTTGCGTATAGAATCAGACCAGTAGGTTTGACCATGCAAAGCCACAGAGTGTGACGCCCAACGCCAGCATTGATGACCATTGCTGTAAAAGCAGTCAGCCTTATTTTTATACTAAAACTCTCATAGATTCTTACCTAAACTGACTCCACATAAACCATAGTTGAAAAACAATGCAAGCGGCATCAAGACATCATCCGCGCCAGTTTTGGTTCCCGCAAGATATCTCGAATAGAAACGAAGACCGACGAAGAACGTCCCAACGACCATGAATGCGATGGCCGTATTCTGGAGCTGATACCCGATGTAGCCCTCGGGTGGCTCAGTCAAAGTTGCTGCTGCAGCGCAGACCGACATTGTGGGCGTAACTCTTGTGGCAGTTTGCGAAATCTGCAGCGACGAAAGTACGAAGGTACACGACGCGGCAGGCTTCCGTGAACCTCCATCGCAGTATATACTCACTGACCTCTAACGATTTGCGGATCTGGTACCCCCTGCGTCTGCGGCACGGTTAAGGCTAATGTTCCTGATTCCTACATACATAAGGCTCGGCGTACCCATGAACCGTTGTCCGGTTGGCGCTTGATTTCTCCTAATTAGAAATCCTTGACTGCATTGCATTGCCATGGAGTGAGGTGTCACTGCATGGCTATCCACTCCATCTTCCGGACAGGCCAAGCCTGCGGCGTTGGGTGGCGTGGGCAACATCAGCACACACCCGACCGATCTTTAATTTGTGTATGCAGTTTATCCGAGGCGCCTAAAAATTTCACCACGACTTCTTCTCGTTTTGTTCAAGCCTTGCTTGTGGGGTTCGGCTGTGCTGCATTAGCGCTGTTGAGGGTGTGGATTTCTATGAGGTGACCTGCTTGAATTGTTTTAGTACTGCATCCTAGGCCAGGCTGCAGTCAGTCAACGAGGGCCTCCAAGACATCAGAAACAGATAACTGGAATTGTACCAATCCCGACACCATGGAATCTTCCCATATATCTCAGCTAGACGGAAAGCCCGAAATAATAATGGCAAAGGCAAATGTACCAGCTGGGCCCGAGGTTCCAGCGTCCACAGAAGAGTCGAACAAAATGGAAAGCCATGAGGAGGAACCAGAACAACAGAATGACTACCCAAAGGGCATCAAGTTCATCTTGCTGACCATAGCTCTTTATCTTGCTGTTTTTATCATGGCCCTAGATAATACCATCATTTGTGAGTTCCCAGTGAACCTAATACAGGACTTGTTTCACATACTAAGAACTGAAAAGCCACCGCCGTACCTGAAATCACTTCTCGTTTCCACAGCATAGATGATATTGGATGGTACACTGCCGCCTACCTGCTTCCTCTCATGAGCCTGCAGCCAACATTTGGCAAGATCTATAGCTTTTTCAAAATAAAGCCTATTTTTCTTGGGGCAATGGCTGCCTTCGAAGTGGGTTCTATCCTTTGTGCTGCTGCACCTTCGTCGGCAGTTTTCATCCTTGGTCGTGTCATTTCTGGCATTGGTGCGGCTGCAATCTATGCTGGAGGCATGGTTATCATTACGTCTGCAGTGCCATTGAATCGAATATCCGTCTATCTTGCAGGCTTCTCGAGTATGTGGGCAATCGCAAACTCAGCGGGTCCACCATTAGGAGGAGTATTCACTGACAGTAAGGCACTGACCTGGAGATTCTGTTTTTGGATAAACCTCCGTAAGTCAACGTATTTGTAGTTTGATAAATTTTACTAACATCCTGTCAAAGCATTCGGTTTCGCTGCCATCATAGCGTTTCTGTTGATATTCAATGAACCAAGGCGTCCATCCTCTCAGCTCACCTACAAGCAACTGTGGGCCCAAATGGATCTGGGTGGAACTGTCTTGTTTGTTAGCTGCATTGTTTTATTGTTCATTGCGCTGCAGCTAGGGGGCAACGAGTTCTCATGGGCCGACAGCCGCGTGATTGTCTGTTTCGTACTCTCGGGTGTCTCCCTCATAGCTTTTGTCTTTTTGCAGCGATTCTTGAAAGAGAGGTATGATCAATGTTCACGAAACCTCAACAACGTCCGAACTAAGTCCGTCACAGAGCCACCATCCCACCACACATATTTCTCAATCGTAGCGTCGTCGCTAGTGTCATGGTTGCGGCGCTTATGAGCTTGAGTGTGACCACCCATACGTTTTACTTACCATTCTACTTTCAATCAGCCAAGGGAACATCTGCCTCGGGATCAGGACTACGATTGATTCCATATACAATCTCCGTGACGGTTGCTGAGCTCATTGTTGGGACAGGGAGCAGCTTCCTTGGCGTCTTTCTACCATTCATGTACGCCGGGACCTCACTCTTCACTGTAGCCGCAGGCCTTCTTTTGACCATTAAGATTGATACTGCTACAGCGAGGCTCGTCGGCTACCAAATCCTGGCCGGTGCTGGGATCGGTTCGAGCATGCAATTATGCGCAACCTCGGTGAGGGCCGCTGTGGCTGACGGGGATATTCCAATAGCAGCTACACTGAGCGTTTTTGCGCCGTTTTTCGGCGCGTCCATGGGAGCGGCGATCGCGCAGAACGTTTTTCGAATCGTACTAAAAGAGCAACTCTTACGCTTCCTTCCAGAGGATGAAACAATAGCCGTTATCGAAGCAGGCGGCACGGCAATTGGTCGAGTTACGAACCCGCAGACGCTTGGGGCAGTCAAGGAGGCGTACCGCTTTGCTCTTTCGCGAGTTTTCATCATCCCTGTTGCAGCCGGGGGGATTGCATTTATCGGTACGCTTTGCATCAAGTGGAGGACGTTGAAGTCAAAAGCGAGGCCTTCGGTTGAGGGAGAGCGCGCAGAAGACGCGGGCGAGAAACGGGGATAATGCGGACTCGACGATCTTCATTACCACTTGCTAAGGACGTGCAAGTACCTACATAGACATTCATGGGGGCTAAATCTGAAACACAAAACGCAGCTTGATAGGAGGCAAAAATATTTGCACGGTCGGTGTTGAGCATGCAACTGGAATCCACACACGGGAAGACATCCACATATCGTCACGCCATAGAGTAAGCCCTAAGAAGTGGGCTCCCGTGGCGGGAAGTCGGGAAACACGTACATACAGTACCTGAATCCACTAAACTTCTCTGGATTAGTGCCGATCCTATGGTTTTTTTATTTGGATAAAAATTGTCAACAAAGGTATGTATGCCTGAACCTCCTGTTGCTACCTAGGGTACTCTAAGGTCTTACGGCACCTTGAAGCCTTCAACTATGGGTTTGGTTGATCAAACCCTGAGGCTTATTATCTGCCCTGTCCTCTGTAACGTTAGGGCCCTGTAGACTCTAACCATTCCTTATACGGAGAGTACGGGATAGTCGTACAAAGACGTAAGATTTTGACAGGGGGCGGGTTGACAGGCACGGGTATGTACGGGCCGACATCTTCTAGGGTGCGATTTACCCGGTATGTGGTGTAGCGTCTACCGCATTTCTGGGTCTCTTGGATTGATGCAGACTCCTGTGGTCCCTGTGAGGGGAATTTGCCTCCTTGTGCTGCAATCGACCTTTTCATGTCTCGAAAAGAGTGCAGGCACTGTGAGCAGCTTGAATAGCCGACCTTTTGTGTCTGCCGTCCCCCATTCAACTCCACATTTTGCCACTATCATTGCATTGCCGTAGCCAGTTCTCTTTTTCCTTCTACGTTACGCAAAAAATGGCGACAAATAGGAAGCTTGCCGTCTTTGTCGCTTGCATTGCAGCATTGTACCAGTTCTGGATAAAAGAATTTGTGTTCACAGTCCTGGGAGTTGGACGTGCGGCAGAGCCGATTGAGAATTTTCCGTTCAGCTGTCGCCGCATTGTACACAAGCAACTCGAGGCTTGCGAAGATTTATGGCTAGATGAAAGCGGAAGAGTTCTTTATGCAGCCTGCTCAGGCAGCATAGCGCGTAGCCAATGGAATCAGGGGTATGTGGAAAAACAAAATAATTCAATTTTGAAAGAAATCATTTGCGGACATCGAGCGATTTGATAAAGTTGCTAACCAGTGGGACAAGGATGTCGAAATTGAATATATCCGGCCGTCGACCTGAGGGCTCTGAGCTAATGGCTCTTTATATTGATGAGCCAAACAAAGAAGGGTTCCGAATGCACAAAATATCCCCCAAAGGCTACGCTGGGGCAACTGGGGACGGCACCTTAGATTTGATTGGATTTGACGCTGAACATGTGGATCCTTCTACAATAAGCATATGGCTTATCAACCAACGTCCGAGTGTGGATGCATCGGGCAAGTATTTGGATGCGCAGAAAACAGGTGACAACGTCACAGTCGACGTTTTCAAACACGTTAAAGGTGAGAAGCATATGCATCATGTCAAAACGGTAGCGAGTCCAGAAGTCTATTCCGCCAATGGGCTGGCGCTCATAGGCAATGACGCCTTTGTGCTCACGAATGATCATTCTGCTAAAGGTAAGTTCTCTTCACCATGAATCCAGGAATATAAACTAACAGAGGCAGTTGGGCTGGTACGTACTATACTAGCATTGAACATCACAATCTTAACTTTTTAGTAGCGTAAAGAGTTCGATCTCATCTTAGGCGGAGGCAATGTAGTTCACTGCAACAAAGCAGGCCATTGCAAACCCGTTACTCATAACAAATTGAAATTCGCAAATGGCCTTGTACGCGGCAAAGACAATCGGATATACGTTCCTTTCGCCGCGCTGCCTTATATCGGCGTCTATGAGCAGACCGCTTCCGGAGCGTTGGAAGAGGTAGACCGTATTGTGTTGGGTATGCCGGTGGATAATCTTTCCGTCGATTCCAATGGAAATATTTGGGCAGGTGGTTTGACGAAGGTTTTAGAGGTCATGGAAGCTGTTAATAATCCTATGAATACGCTAAGCACTAGCACAATATGGAAGATCAAAAAGAATGCGGAAGGAAAATATGAGACGGAGAAGGCTCTTGAAGACGGCGAGAAGAAAGTGGTCAGCGGAGCTTCGACTGCTGTATTTGACACAAAAACTGGTAGGCTATTCATTGGAGGTAAGTGGTCTACTCCAATGCAGAATGATATATTCTGTGATGAACATATGGACTGATGTGTCTCAGGCGTTTCAACACCATTCATGGTTGTTTGTGATCCAAAACAAACGTAAAGACGCTGTTACGGGTTTTCAAACAGCCCATGTAGCTTTGGTGCAAGAGTCGCCGTCTTGGACTATTGTACAAGTACTGCTTTTTGTATACCTCCATATTATCGGGCTGTAATAGACACATGGCATCTGATTCGACACCAAGACTTCTCCTATGTACCTGAAATTTGAATCACATGCGAAAATCTGTAAATAAGTGTGTATACGTTTAGTCCATAGAGATAGTGTTGCAACTTGGGTATTTAGATTTTGATAGCGACGCCAAATGGAAAGAACATGATAAATTAGCATTAAAGAGTATTTCGTTGAGCAGAGTCTGCTTGAAGGGACTAAAATTCAATCTCGCTCAAGCTCCATCATATACAATCTTCAAGAGTTGTGCACCCGGCCCACCGGTCCTACGACGCATTTGTCCCAGTAGGCCCAAGCTGCCTCATCATGTCAGACCGTGTGCGAATCCATTTTCAAGGGACTTGTATTTGCTTGCCTCGCTCTTTAGAATGTCCTTTTTATTGGAACTGAGGACATTTGGGTCTTTGCCATCCCTCTCCATTTCCGCCTTTGTGCGTTCCCGTCGTGCTTCCATCTTGTCAATGGCGTCCTGTAACGCTGGTGGATTTTCCTTTTCCTTGTGTGTATGATGGAAGGGTTTTTTGACGGCATCCATGATTTTACTCATAGATGAACGTCGCTCGGTTTTGTGCTCGTGCTCCTCGCCGGGGGGTACGGGCTCTGTTTGCGGTCAGTTTTGAGACGTTGAGGGAGTCGCAAAAAGTGAGGTTGCGAAGATAATAGAACGGCTCCGCAACGGCGTACCCAGGTGCTCCTCTTTGAGTTCTTTGTTAATGTCTGCCATAGTTAATTCTGTTCTTGTATTTGAGAGAATTAAGTGTGTAAAATCTTGAGTTAGGGCTTTCGGGACGACGAGAAGTCAAGTGCTATCTATAGTGGTATAATTATACATCGCTCGGGGTCGAACCAAATCATACGTCATCGAGCCTCCTGTCTAGAAGGATTCACGCCACCCTGCATACTGGGATCACACGACGACAGTTCCTGAAATACAAGTGGTTCTCAGAATGCGGGGCAGCCATACAAAGCTGACAAGGACCCTGGACGTTGAAAAGTCTCCGAGCAGAGGTTAGTCAGAGGTGTTGCTATAGATCGCGTATTTGGCATTCGATCGAATGATTCTATACTATCCTGATGGTCCGTTTTCGGTCCATACAACTCAGGAACGGAAAGTCCCTATTTGTCCCATGATCAACCTCCGCGAGCAACATCTCCTTCTCCTCCTCATCATCAGTCGCAATAACGCCAAGTCTTTCAAAAAGGTGGTTCACCGGGTCGGCGAGCCTTAGTAATAACATCCAGAGGAAGTCATTATGGGCAGAGACTGGTATATAGAATAGACGACTGTTGGTATTGTCAGCCTCAAAAGCAGAATGATCAGGTGCGGGTACATCCAGCCAAATTGTGGGGCCTAGACGTTCCTCATCGGGCAGACTCTCATTGCTTCTGCGTACCAACAAGCCGTTCGTAAGAATTCGCCATCTTTTGAAGTCATCCAATATCTCAAGACTTAGGGTGCAAGGCTTCAGATATCCACCCAATTCCAGCCACCCACTCTTAACTACTCCCGTGATATCATCTGTAGCATACTCTATATGTACATCTTTTACTTCAATCATGGTATCTTTCTCGTTCTCTTTGTCGTATGCCATGGATACTTCTCCGTCTACGGAGGCCCAAGACCATGTTGGAGCACGATACGCTAAAGGGCGGCTTGACGGAGAACCATCAACCTTCTTTTGATCACTGACCTGCCACAACATCTGATTTTCAAGTCTATTGCGCCACATGCCGGCAATATATCTGTTCCCTGGTACTGGACGCATGCGCTTTGCAAGACCTGAAAGAGCGATAAGTTTATCCCCAGGTACCGTTAACAAGGTCGCAGAGTAGGCCTTGATAATATCGCTCCACTTTCTTAAGAACTCATCCTCCCTCTTGGATACACTGTCCTGATCTTTAAACTCACTATCGGTTTTGCTTGGGATGATCGCTTTGAAATTGGCGTACGCCTGGTCGGCGAAAATCTTTGGGAGTCCGGTAGGGTATTGTTCACATGCATCCATCTCCCTACATTCCCAGAATAGTTCGTACCGTCCAAAATGCAGAACCCTTGGTGCTAACAGCCGCTCTTGAACAACCCATCCGCGTTTATTGATGGGACACTGGGAAACGCTATGCTTCCAGAACATAAAGTCTATCATCATGCATTGAATGTAGCCCGTACCTTCTTGCAAACCTCTAACGCAGAGATTGACATGTGTTGAGTGCAATATTTCTGGGTCTCGGGGGCGGAACAATCCCTCTGAGCTATCCTTCGACGCTGACGCTGATATGTTACAGGAGGATTGCAAATATACTTTGTGCATGAGAGCAGCCTCGCGAAACCAGTCGGACAAATCGTCTTTGTCTTGCATGATGCATAGTGAGTCAATCCATATATATGGGATACCGAGACGCCGCGAAACTACGATAGCTTCTTGAAATGTTCTAGGCATGTCTGATATTGGTATACCGAGACGGAAGGCAGATAGAGTTGATCGATTTAACTGAATAATATGCGCTTTGCCCCAACAGTGACTCAAAGTTGTATACCCTCCAGAGGGCTTTTCTTCGGCTGTGTGAATCAGACGTATTGTTTCTTTCTTGTGTGATGCATCCAGGTATAAGAGCCTTGTTGGGTACCACTCGGGTGTGGCCTTGTCTTCGTTACAAACAGAGTGGTTCGACTGACATATCTCGAGCCAGGAGAGTGCTTTGCCCCATGCCTCGTCCGATGAGGTATCAGATGACTGCAGGTGGTTTTGTGTCGGTAACGCACTGCCTAGAAGCCCACTGTCAGTGGCTGCAACCCTTTATTGTTACCTATCGAGGCCAATACATTAAAAGAATATACCTAAAATTGGTTGTAGCACATGCACACCTAGCGCTACGTCTGTCCCTTGCACACTCACATCATTCCAAGTGATTCCATCACCACTAAAAGCCACCGTAAAGACAAACCCATCCTGATAGCAGTCATCCATGCCCCGCATTAGAATGCAGATGGTGAGCCATTCAAACAAATCTTCCTCTTGGGGCGCTTCATCCGGGCTTCGATTCGACAAACTCAATTCTCTTTCTGTGATTGCTACAAGCTCTGCATTGCGTAGAGCTTCTTGATCAGACGGGGACATCTGATCCCAAAACGAGCGACAAACATGACATCCCTCAGCTGCCGAATTTTCGAGACCTTGTGATGTGCGGTGGTGCGCTAACATAATTTTGCGCCCCTCATCATCTTCGAACTCATCGCTGATAAGGTTATTCCGGTGTTGGAGCACTCCAATGCAGACCTTGCAGAGCATGTTCACTGGATCTCTGCAGAATGCAGGACAGAGGCGCAGCATACAGTGGAGCGGGGAGGTTCCATGTGCCAAGATATACAGTTTTGGGCATAGGAAGATGGGGATAGTCAAGGTGCATGATTGGCGCTTTACCTAGAGTTTGACGAGTTCTGCTTGGCCATTAACGCCACATAATTCTCCATTCACCATCAGGGGTAGCAACATGGTCCAGTTTGACTGGAATGCATTTGTAACCACAATACACAATACAGGAGCTTGAATGGCTGTCTAAGTTTGCGCTCACGACCATACTACAGTGTGGAATCACTTGTGCTGAGACTGTGAAGGCAC
Source organism: Acrocalymma vagum (assembly GCA_028476805.1). Classification (NCBI taxonomy): domain Eukaryota; kingdom Fungi; phylum Ascomycota; class Dothideomycetes; order Pleosporales; family Acrocalymmaceae; genus Acrocalymma; species Acrocalymma vagum. The sequence continues at coordinate 182,212 of JAQGEP010000020.1, forward strand.
TCACAACTCCATATAAGGTGGAATAAACTATTCGATCCATCATTTACACAGCCTTCTAAAATGCCATGCGTTGTTCAGTGTACGTCATCACACCGATTCAGAGCCTAGCTGCCGTCCAGCCTTGCAAAAGCAATGTGCCTATACAAACATGAACAGTTGACAATTGTGTTCAGCGCTTCCACGATTTCGGAGCGTATTCGGTATCAAAGGTAACGCGGGAAATGAGCTATTAACTGAATAAGTTAGATCTCTTATTGTTTGCTCTCTGCAAGCTTAGTAGCACCAAAAGGGTGCTGCAGCCTTGCGGCGCAGCACAATCGATCGTCAAGGCGCCACCAATGATACTTAAAGTTTACCAGCTACTATTTAGCCAGTAATACATCGAGTTAAGTAGGAAACCTGAATAGGATAGGCTCCTATCTCGTATCACGCCCCGTCATGACTTGGCCTAGATGTCATTTCGTGGGGGCCAGCCTTGCGATCAATAACAAATAAATCTCACACGTCTTCTTTTTTTTTTTTAAAGTGAATTTGCATACATCTAACATTAAAATACTCCACACAGTCTAGGGTGGAGTCGATTTGGTTTTCTTGGGGAAGCAATGTCGATAACTGCTCTAACAACGACTTTTACCCCTGCCCCATCTTGTTTGGAGGGATTCTGGACCAGTAGGCATAAGTTGCGCAACCTTATGCTCACAGAAAGAACTGACATCTTGAAGGTACATGGCAATTTTTCGGCGTACCTGAGCCCAAATATTTCAGCGATTGCTTCCCGGAAAACTATTCACCACACAGTATATCGTACTATTCTCCTGGAGTATGTCCTTCTGGATACACTGCCGCCAACACAGAGGTCGAATTTGGCGAAACAACACAGACATGTTGTCCTACGTAAGTGAGCCAATATTACTGAGATAATTTTGAACTTCCTAACGTTTTACCTTTACGTAGGGCGTTTGATTTCACAACCCAGTCAGTGTCCGCGCAGATCCCGGCAATGTGTGTTACTCGATACGACTCCTCTGGAACAATCAGGATGACTAGTCTGGAATCGGGCACTGAGGTTCTTCGTATCGCGCCCTTCGTTGAGGGGGACTTCTTGAATGCCCTTGGAGTTATTATACGCTACTATTCAACAGACTTTGCCAGTTCCACTTCTTCATCTACCTCCACTTCTTCGGAAACTTCTGAAAGCTCCACAACATCCGACTCAACAACTGGAGCGTCATCTACCACAGGTCCTGAATCCACATCCACCTTGCCGCCTCCACCTTCACCCCCATCAAGCGGAGGAATGAGCCAGGGTGCAAAAATTGGAGTTGGCGTCGGCGTAGGTGCTGCAGGTCTTCTTGCAACATCTGCTCTCGCCTTCTGGCTCTTGAGGAGAAGGAAGATCAATAAGGACGCTCAGATGGAGCAATCAAGCAGTCAACACGATTCGGTACTCCAAACACCAGATATGAGGCAGGGACAGCCGTGGAATAATTCTGTCGGGAATTTTGGGTCAAACAACAACACACAGCAGGACCTAGATGAGTGGGTACCAGCGTCCCGGACTAGATGGCAATAGAATGCGCCCACCATTCAAAAAGGGATATGTGAAGGAAGAAACAAATTAGGAAATAAGGCTAATAGTCACCAGAGTTATGACGTAATTGGTCATGTTGTTCGCATAGTAATTAAAATGAATTCACGTGGTATACTACTCCCTTTATGTCTCGGATTATTCTCGAAATCTACCTTTAACCGTCCTGGATACAGCGTGTATACGTCCTTGAGCTGTAAAGATATGCCTGACGATCAGTTTCCAGTACAGTACAGAAATGGCTAGAAGCATTTACAGGGTATATCTCTGAATTCCTCCTAGTTCATTAATAACATAGTATGAAGTTACCGAATGTTCCCTTCACATTCTTAAGATGTGCGGACTCGACACACCAGTTCTACCATTGATGGCATGTAAGCTGTGCTTGGATGCGCACAGTGCAATGTGCCCCGATGCAGTCCTGAGAGAAATAAAACTTAGTGGTTGCAAACTACTGCTTTGTGGGCAGTGCTTTCTATTTTACCCCTCTAATCCGTCATGTCGTGTCACATCTAGCTTCGGAACCCGCATTGTACCATTGTATATTCATGGGGGCCAGCCTGACGAGTATTGTCTTTTAAGTTTCGCAGCCCTCTCTTTGGGGCCACTCAATTTTTGCTGAAGCCTTGTTCTTTGGGGAAAAAGAAAAGGGGCATTGCGCTTGTGCCAAAGCAACAATGTCGATTGCGGCTCTCACTACAATCTTTACTCCAGCACCATTTTGCTTGGGAGGATTTTGGCAAGGGAGATGGGACTGGTATGGACCGGACGCCAGCGGCTACTTTGCTGATTGCTTTCCTAAGGGCTTCATACCGCACTCTACATCTTTCTATTCTCCTGGCCGCTGCCCTTCTGGATATACACCGATCAATACTATTGTCAATACTATCGGCGGATCTGTTACTGAAACAACACAAACATGTTGCCCAACGTAAGTAGACACATATTTCCCGTTTTCCTCTATGCGTATCATAGGTTCTAAAGCGAGATGACTAACTCTAACTGCATTGTATAGAGCTCTCGAATTCACTGCCCAGCTGTCAGACGTACCTGATCCTCCCCTCTGCCGTAGTGATTACAAGTCCGACGGAGCCACTACAACGACTAGAAGGGGAGCAGACGGCAAGACCTCAGTCAACACAGTGACGACGAAGGCCAACGGCAATGTGAACGCCTACGGCATTGTCATTAGGCTCCAGGCGACAGATTTTGTTAGCCCATCTACACCGTCTGAAAGCGCTACATCTATGCAGGGTACTACGGCCTCAGCTCCAACACTAGAATCCACTACGACACCCCCCAAGCCTACAACAACTTCTACATCTGCCCATTCATATAGCGGCTTAAGCGACACAGCTAAGATCGGAATCGGTGTTGGTGTGCTTGCAGGTGTGCTTGCGATATTGGTCATTATAGGACTTTGGTATATCTTTTGGTACTTGCGGAAAGACAGCAGAGAGCTTCGAAAGGACGAATTAGCTATGCATCATAATCAGATATGGCAGCACTCGGAACTCAATAGGCCTGAAACTGAACGACAGGGACTCGCTCCTGAGCCAACCTATGAGTTGGGCGACAATACAAGACATGAAATGAGTGACCTCGGCGCGAGAGTTACGAAAATTCGGCCACAGGAGATGTAGATCAAGCATATCAAACAGCGGCGATTGAAGGCACCATGTATGGATAGTGACTAAAGGGCTCCCGGGGTAACGACTGTATGTAGTACTTAAATATATGTATTTATACCATACCGCGACCTGCTCGGGCTAAGCATTATATCAGTAATATCTTCGTTTAATCTCTAGTATCAGTTTTTCAGGTTCAGGTTTACTGTCTAAGAGTGACCGTCTAGGGCAACACCGGAGCGTGGGTGGCATTTTATTACTTTCGTATGCCCTGCTAATTTGATCATGTAGTCTCGATACCCGCATTAGCGGTGCTCATTAGCCTTTCTTTCCTCCCTTTCTTCCATGCTTTATCGAGCTCTTCTATTTTCCCGCCTAGAATCTGTACATTCCCAGGTTCCAACATGATCACAGCTCTCCTTACATCCACATGACGTAAAATGAGCTTGGTGCCCATTGACATATTCGTATTCAGCCCATCGATACCTCGGAGATCTAAGGCATACACCTTTGCGCCCTTCGCATCTTGGAGGAGTATCTTGAAAGGTCCTTTACTTTGTGGCGCGACTGTTGTTTCGGTTCCGTAATCATTTTCTTGCTCGACCACGCGGACGATTTCCCGGCCTTTTGTTGTCTCTCCGCGTTCTTTGGCTTCGATTGCTTCTACTTGAGCCCATCGTGACTGCCCAATATCTTCAATGTCTAGAATTTGGCAAACCACGGGACCAGACAGAAGACGGGACTGTATCCGAGCATTCAGGACATCTGTTGGAAAGACTGAGGCCGCCGGCTGGTTGAGAGATGTCGTGATATCATCCGACAAGAGACGAAACAGTGCAGTCTGCTTAAGCGCCGGAAGAGGAGTGTTGGGTCGTGTTTTCGAGACAAAATTTTGTAACCATATTGCCGTAGGGTATAGATGACGGGAGTTCAGGTGCTGGGTCAGCTCGGCTAGCAAGTTATTTGCCATTCTCCCAACATTTGACCATCTGGTTATATGCTCAGTCCAGTTTCCGAGGAATAGATCGGTTTAGTTGATCTTGACCTTCTGGCGTGAATATTCTTGAGCTTGACGCGTCGCGTCAAGCATGCCGTTGGTAGGTTTTTGGTCAGCCTTATATTTCTTGGCAAGACCCTGTTGCGGCATTCTGTCCTTACCTTCCATTCAACATTCATCCCCTTTCACTAACGCCCGTCACACGGTCAACAATCTTCTTGCGGACGCTCAAGATGTCTACGATAGCTTCGCCTCGCCCAAGCACCTCGGTTCGTAGCCCCTCGTCCACCAGGACTTCCTTCGAGACTTCCCGACCACAACCACCAGCTCGCCGCAATCGAGCAGCACTACGCGATTACTACGGCCTCAAGAACCAAGGGAAAGATGCTGAATCCAAGATATCGGAGGAATCAACGCGCCCTGATCTAATCCCCGGAGACGATGAAACTCTGACAGAGCTGGATGCTGCCGATTTCAAAGCGGATGCATTTGTTGACGATTTGCTTGCAAAAGAAGGCTTACAGGGCGTATTGAAGGTCGAAGCAGAATTGATTTCTCGTATGATTCCGACATACCCCATGAGGATAGTACGACGCTAATCTTTCTACAACAGAAATACGAAATTTAGATAGCGACCGCAAATCCCTTGTCTACGATAATTACTCCAAGCTGCTTTCCGCTACTAGCACGATTCGCAGGATGCGTGGGAATATGGATCCCCTAGCTCCCACGACACATACTCTCGGACCTGCCATCTCACACATCGCCGAAACCGCGGCCTCACTGTCTACATCGATGCAAGCACTGCCGGCGAAACCACAGGGTTTGGGCATCGATGTTCGCGTTGAAGGACCTGAAAAGGAAAATGGAGACAACTCGCGGAGGCTAAAAGAGAGGGATATGGTACGATGGGTGTTGGACACCCCACGCCGGCTACAAGAGATGATTGACCAAGAGCAGGATGATGAGGCTGACAAGGAATGGGAAGAAATCAGTCAGATTCTGGACAAATGGAAGGGTGTTCCTGGTGTGAAAGAGCTAAGAGGAAAGTGCGAGAGTATTTTGGAAGAAGAGGAGGAATCTGAATGAACTATTTTGTCCAGTTTTTGGTCATCTATCCGAATTCGTTATCAATCGACGACTAATTTAGCTGTCCATTCCATTTGTCAAGGCCCTTGCCAGCGGCTTCCCAAGCAGCTGCAGCTTTAAAAATGCTCAACTCATCAAACCTCTTTCCAACAAGTTGCATGCCTACTGGCAGCATACCAGGGCCATCAGCTACCTTGCCGAAGCCCGCAGGCATGGAAAGCCCAGGATCTATTTTAAATATGTCAGCATAGATTCAGTTCGTGGCAAAACCCAGAACACTTACGTCCAGTTGCATTGAGTTGGCACGTATTCAAAGGCGCTCCAATAGCGGGATCCATCTTCGCTCCAGCATCCATGTCATACTCTGGGTGCTTGCTTCCTACTCTCGGATTCACTGGTGTGATCAGGACATCGAAATCCTTTAGTACCTCATCGTAGGCATCCCTGAGTTGCTGTACATGGCCCATGGATTTTGCCAGCAGTGCTTTGGCATCCGGCTTCGCACTCATAAAGGCAGAATTGAAGAACATGTTTGCGACTGCGGGATTGTGCTTGTTCAGCACCTCGAAGGCTTTCTGGTCAAGCCCCGGCGGCGTAATGTCTGGCATGGCGTATTGCACGTACGGAGTGACATGGTTCAGCAGCCCAGTTGAAGCCATGAATGGCCTTGTGGAGACAGTCCAGATGGAGGGCCCGAGGATGTGCATGGGAATGGAAACTTCCTGGACGTCTGCGCCAACAGATTTGAACTGTTCAATTGCGGCTCGGATTACCGCCTTGACTTCCTCAGTCAAACCTAGGAACTCAAGGCCTTCTTTGATAACACCCACTCGGATCCCTTTCCCTGCGGACTCCGTAGTCCACTCGCCTTTGGCTTCTTTGTCTGATTTCCAGCCATTCAGCAGCGACAAATAGTCGGGGGCGTTCTTCCTCAAAGGAATTTCTGGGTTACACCTAGGATCCATTCCATCATACCCAGCCAATACACTTAATAACAAGGCATTATCCTCTAATGTTGTAGTCATGGGGCCGGTATGGTCAATGAAGGGAATGAGGCTGATAATTCCCGTGTACGGAATCAATCCATGTGTAGGCTTTAACCCATATACACCTGCATACGCGCTCGGGATCCTAATACTTCCTCCCTGATCGCCGCCAATCGCCATATTGACACTTTCACCCAATCCTTCATCGTTCGCTGCGAGGCCGTACTTCTTCCGCCAGCGTTTAACCTGCGACGCAGCGACAATTGCACCACATCCACTACTGCTACCACCCGCCGTGTACCCTCTCAGCCACGCGTTATGCACCGGTCCACTCGCCGACGTAAAAGACAGCGGACCCACGAATTGTACCGCCACTTTCCAACACCCTCTTCACAATCTTAGCATCAACTTCCGGAATCGGATACTCGCTTTTTCCCGTCAGAAGCTCGGGGAACGTTCCTCCCGTTAACGGCACCCCAGCAATCGACACATTATCTTTCACGACTACCTTTTGGCCGTCCAATCTCTTGTCCAGTGGTGTAGGACTTGTGACAGTAGTTTGGTGGCTCCATGTATTTAAAGGATTTTTCGTCCCGTCGCCGGCGAGCTTCTCCCATGTTCGTGGGACGGTAGCTGGGTCGGGAAGGAGTCGTGGGTCTGTGTAAGGAGGTAGGACATTTATGACGGTGGCTGAGGCGTCAAGTCCATTTAGGAGGTGCCGGTAATGTTCCTCTTCCTCCGCGGGGATGACGACATTGTACGATTTTGCGGTTTCGCGTAAGGTTTCTAAGTCCACTGTTTTGAGGGAGGAAAGGAAAAGTGTTAGCTCAGGTGTAGACTCTAAGGACAAGTGTTGTAGATGATGTAATAGAATGGAATAGGGCCATACCGGTAGGAGCATCGTTACTCAGAAATACAACCGACATATTTACAACCTTTGTTCGCTATTCCTCCGTGAAAGCTCTGCCGTCCTATAATACAATTCAATCCAATTCGATGTCTATCTACAAAAAGCTCAGCCCAGCCTGTCTCGCACGACCTCACTCTAGTCTCCTCCCTCATATATATCCATCCCTTCGGCAAATAAATACACATACCCGTCCGTTATCAGTCAGACCTCAAGCTACTGATAAGGCGTCTAGCCCCTCCCCTCTGCGCATTGAATCATAGTGCTTGATTTGGGTACACGAGACGCCGAAGCGCGGTTCCTGTCGGGAGTAAAGAGCCGCTCTGCTGTGGAGCGGAGCTTATCGGGTGCTGACCGATAGGAGATTAGGCCTACAGACAGGACAGGGCTTGCGGGAATAAGCCTGGGGGAGAGGGGTAGAGGATATGGATATTGGATGGGATGGGGCGGATTCGTATGGGTTGTTGATGGAGTTTTATATTTTTGTTTGTTTGTAGACACACATTTACTGAAGTAGATATGTATATAAGTGTTATTTCACAATACTCTTTATCTTCTATTTGATGTATCTTATTCTACAGGGAGCAAATAGTCTCAATATCTACGCAGTAACCCCAAACAAATAAATAATCATCCAATGTGTACAAGAGCATGTGTCTTTCCCTGGCCTTGAACTGACTGCTGGTATACCCATTCTAAATCCTCGATCCCAGAAAACGTAACGCCGTCTATGATGCAATGTAATCTAAACCTGAACAAAGGAAAGAAAAGATAGGCGCCTGTGGGCGTGGTCGATCGTATGTCGATGTAAACGGTATGCCACAGCTGGGCGGAACGAAGCGCCACAGCTTGCACGTTCGCGAAAGTAAGTCCGCGTTGCGTGTTCGTAGCTCAAACGAAGGAAGGCAAAGGCTCTTGAAAATGCACCACATCAAGCAGCGCATTTGGCCCTTTCGCCATCCCTCTCCGCACACTCTTTCTCCTTGTCACCCCTAACGTACCCCTCCTTACCCAGATGCTCTGCCTCGGCCTCCGCTTCCGCTTCCTCCGCCCTCGCCGCCCTCTGATTCAGTAAACTCAAATACGTCTGCCACCCAATTGCAATAACACCTCCAAAAATACTGCGATACTGAATCGGGATAAATGTGAAGCTGAACGCTGTCACTGCGGGCCAGATCTTACAGCTATTGATCCAGGAGACAGGGACAGTGTGTTTAATACGTTCGACGATTTCAGGAGCGGTAGCGCCGGAGAGAAGGGACTGCATGCCGAAGAAGTAGGAGTTAAAGATGGGGGTGAAGAGGATTTGGTTTACGACGACCTATTTTGGGAGAGACAAAATGTTAGCATGAACAAGGAGTTTGAGAGCTTAGTTACGAATGTTGCTTTCTCTGCATAGGTATCGTTCAGTATACATACCTTAGTCGTCAACGACAAAATCTTCGACTTGTAATTAAACGCCTCTCCCAACCAAAGAAACCACCTATACCCCGGCACAGCCGCAAGTCCCCCAATAAGCAGCGCCCTCCCCGTTCTCGCCCAATCCCTATCCTCACTCCACTGCTGTACCCAACCCCTTTCCACCTCTTCGTCTTCTTCGCCAGCTACACCTACATCCCCCTCCCCCGCTTTCGATGTACCTTCAACAGCCACCGAACCCCCAATACTCTGCGCAACAAGATCCCCAACAAAATATATCACCAGCGCGCTGACGAACTGTGTCATGTATGGTCGTCGCTGCTGCACGCGCCCGTATGCGCGGAAGGGCTCGTATATGGGCTCGAGCCAGAGCCAGACGGGACCGGGAATCGTCTTGGTACTCGCTGGCGCTGTTTGCGCGACAGGCGGCGGCTTCGAGGCATTGTGACGGCGGATGATACGTGGTAAGGGGCCGGTTCTGACGGATGATGGGGCTGTTCTAAGGTTGTGGCGTATGGTGGGTGTGAATGTAGATGTGGTTGTTGCGGTGCGCCGTAGACCCGTACGCAGGGCCCAGGCGCAAGATGGAGGTATCATGAGTGGAGATGTCGTTGTTACATAGAGTCTGTTAGGAAATTGATGTAGCGGGTAGCTGTGGTGGGAGTGTAGAGGGAATGCGCCGCCAGCGCAGCAGTAATCACGTAGCCGTGGCTTGTGACGAGTTACCGAGATTCGGCTTTCGGAAAGCCAGCACCGGAACTGTATCGGATCTGCGGCCTTATTAGTCATCTCAGCGTTGCTCACGTGCAACATCTCAAGTCTCAGCTTTCGAAGCAGCTCAAGCAAGACACGATCAAGTCGCTAAATAATCAAACGGATTTTCATTCATTCCTCATCCAAACCTTCTAAAGCCTAATGGTAGAATACTGGGGGTATGCGCAATAACAAAAACTCGTTTCGAACCGAATAAGAGGATCCCGCGACGCCTGATCATGCTGAAAGTATAGAAATGATTTGGTCATTCAGTGCTTAGCAGCTCACTGGACGCATTGGAAATACCACTGGTTCTCTTCCTTGCATTTGAAGCCCTTGTTGCACTTGGTAGGACCCTTCCAGCCCTCACCACCGCACTGTTCCCAGTCCTCTGCAACATCACCGCCAGAGCCGGAGCCAGAGCCTTCCTCTTTTTCCTCCTCCTCCTCATCATCGTATTCGGATTTGCCAGTAGCAGCAGGCCTCGTGACGGTAGCCAGAGTGGTAGGAGTATCGTTGGAAGAGCCGCTCTGGGCGGGCTTGGGGGAGCTGTTACCAGAGCCAGAACCAGAACCACCGGCGCCACTCCAGACCTCGCCTCCAGGAGCTTTGAAGTCGCTGTGGTCACCGTCCTCTGGGTTTCCACTTCCGGGATAGATACTGTATTTCAGACCCGGGTCACTCATCTTGTAGTCACCAGGGATGGAAATACCTTCGGGAAGGTTCGCAGATCCAGATGAGGTAACCTTGATGTGAATGCAACTCATGTAGAACTGAGGCTTGCCTATCTCATGCATAGCAATGAGTTCGGGACGAAGTAAATATTCGCCAGCAGGAACATCAGGGACAACGACATTGTGGACACCTTTGTTGTCAATGAGGGCGCGGACACCCCACTTGCCATCAGCCCAGCCATGCTCAGCAATCTTGACCCAGCCTTTACCAGATGCCCCAGATTCGGCAGGAGCAATGTAGGTCATGACAGGGCCCATGTGGGACTATATCAAAAGTGTCAGAAATAGTGTCTGCAACTACCAGAACAATACGTACCTTGTCAATGATCATGTCATTGGCATCTCTGCTCTCGTAATGCCATTCGATGCCAACCTTGTCGCCGCCTTTGACCTCAACAGGGTTGGTGGCCTTGTCTGCTATGACATTGCAAGTCATGTCCTTGGAGTTGACATCGGTGACGGGAGAATCGTTTGGAGGCGCATCGATGTATTTGCCCTTGCCATCGGGTTGCTTGTCGCCGTTGATGACGACGTTCCAAACTGTCGTGTGAGCTGCGACCAGTTGAGCGCCGGAGGCGGCTGCTAGAGCAAGGAGAGTAGAGGTCTTCATTGTGAGTTTGGAAATGTTCAGATAAAGAATGTCAGAAAAGGAAGAGAATGACGAAATCAAATTCGAACCAGTCGAAATGAGAAGCAGAGAAATGAGTGGAAAATGAGTGTTAGCGTCAAGCCTGTGTGGTTCTCAAAGTTGAGGGTGTCGCGAACCTCTTATACTAACCTTAGCATGTCCATACGGGAATGCGGTAGGAGGTCCCATCCTTCATGGTGATTACTGACTTGAATGCGCTACACTAACAACAGCCACCGTCTAGTTCCCGGCGCCATACGAACCAGCCTTGCGTTGCACAATCCGGACTAGATCAAACGGAGAGTTCAATTTGGTATAGGCTTTCGTATAGCCATTGTGAAAGAGGTTAGCGTGCCCCAAGAGGTTGCTTAGTAGTCATTATTTTATTCCGAAAGGGAACTTTTTACAGCGTGGATATTGCGAGCGCAGCGGAATTCGAGGCGCGTCGGGCTCGCTAATCTGCATACCCTTGGGCATATCCGTTGGTAAATCGTCAGCAATGACCGACGGGCATTGGCGCTGAAGATAGCTCGGACATGAAATGTAGTAAGTAGAATGCGACAGATCACAATGGCTCGGTAGCTTCTCCAAAAGAAGTTGTTCTTATGCCTTGAACTGTTACTTGTTCCCACTGTGCGATCTTGTCGTTTCACAGACGAAGATTGAAGTGACGACTGTTGATGCCAAAGGTTTCATGAGTGCGGGCGGGAAGGCACAACGAACTTGACGGGAGGCTCAACACATCTCTCATCTCAAGTGTCTCTTCAGTTCATCCTAGAGTTGTTGCAAAAATTAGATCTGAGAGGATAAAGGAGCGAACGTTTTCCGCCAGCACCGTGGGGTTGAGACAACTAGACTGGCCCGGGAACTAACCTAAGTGGGGGTTAACACATCAGAATTTCCTTGAGGGGAATCAACAAGCAAATGCTCATAAATTTCTAACTGGCAGTATATGGCGGCAGCTAAGGGCAGTACAGAAGGTGAAGTCGCGAGATGTGTGTAGAATGAGGAAGATTGCTGGGGTTGCTGAGGTTGCTGACGGGACTGGCAGCCATGCCCGGTCGTGCCTGCCTTGGAGTTCGCGATTCCATGTCGTTCCTGCCACACCAAACATAAACTCCGACGGCCCCAGCGCCATTGCTGGTGTCATTTCCAACCGACCCCCATGCCTTTCCATAGATACTCTCCCCGCTGATGAAAGGAGTCCGATATACGAGATGGAAGAACTTCAAAACGGTGTTTCTTTTCTTTTATCGTTTCCTCGAATCGGCCAAATCGGCCCTTCCTCATTCCCCGACCGTACAACACCGTAAACACACATACTTTCAGGTATCAGTACTAAAGCTTCCATTCTTCACAGAGTCTTAAATCTGCTCTTTGAGGACGACGACAAACGAGTATCATTGTGGGGCATGAGCTTGTGTAGCGCTTCATCTTGAGATGATGTCAGCCACAAGCTTTGATATGTGGTTCATCGGTCACATACTAACTTTAAATATTCACCGGAGGCTTGTTTTCGCCCCGCGAGGGTATTTCAGGTCACATAATAGAAACATAGTCGCTAAACTGGCTTTAGGTATCGAGTAATTCATCACGTCCACTCGCTCCAATGGTAACCTTCCATATATCCATACTCATCCTCAAGGAACGGCAGTGTCTTCTGCGGTCCTTCAACTTCAACAATATAGCCTTGTGCACAAATGGCTAAAGAAACATTTGTCTGCGACGCATAGAAATCATCGTATTGTACCTTCATTGCGTCCCCCAGGCTGCGCACATTGCCTCTTGGATGCAATGTCTCCCACGGTTTGACGCACACTTCGCCTTGCAAGTCTTGAGCACCATCAGAAGCGCGTCGAGGCGGGATCCAAGACGGCTGATAGCAATGTCCCCAATGGTGCCATTCGAACTCCAGAGACTGTTTAGCTGCCCGGCATCGGACTGTAGCTTGTCAACTCTAATCCATATGGCACTCTGCCTCCATGTTCCCCTAGCAGGAAATAAATTAAAAGCAACCCACATACCATACGGCGCCCGCACATCCGTAACATTAGTATTATGACCCGCCAAGCCCGTCCACAGCGACACGCGCGACGGACAACATTGCGCCATGGTGCAGAGATGCTTTTTGTAGAATGTCCCTTGTGTTGCGAAGTGCTGGTGAACGGCTGGTTGGTAAGCGAGAGAGTTTAGCAATAGGTCATAGTCGTCAGTCATGATAATGATGAAGTTTGGCTTTTTGGCGTGGGTGGATGTAGAGGGAAAATTGATGTTGTTTGATAAGGCATATGTTTGCGTGGTGAGGAGGGCAAAGGTTAGAATGGAGTAGGTGGGGAGGAATAACATGGTGGGTTGGCGGTATTGGGGAGTTCAGGGAAAATTAGTATTGTCATATGAAAATGCGAATAGATTTAGATACGGGGGCTTTAGGTTTTCGCATGGTTTTCAATTTTTCTTTTTTTTTTTGAAATGTATATACTGTGAAGTCTCAAAAGAATTCTTGTCGTGGAGAGTCGGGATGTATCGCCACTTGGGGTATTGGGATGTAAATACCTAACCTAGTACCTATAGTAGATTGATCCGATGAATAGAACAATAGTATTGGTCTGCGAGTCATGCGCAAAGTGTAATGTGTATATGTGCCCGTTTGGTGTGCTTGTCGGTAAGAGATTAGCGGGAGATCATTGAGGGCGGAAGTCGGGGATCGGGATGTGGAGTTGGATTCTTTTAGCGGTGGGATGCAGGTGTATCTATGGAGGTTTATTACTTGGTATGGCAGATTTGCGGAGTTTGAGGGGAGATCATCACATAGACTTATGTTTTGATGCCTGTGTTATTGGTGAAGTGAAGTATCTTGTGGATAGTTATAGGATGTTAATACATTCGATTACAAGCAGGTATGGTAATGTTTTATGCTCTGCTAGAATACTATGCATATCTGAGCTTGGAATTAGTTTTCGGCTCCTGGGGTTTTATAAAGTATTCGATTCATCCTATATCGATCGTTGAATTTGCGAGGCTCCGCTCCCTTCCAGCTTGGTTGTCCATCTTACTAGTAGTTTTGCAGTGACCTGCTTCCCCATGGGGTCTCGTGTACCCACGCCGGGACCTTTTGAGGGGAGGAAGTTGGAATTTGATGGCTATTTCCCTTACGGGATTGTATGAATCATTACTTAAGTTCGATGATGTGTGATTTTATGGAAACAGGCAAGTCGTGAATAGTGCGTAGAGCTTGGGGTGGATTGCGGGAAGGATTCCTAGTTTGAAGGGAATTTTTGTTGATTTGCCAGAGGGAATTGCCGATGTGAGTATGATGTGTTAATACTGATCGTTGAATAGTTTAGGACAATAAGAAAAATAAAATAGTTATCTTGAGTCTGGTTTAGCATGAGGCAGTCCATACGAGTTTGAATAATGGATCTGGTTGTCCCGAAATATCTTTGGTGTCATCTAACTCTGAGTGAATCAAGTTTATACAAGTCGATCAATATTTATATCGTTTAGTGAGATATTCTTATGCATATATAAGGTTGTGGATAAATCTTATTAGGAAAGCTTATATCTTAGGCTCCAGCGTATTCGCCACCAGAGGCTTCGGTTCAACACTCCCACAGCGGGTTATAAAGCAAACACATACTCTGTACGTACAGTAGTCAAGCACAAGTTGAGTGACGCTATATTGGAACAAGCCTTTTCTTGCGTTTTCTATGTCAGCTCAGATATTTGTCTTCACACGGAGCATCCTCCCATGCGCAAAACAGCAATGGTACCAGCAGCGCCAGCCGCTGTAACCGTTCCCAGTTGGCGAATAAGATTTGTACATGAACAAATCAGAATCTAGTATATAAGTGATTTTCTCACCAATAAGTCAATCCCTACCTTGTCTTTTGTTGTTCTTGTCTCGTGCCAAACGACCGTACTCAGGATTGGTCAAGGCTACCTCTCTGCAAGGGGCATGACTCGCGGACAAGTGCATCCTAATGTAAGTTTACGAAAAAGCGTAGTCTCTTGGCGTCTTTATTGTTTCGTTTGGCCATCTATTTTATCTCTTATCTCGTTTTCAAGGTGCATCCGGCAAATGATTAAGTACGCTCAGTCGTAAAGTACGCAGCGTAGCCGCCCGATCCATATTAGGCATTCAACGGAGTTGCTCGCGGAGTTGGACTGTCGCTTACGCTTGTATATCACTGGATCCTTTCTTTTCTCATATTCTCATTGGATGCACCAGGGTAACCGATGCCGCATGTCTCGTCAGGGTGAAAGTTCTGGAGGGTGGGTAAGAGTGGGGTAATACGAAACCGAACTCGGATAACAATGAAGCAAAAGGGCTGCACATCGAGTGCGAAGGAGGGGGCCTGGTTCTGTGTCGAGGAGGAATCAGAAGTCAGACCGAGGGAAGCTTACTGTCTTCTCGTATGGATTAGGTTAAGGGTTTCTCGTTCGAGTATGTGGCGCTGATACGCCAATGCCAAGTGCTGAAAAGTAAGGAAGAGGCGTCACTCTGATCAAAAGCATTCACCACCTAACCAGTGTCTCGGTACCTGCAAGACCACACGGCCAGATCCTCCGCGTATGATGGGAGAGGGGCGATGGGTTGATTGGTAGCCCGTGATCAACTGTTTCGCAGTTATCATTCGTCCAAATATCGACCTTGCAAGCCAGTCCGGGCGTAGCAAAAAGATCCCATTCACATCACGGCGGCAAAGAGCAAATAGAATCCCGCTCATAGACTCTTAAACTGTTGGCCGGGCGCGAGGAGGGTACCCATCTCAATACGTACTTATAGGCATACATAAATCCCTTACTCTTTCCCCCTTGTACATTCTCCATTCCCACCACTGTTCTATTCTACGGTTTTCTTCACTCCTACCTTCACGCATTCAAATACCAAAATGGCTGAATATGTAAAGGTGCCGGAATCTGTGCCTTGCCCAAATCATTACATCCATCCGTATCACTTTTCAGAGCTCAGTCTAGGCACTGGATCAAACGAGCAGCAATACTTTCGAGCCTTACTCTTCTTCAACAAAAAGCCCGATGTTACCGAACACTTTTTCCACGAGCACTGGAAATCAGTGCACGCTGATCTCACCATGCAGACGCCAGATGCCGGCGTAAACCTTGTTCGCTATGTTCTGGTATGTTGCAAGCAAACTTTGCTGCTCGAGTCGCAGCAAGACTTAGATGTCTATGTTCTGACTGGACGTCAATAGTTTCACATGGAGCAAAAGAACCGAGAAGAGATACAGCCATTACTTGAGGCGAGCGCAGGAACCATGCAGCTCGTGGAGTGGGATGGCTGTGCAGAGTTCCACGCAAAATCTGCTGATCACTTCACTGCCTTCATGAAGTCCATTTACACCTCTAGTCATCTCGTCGGTCAGTTGCTCACGAAATACTTACAAACATTGGATCTAACAAAAGTCACACCAGGCTGCGGCAAGCGTTTTGCAGACGTAACAAAAGGCTATCACATCATGTGAGTGCCCAAATGCCTTTTGCGTTCTTGCACAGCTAATCTGTCACCAGGTGTGGCTATGACAACCTCATCATGGGCCCAGCCATCCCCGCCGCTGGGGCGAAGGACGGCATCCTAGTCGGGGACCCACGCTTCAATTACACAAACAATGACGCCCCAGCAATCAAGCATGTCGAGAACGAGGATAAGGTTGACAGTGGCGTAGAAGAGAATGTGGCTCAGATTTGAGGATGATTTAGATCTGAATTAGGCAAACTCAATACGGGGAAAGCATTACTTTTGATTGATACCTTGGAATTTATTACATAAGTGGATACATTTCTCAACTAGTAGCGAAGCATATTGTGGCTTAGCGATGTTTGAGCGGCGTCGTGGTTGTTGCTTGTTCTCTTCCTTTCTTTTGGTTTGTTTCTTTTTAGGTGACGAGGTTTGCAAGGTAAATAATATTTAGTATTCCTTGTACTTCCATGCTCGGTGCAAGACATGCGGCACAGCAGTATGTGAACTCTGACCCCTGCCCTTGCAATTCAATATCCCATCAGCAGCTGAAGTGGCTTGTGAGGCACTGTCACTCAAGGGTAAGCTTAGGAACAAGCGATCCATTCTGCCGTCCTGTGTTACTCAAAAGTATGCACTACTATCGCAGTCCCCGGATATTGGGCTCGCGATCCACGAATTACGCCTCATAGACCGAATCCCCAGGCGCGCCGCCAAATCACAATCCTCATTCCATCCACAGGTCACCGCTTCTTATCAAAGCCCATTACTAGAACTTAGATGAGACATACCCCAAATAATACACACATACACAACCTCAAACTAGAAATGTATTCTAGGATTTTCAAATACCGCTACTTGTAGCAACCCTTTTCAGATATCGCATTGCAATAGGCGCTAAGTTTTGTACTGGACGCTTCCCTGCATGCGCGTTCGCGGCCCGGGGCCGACAGCTGCACGCGAGTCTCACCGGAACTGGTTCTAAGGAATGGTCATACCTGGGTAGAGGGTTTGGCTTATTGAGTCGCTTCGAATCACAGAGTAAGTTTACTTGTAGGTGTGCGAGTGTGTATGCAGGGTTCACAGAGTAAGATGTGCAGTGTGCCAGGGTTCGCACTGCTGAGCCCTGGTCTGGTCCGGAGCCAATCCAACGAATGATGATAATTGAGAGGGCCTGTAGCGTTCTCGAATAGCGATCCTTCTTTGAATTTGTTCTTTCTGTTAAGCCGTCAATTGCCTACCTGCTTCAGGTGATCAGATAAGCCTGCGAGACTTGCTTTCGCAGTGTCAGCTGTGGCTGGACTTCTCACTCTTTGTGTAACGCTGTAACACCAATGATGTTCGTCGATAGCTTTTGGAGGTGGAAATGGGGCGTTCTGGGTTTGTATGCCTTTCCTTTGGCTCGGTTACCTAGAGGGGAGGACTGAGGGTTTGTGTAGCGTCCGCGTTGCCAGAATGTTGGGGTTCAGGATGGGGGCTGTTCACCTCCGAGGCATTCTATCTTCTTCAGACGAAATATCGATTCATATAGACAAGTTCGCCATCCAGAGAAAGAAGCCCCGAGTCGTCAATCTACCTGCTGAAATAATCCTTAGCATACTCCGTACAATAACCGCGCCTCGGGCTAGTTTGGGCCGACGTGCAAGCCACCATCAAATGGCTCCCACTCGATTCGGCCTTATCGCCGAATCTCGAACACCTTTCTCTCAATAAACAACATCAAAGCCTTCCAGCCCGCACTTTCGCCACATTATCTCCGTTGATAAATACAGCACGAAACTACAGCGACGTCGCCCAAAATTAAAAAAAGAAAACAACAAAAGTGCAACAATCCACCCGGCTTATTGCGCAATCCCCACTCCAGGGGTCCAGCCAAACCTCGTATGCAGGGCCGCTCGCGTGCCTCCTACCCTAAAAGCGTTACCCTGTGCAAGAGAACTCATTTACACGATGTCTAGTTGGACGAGAGTCGCGTGCCGGTTCCTGCAGCTGCAGCGTCATTCAAGCGCAACAAACGAAGCATAGCGCTGGGATCTAGACTACCGTATCGCCAGAGCATCTAGCTATCATGAGGTTAGCGACTAAGCAACTTCGAAGGCGAGTCTGAGGTCGGGGACCCCGCTGTGGGGGTACATTGGGTACATAATGTTTGGTCTTGCTGGAAGAATTGGAGCGGTGGGAAAATGTCTTTTCAGAGTAAATTGACGAAACGATTTTCTATGCCGGCGGAAGTGGTTGGGAGGACGGAAACAGTGGGAAATAGCTGCGGAGCGAGCGAGATTAGTCCAAAGTGAGCTCTGTGGAAAAAGAAAATGCAATTCGAAGGTTTTTGCCTTGCTAATAATTTCCCAGTGCATTCTCATCCATTATCAAGATTGTCGTGGGCAATTGCCAGCCAGCAGAAAATGCTCCCTCTGAGGAAGAAGCCGGAATACACCACGAAAGTGAACACGATTTCAATGACACCGAGAAAGTCACCGAGCTAGACATATCAGAATTGAGCATCACGCAGAATCTAGCTAAGGAGCAAGCACCTCCCGAATCACCGAACCCAGAATCAATATCAGCCTCCAATACCACATCACCAGCAGTATTCTGGGTCCACGAAGAAATAATAAGCCCACGATCAGCATTCTTCCAACAAGCAATACTCCGCACAAAAAACGTAAACGAAAGAACAATCCACCTTTCCAACCAAGATCCCGAAATCTTCAAACTCTACCTCACCCTCCTCTACACCAAACAACTTCCCATACTCCCCCTTACAACCCCAAAGCAAAACCCCGACCACGAAAACAAACTCCTTTGCACCCTCTACGTCCTCGCCTCACACCTGCAAGACACACTGACCAAAAACCTCCTCATCGACGCCCTAATCCATCGCTCACGCGCCACAACCCCCAACGGCTCGCGGTACTTCCCCGGCGCAAGCTGCATCAAGATCATCTACGAGGGCACACCACCAGACAGTCCCGCTCGACGGCTGCTTGTAGATTTCTACGTCGATCATTTGGAGATGAAGGTTTCGAGGCAGCGGAGAGATTTAATTCCTAGGGATTTTTGGGTCGATGTTGCGGTGCGGGCGTTGAGTAGGAGGCCGTTGCCGAAGGGGGTTACGACGGCGGATTGTGATACTAGGGTTTATCATTGTGAGGGTGGAGGGGAGTTGGGAGAGGAGCGGGTGAGATTGTCTGGGGTGGGTTCTGCTGAGTCGATTTCGCGGACTTCGAGAGGGAACTCTGTTGGGTGAGTTTTGGAGTGGGAACGTTGGAGCTGGGTTGTTGATTGAGGGGGTGTGGTGAGAACTGGGGGTTTGATTCGCTCCAAAAGAGATTTCACGAATGCATACTGTGTTAGAGTTCATAGGCCCTTTACATGGCATCTACAATGAATACTTATCTGACACGAAGTTGAAGTGAGTACGTTGAACGATAAGTATTTTGAGCGACAATGGCACAAATGCATCATTGAAGATATATAACCCACATCCTACAAATACTTCAACTATCTACCTACAACCCTTCAAACCATCCCTTCCACCCACTCATCATCCCCAATTTCCACACCACACCCCACGATGTCAGACGCACACACATACACAGACACAGCCCCTCCCATCCTGCCTGTCTCATTTATCTTACCCCTCCACGAGCCCCTCCAGTAGCCCAGCATCCCACACCAACACCAAAAACCTTCCCGAAAAAGTAATGTAAGAAAAGCACTGCCCCCAAAGATCCTTGCGATCCCTGTCTTTCTGCATATTTTTTACGTTAGGTGGTGCTTACTGCGAAGATTAGGAAATAAGATACGGAGGGACATGGATGGTGTTGGTGGTGTGCGAGATGATGTACCAGCGGTGAGGAATGAACGAATTTGACAAGATTGCGAGAGAGGAGGGACATAGTAGAAGGAGGGTGGAATAAAGGGGAGGAGAAAGTCGTGCTGCTAGGTGATGATAGGAATCGGATGGCTAGAATGATATAGATACCATTTAGAAAGATGTTAGCAGCGTACCAAGATTCACACGCTATTTCCGTCAGGAATACAACACTCGCCACAAAACATCTTAGGACTACACCCCTCCACAGGCCTTAAAATCATATCCAACACCTCCCCAGCACTCGCTCTCTCCCTCCTCTCCACCACAAGCATCCTCCTAATCCAACCCACCGGCCTCGTTTCACGCTCCCCGCAATCCTGTTCCTGTTCCCACTGTCTCAATAGCGTCTCCGTCGCCTGAGTATTAGCATGATATTTCGCGCTGCCAGAACCCACACCCCTGAAATACGCCGTCAACCACTCCCCATCAAATCCCCTTAACGCAGCCAGCATTTCGAAAAACACGCAGCCCAGGGACCATATATCAGCCGACATATTGCGCGGCTCGTACGCCGCCACTTCCGGGGCGCAGTACCGCGGGGACGCAGGCGTGAGTCCGGACGTGGTGTCTAGGAAGTCGCGTGAGAGACCAAAGTCCGCTATAAGCACGTTGTCGTCGTTATCCACTAAGATGTTTTGCGGCTTGATGTCGCGGTGCTTGACGTCGTTGACATGCAGGTAGCGCAGCGCTGTAGCCAGACAGCCCATGAACGTCGACAACAGTTGCAAAGGGTATTCTGAATCTGTCGGCGCGCGATTTCGACTACGACTCGCATGCTGCATATATCTACTCAGATCGCAGCGTGCTACGGGCGACATGAGGACGCCTAGGTTCTGCAAGTCGGTGTAGCTACCGACATATCGAATCGTGTGTTTATGATGCAGCGTTTTCATAATGAGCATTTCGTTCTGGAAGTCTTGCATTGCTTGTTTGGCATTTTTTCCAAAGGCGGTGCGCCTATGGATTCTTTTCAATGCGTACAGTTTGTGGCTGGTTTTGCTTTCTATACAGTCGACTTGGCCGTAGGCGCCACGGCCTAGACAGCTAAGTACGGAGAAGGGGAGCTCTTCTGAGGAACTGGAGCTGAAGTGGCAGTGTTTCCCGTTTTCGAGGTCGAGCGATGGGGTTAGGATTATTTGTTGGGTTGCTGTGATTTTCGTCTTGGTGGGTTGGGGGAGGAAGTTTGGGAGTTGCCGCTCGGAGACTGGGAACCAGGAGTCGCTGAAGCCGGTTTGTATTAGTTGGGTGAGGAGTGGGAGTTCGTCGATGACTCGGAGAATAATGTATATCCGCGGGGTTCTGTGTGCTGGGTTGCCTGCTCGTTGGAGGAGTGTAGCTATGTTTTCGATGTCGGCGTCTGTGAAGCTTTTAAGAGGCTTAGATGTGTTGAAGTATGTGTCGAGGCGCTGAATAGGAGTTAGGAATGGCGGGATGGTTGGAGACATGGTTCGTTTGTGATTATAAATAGGATATGGTATTTGGATTTTCTTTTTTGACCAGTGTTTTCTAATGTGCTCGTTGTTGGATTGGATAAAAGAGAGGCTTTAGTGTTCTGAGGGCTGACAACGAAGTACTGGCGACAAGGATGAGAGCTTAGCGACTGCGCCGCCTAGGCAGCTCGACGCTCATTACAAAAAGCAGAGATATGCGATGGTTTCAATGAAGTGTGCGAACGTGGAATAACTGTGAGGGATTTGTAGACGTAAGGTTACGAGCTTTAGCGTACAGTCGTGGGCCATTGTAAGAATGTATTCCTCTGGGACAGCCAACCACGTTCAAGACTCCCATAGATATCCTGTGAAATGCACCGAGTGTGCCAGAAAGCAAGGTCATAACCCACCATAGCCTAGCATGGACTACCAATGCTACTAATCACACAACACTTCTCCTACATCCTCATCCCACCCATCCTGTAAACTGTCCTAAAGTTGATCTGCGACGGCCCCCTTTGCAACCACCACCCCAGCCACAAGCCACGCCGGAAACCAAACCAACCAAAATACTACTGGGGTCCAGAGGCCCCAGATATACCACCCTTCGGCAGCAATGGTCAAGAAGTCTACTATACTCATACCAAAATACTGCGTCGCGAAAAACACAACCATGATGGGGTTCAGTAGGAATAGCAACACCATCTGCAGTCCGCAAACCAATATATTCTTTGAAGGCCGTACGAATGATAATGGTGACGATAATACGCCGACGAGGAAACTGAGACTAAAATTTACTGTGGCGAGTGCGGCGAGGAACATGCCGAGGAAGAGAAGGGAGAAGGATTGGAGGAGGGTGGTTTGTTGCGTCGTCATGGGTGTGGTGCTGTTGAAGAAAATGGCAATTGTGAGGGGGAGGAGCGCGGTGACGTTGACGGCTGTGAAGAAAATTTGGCGATATTCGGAAGCCGGAACCCAGTGGAAGGCCCAGAGAGGGAAGAGGCCGAGGGCGTGGATGGCGAGGACGCTAAGGAGGGGGAAGAGAAGGGCGCGCTCATGGATGGGGATTGATTTTGGTTTGATCGCCTCTTTTTTGGCGTCCGTTTGCTCGTCTGGCTTAGTCTTCTCGTCCGATTTCTTTGCGTCTGGGTTCTCTTTCTTCACCTCATCTGGCTTTGGCTTCTCGTCTTGGGTTTTCTTGTCTGTGGGCTTAGTAGGTGGCTTTGTGTTTGTTGGTGCGTTGCTGGCGCGACCACTTGCGACCCAGAGAGCGATGGATGTGATGCTGAAGTTGACAGCGATCAACATGGCAGCAGGGAGGTAAGTGCCGATACTGACAAAGCGATTCGTCTGCAACAAAAGATAGAAGAAGAAACTCTGGTGGAGATGCTCCAGCAGGTTGTTCAAGCTTCGGAAGAGCGATTCCACCACTTTGCCCAGAGAAATCTCATCGTGCCACCCATCCCCGACTGTAACTAGAGTAATGGCATCGACATGGTACGGAATAAACGAACTGTGCGGGCCGGTTGAGTGCCCGAGACCTTGCGACAGCATGCCTCGGAAGATTGTCTGGAGACGCTCTTGGTATGAATCGTCGTGTTTCCACATACGCTGAATTGCCGTTCCAATGCCCATCTGACCTCCCGCAACCTGAACTGCGGTGTTGAAGAGATCGAGGTTTGGAAGTTGGCCATTCACGCCGTCGTACACAATGTGCAGCTTATCATAACGGTGGCCCCAAGGTCCAGCTGGATAATCAACCGCAATTGCTCCCTGAAGCGCACCACTCTTGATCTTTAGACTCTCAACATATCTCTCATCATGTCCATTGTGATATGCATCGACCCAGGCTTGTGGTCCAGTTGTGCTGTCGCCAGAAATCAAGAAGATGACGTCCTTGCTCCACAGACTCCAACGTTTGAAGTACCGAGCCAATGTGAGAACGAGAGCAACACCTGAGGTATTCACCTCATCCTTCATGTTCTTCCAAGCGCCGATGAGAACCATGGCTTCGGTGGCGTCGGCGCGGGGCCCCTGGAGGATTGCATACACGTTCTCGCCAGACATGGTCCTATTGGGGAGTTGATAAGAGTATTTCTGGGTAGCAACCTTGAGGTTGTTGGATCGAAAGATCTCAGCTAGTTTCTGATTCCTCCTGAAGGATTTAATGTATGATTAGCATGATATCTTTGCCACAATGCATCGTAGCTGTCAACGTACTCTTCCGCAGATTTGTCCGCCAACGCGTGCACCTCTTGCCGATAAGCTCTGAACACATTGTGTTCACTTCCGGTGAAGTAGGTATGGACCTGACCCGGTAGGAGGGCGTTCTCGGAGACATAGGTATTGCGCGAGTACTCGTTAAGGGGGAGGACCAGGAGCCATGCGATGCCTACGATTATGCAGAGAGCGGAGAGATAGGGCGGGAGCTTGAGAATGCGGCGGTCCCTCCGCAGGGCTAAGAGAGTGGCTGCTACGAATTAGCTTCCGGGAGGATACTGAGGGTTGAAGCGGGGGAAAGGGGGGACGTACATATCAGAGCCATGAAGATTTCCTCTCTCCGTGAATGCGCCCTTTTTAAGTGGTGTCGTGGAGCTGTGTCTCTCGGCAGCCTTTGTATACGGTGGACCAAGACTTTGGTCGCCTTCCGTGTATGGCGTAGGCACAAAAATGGTAGGGCTGGCCGCCCATCGTCCATCGCCCATCGTCACTAGCGCCGCTCACCCCCGGACTCTAGACTGTCGACTTTCTTTCCAGCCCGGCCGCCCTCTGTCAAACGCGCCTCGACTCCCGTTTCTACGTCTGTCCAGGTCGACCCGCCATGCCGTCCTATCCTCAGTTCAATCCCCTGCGGCTTCGCTCCTACGTCTTCCGCCTCCCACTGGCAACGCGCCTTTTGGTCGCTGCGATCCTGGGCTTATGGATAGCCACGATTCCGCTTCCGTGGCTGCGCGAGTGGGCGCGGTTGGAGCCGGAGAAGATGGATTTAACCCAGAGTATGTGAATTTTCTTAGTACAAGAAGAGGAGGATACAGAAGAGTCATTGGCTACTTTGAAGGCAGCAGAGGGAGCTCTCCCTTGCGACACTACAGGTGGTAGACTTGGGAAAGGCCATGGAACCCAACGGCCTTATGATTTACTTCTCTTCAAGTTTTCATGCAGAATGCTAATCGCTTCACTTCTACAGTGCACCGCCTTAATTTGTTTCCCCTGATGCACCTCAACTTGTTGCATATGGTCTTCAACACGCTGGCCTTGACCCCTCTCCTCGAACGCTTCGAATCCGAGTTCGGTACTTTGGTAACACTAGCGTTATTCACTGGCCGTAAGGACCCCCGCATACGGACACTCGAATTGTATAGTTGACACGATGACAGCTTTTGGAACCTTGCCCGGAGGGGTCTACACATTGCTGGAGAAGTTTGTTCTAAGGGGCAATACTATAGTCATGGGTGCCAGGTACGCACGAGTTTACACATAGAAACAAGGTCCGAAATCTGACGTGAAGCAGTGTATGGGTTTTCCTCCTGTTGAGTGCTGAAGCCATGAAGACACACAAGGCGAACCCGAATTTCAGGTGAGATCACTCCACTTGGCCCATCACACTCAACAACTTACACTGACGCTTCGCAGCATTGGCCCTTACAAAATTCCCACATGGACCACACCCCTAATCCTCGTCCTGGTCACGAGCTTCCTCATCCCGAACGTAAGCCTCATCGGCCACCTCTGCGGCGCCGGAATAGGCTACTTGTGGGGATCCGGCTACATCAAGTTCCTCGTCCCCTCGGAGAAGATCCTACGATGGCTAGAAACCAAGCTGAACCTCCTCGGCCGACTTCCCCACTACGTTAGCGTAGACCAGAAGACTTATGGCCGCTTCGGCGTCTTGCCCAGCGCCAACAACGCAGTTGGACTAGGAACTATGCCACGCAGTCCTGAGCCAGGCCAGCGGCTTGGTCCTTAGATATTCGTTCCGTTTTCTGTATTACATGTACTTTTAAACTTTCCCATTCTGCGTCTCTGGATTTTGGCATTCGTTTTTTTTTCTCGTCTAGACTAGACGCATAGGTGCGACGGCGTTCAAAAGGAGTAGCAACAAGAAAGGGGGGCGGGGGGCGCCAGTTTGTCATATGATTCTTCCAGCCCATATATTTCGCATTTGTGCATCTACGCGTTTGATTTAATTCCCGCTGGGGATTTTACTTGTATGATAAGAATCTATTTGACCGACATTTTTTTCCACAATGAGAGGAAGAGAAGCGCGAAAGAAAGTCAAGCAATTCAAACTACCAACCCCACCACTACCACTCTTCGTTATTGTGAAAATTTGACTAGAGATTTTAGTTCCTTAAAAGCTTCTTTATAGCGCCAGGGTTATGTATGATAGAAGGACCTTTGAATTTAAACTGAACTGAGACTTCTAAAATTTTAAGAAAATAGTAAAGAATGTAAACGAGAAGGAATAGAGATATAGTGCAAATGGAAGACGTTAACATGCAAGTCATGATTTTATTATTCATAGGCGTGGTCAGTCTCATCATTGCAAGACGACGAACTGCCAGGCCAAAATGTCTATCATTACATTCCATCGTTGGGCATCTTTCTTACAGCTTCTACATGCCGCTCATCGAGGAGCGGAGACGGCCCAACGTTCCCAAATATCTTTCTAGTTGTGAGCCTATCTCTATGTGCCATTCGCTCAAGCAGCCCAGACGTCCTTTCCGACTCCTTCAATCCAGTTACCCAGCTGGTTAACGCTGGCGTCCCACTCCCTCAGTCGTGCCCTCATGCTCTCAATCTGCTTCATGTCTAGCACCTTGGGTTGTACCCAGTTGATTCGGGCGACCTCTGCCACCTGGTCAATCGTACCCCTCAAAAGACCCAAGCTAAGGGCCTTCATGATCAGGTGCTCAATCTCGTTCGCCTGCACCTTTGTCTCCTGAGATATCTCTGTGAAAGTCATGGCACGGTCGTGCGGTGGGCGGCGGAATACGGTTTCAGTCAGAGCCGAGAGCGAAATCTTTTGGTAAAGGAAAGTCTGGTGCTCCTTCAAGAGTGGAACCTTCGAGATATTGCCAGCCAGGACATCATATGCGATCAGGTCGCCGCGATTGAAAGCGAATAGAAGATCGCGCAACCAAGCATGTGGTGTGTTAACCAGAGAGTCGAGGATAGGGTGGAGAAGAAGCTCGCCAAAATTGTAGATTGAGTCCGATACCAAAGCGGCGATGCTGAGGTCATAGGCGCGGGATTGCCGTTCTCGGAGGTCCAGATCAGCAAGGTCGACGCAGGCAAGGAAAAGGAGAGCATTTTTGTAGTAGGCAGCGAACTCGTGCTTAGCCTGATCTTATTTAGTATAGAGTTTATGATATATACGGGAGTGCAGCCCTACCTTGTAGTATTCAGCGCTGGCGCGGTAGAATGACGCATGTACAATAGTCTCTACTGAATCGAAGTTCTCAAGTATTTGCTCGCACTCATCAAGCTTCTTGCGTGCTCCCTCGTCATCTCGTAACCGTAGTTGGATGCTTGCGGCAGCAACTGTGGCGTAAACGTATGCGTCTTGTGAGGCGGGCTTGTTGACGCTCTTTGCGAGATTCGAGACGAAGGCGAGGCGTTCCTTGTCGTCTACCAGGGTGAGTTTGTGTAACAACATGTCTTGAAGGATTTAAATCTTACCCTTATACTGCGTGGCGGCATTCAGGCCTAGCGTCACCAGCTTAAGCTGGTTGATCTTGTTGGCAAAGCTCTTGATGAAGGTCTCAAACAGCGGTATCCTCTGCTTCGCGCTCTCCGGGTGGTCAAAGTATTCGATGAGCTTGTCGGTCAGTTCGTGCCACAGCTTGCGCTCCCAGTAGTCTTCAAAGGTAATGAAGAACTCCTGCAGCTCCTCTGGGGCCTGGTCCCGCTGGTCTCCCAGCAGATTGGGAATAGTATCGGTATCCATGGCCATGATCGGCAAATGTTATGTGGCAAAGGTATTACGGGAGGTTATGGTGCTGTTAGCTTGACGGTCAGGAAAATACGAGAGCACAAGATGGTGAGGGTGGAGCTGCGAGAGATGGGATATGAGTGTGATGGAGGCTGTCTAGTGGTGGCTGCCGCGGGCGGTTTCCGAAGCTCTGGCGCGCATCATTCGGCCAAATGTAGCTCCGACGCCCGACTCGCTCTCGTCCATCGTCGAGCTTCGCGCAGGTACATGCCACCTCCCTCCAAGCCATTGAACGCCTCAACCATGGCCTTGCACCGCCAGTGTTCCCGCTCAGGAGCGGCATTGACGGCCCAATTGGCCCCGTCGATGCGTGCTGCGATTCTCCCGACTGTCTGCCGGCGGTACCTTCACAACCACGATGTGCGCATCACCAGGACCGGCAAGCCCATTTTGACCACGTCCGGTGGCAGGTAAGCAGGGCACCGCTCTCAATTGCGATTCTGGAGCTAATAGAGTCTATAGATCTTCCCTCGGAGGTACCCTCAATACCCGCTGTCCCAATTCGTCTCGTCCCACTTACACTCAATCACAGGTTATACTGCGACCGTCTTTGGAGCTACCGGTTTCTTGGGAAGGTACATTGTCAACAGACTAGGTGGGTTCAAAGCTAGGGAATATGGAGAAGGAGCCGGTGCTAATGTTGGGATGAACAGCTCGATCGGGATGCACGGTTATCGTCCCCTACCGAGAGGAAATGGCAAAGCGCCATCTCAAGGTTACCGGAGATTTGGGCAGAGTCATCTTCATGGTATATATGGACTTGCGCATCAACATGTTCAGACTGCTAATACGCGCAGGAATTCGACCTCCGCAACACTGCCTCCATTGAGGAAAGCGTGCGGCACTCTGACATTGTCTACAACCTGATTGGTCGTGAATATCCTACCAAGAACTTCGAGATGGGTGACGTACATATCGAAGGCACTGAGCGCATTGTCGAATCCGTCGCCAAATACGATATCGATCGCTACGTGCATGTCTCTTCCCACTCTGTCGCTCTCGACTCGCCCTCGGAGTTCTACCGCACCAAGGCCCAGGGTGAGCAGGTCGCCCGCTCCATCTACCCCGAAACTACTCTTGTCCGGCCCGCCCCCATGTTTGGTTTTGAGGACCGATTACTGAACCGCCTTGCCTCCAACACCAATCTGATCACCTCCAACTGGATGCTGGAGCGCTACCGACCTGTGCATGTTATTGATGTTGGCATGGCCCTCGAGAGAATGATGCACGACGACACCACCGCTGGCGAGACTTTCGAACTCTATGGACCGGAATGGTACAGCACAGCCGAAATCATGGAGCTCGTCGACAAGGAAATTGTTAAGAAGAAGCGTCATGTCAACATTCCTAAGCAATTCTTGAAGCCTGCCACATATTGGCTGAACAAGCTCCTCTGGTGGCCGGTATTGTCTGCCGATGTAGTCGAACGCGAATTTATCGATCAAGTGATTGATAAGAAAGCGAAGACATTCAAGGACTTGGACATCGAGCCCGTCGAGTTGAAGAGCATGACGTATGAGTACCTAAAGGGCTTTAGGAGCGCTTCCTACTATGATCTGCCCCCAATGACGGAGCGTGAGAAGAGGGAGGAAAAGAAATTTCTGCACGTTATTGACGACCAGTAGCTGAACGATCTGACTGCTGGGGCTAGCAGGGGTGCAGAAAAAGATAACCGTGTGTACATATTCGCGTCATGTAACTCGACCAGGAAGGTCCCTAGAATCGATTCCAATTTCATTTGTATCCTGAAGCAAATCTTGGAGTGTTCTTTTGTGCTTTTTTTTTTTTTTTTTAAAAAAAAATTGGGCCCTTGTTGATTGATGTGGTGACTATTTTGAAACAGACATATTCCAGGTGCTTAACATAATCATAGCTCTCGCATCTCAAAAGCTCTTACTAAGGCCTACATGTTGGGAGCAGTTTGTATCACATGTTGTAAATTCTGTCCATGAAATATACTTTTCACTTACTGTTCTCTTTTTTTTCGTTCACAGAATACGGATAATTTATACATAATCATTGTCCACGAAGGAAACATGAAATATCTAAAAAATTCACGTCAACCAAAACAACTGTTAATTTTCCTTCATAAACTGGTAATATAAATCAATCATTGAGTGGGGTATCACATCGACTTCAAAAAGACCGCTACACCGAACTACGCTACTTTCTTCTCCTTCACGGCATTCTCCAAATACTGTCTGAGCAACGCCTCCGTACTCGCGGGGTCATCCCTTTCCTCCGAATCCTTCCAATGACGATAAAACTCTAGCACCACCTCCACAGCAATAAGCGCAATAATAGCCCATTCGAGTCTTAGACCGTGCTTCTCACTGAGAGATTCTCGAAGCACACTAGCAATTTCCTGCGCGAAGCCGATTTTTTCGTTGAGCGTTTTGATACGGACGCCGACGTCGAGCGCACGGCCGACCTGGTCGTAGTACTCATCGAGTCCTAGCTCATGGCGCGAGTCCCAGAAAATGTCGGGCAGCGAGTCTGTGAGTTCAGAGTAGAGATTTAGTTGGGCGCGGATGCTGAGGAGTTCGCCGGTCTTGCGGAGGATGAAGGAGCGGGTGAAAGGCACGATTTGGCGGCCGATGGTGCGGGTTTCGCCGTTTGCTAGCATTGTGGGGATGTCTCGAGTTGAGTGCTGGTATGCGCTTAGCAGGCTTTCTAGGACGGCGAGTTTGGTGGAACGGGCGAGGCCGGAGGAGAAGGCGATTTTGGCGAGGATGGTGTCGACTTCGTGGCGGAATTCGACGTCGTCTGGTTTGGAGGAGTCTTTTTGGGAGTCGAGGCTGTTGCCGTTGGATTCGGTTTTTGTGCCGAGGATGATGGTTTCACCGAAGACTTCGCTATTTTCTCGTGTGGGGTCTTCGATGAAGTCAAGGTCTTCGGTTTCGAGGAGGTCGAGATGGGAACCTTCGGCAGCGGCCGGGAGAATTTGGTTCACTAGTTTCAAAGCCTCTCTTTCTCGTACATTCCATGTTACGACTGTTCCTGAAGGAAAGATGAAGATGTCGCCTTGTTGGTAGGCTTTTACTTCGGATGGCCGGTCAGAGGTTTGGACGTGGATGACCTGAGGATACAGTCCTGTTTGGTAGGGATCAAGTTGGTAGCCCTGAGCTTTGACAAGTTCAGCAGCTGTGGAAATATTATAAGTTTCGGCTGCACAATAGGCGGTAACAGTCTAGATGTTATGTTAACAGGCTATCGTCCATTCCTTCTCGAATACCACACCGTACCTTGGTTTCCACATTGGGATCAATAAAGCGCTTGCTTCCGCGAGCCTTCACAAAGCCTCTAGATCTTTGTGCTTCTACGGCAACCCTCCTCAAAGATGATGTCTTGCCCGCATTCTTCCGGAAGCTTTTCCGCTCCACCTTTTGGGCCTCCGGTGGAGATTCGTCCTTTCCATTTGTCACCGGTACCGGTTCTTGTTGTGAGGAAAAGTCAAATTTCTTTTGTATCCTTCCAGTTGTTGCTAGAGTTCGTGCGGGCACATCACGCCATGGTGATAGCGGAGACGCAGGTGTCGGTGGCTTGAAACTGAGGAAGGACGGTCGTATGGCCGCAGGAACAAGGCTCCTGCTTAAGGAATGAAAGGCATTGGATCGCAAATAAGTCATCGCCAGCTGCACGGGGCTTCGAGCATCGTGCCCGCACCAAAAAAGCTCGGAGAAGGGAATGAAGAGAGAAGAAAAATGAAGAGTGGCTAGGATGATAGCTCGAGCAGATGTCAAATCCGAGGGCCAATGGTAGGGCGGCCTTGGCACATCGACATCATTGGGCGTCTCGGATCGCCAAACCATCATCATCGACCTAGCTTCAACCTCAAGCTCAAGCACATCGGAGCTCCGCAAGCGCCAACTTTACAGAACCGCAGCTCATGCAGCCGCCATGGCTGCGGAGCCTACCAAAGACGACTCGCCCGGCGAAGAGTCTCGTCTTCAGCAGAAAGCTAGCAATGGCATGGACACGGCCGAAGAGCACGCAGAAGACGACGGGGACGACGAGGACGATGACGCGGAGGAAGAAGAGCCGAAGCTCAAGTATACTCGTCTAACGAGCAGCTTGGGACCGGTATATCGGAATGGCGACGCGACAAGCGCCTTCATGGTAGCTGGTGATAAAATGGTATGGGCGCATGCTCCTAGGCATCAAGCTATTATACCTTGCGGAACAAAAGCTGAATTCTTGATAGATCGTTGGCACGCACAATGGCAATATAGTGAGTTATCTTGAAGTCTCCGAGCTTCGTTTGGTGATTGCTGACCCCAGTAGCACGTATTGACCATCCCCTCTTTTCAACCCCTCCGCAACTACAACGCGCATCCATCAGCCTCCGTAACGTCTTTATCAGTGTCGCCATTTCCACCGCCACTTCCTAATCTACCAAATAACTCTCCTGGCAGAGCGGCAGACCGACCAGATACTCCATCAAGGCAGTCGACTTCAGGACCTGGTCATACATCGTCTCCCCGTGGACCGCGACAAAGCCCCGTGCCTGTAACCCCCTCGAACCAGATCTACATTGCCTCTTCATCCATAGATGGCCATGTCTGTGTTTCTTCGTTAGTTGATCCCAAAGACGTAACCTTGCGAAACTTCGCACGACCCGTCCAAGCCGTGGCGCTCTCACCAGATTTTAAATCCGACCGCTCATACTTATCCGGTGGGCTGGCGGGAGAGCTCATACTTACCACTGGCGGTCAAACCGGTGTCCGATCAAATGCGAACACTAGCCAGGCAGCGGCGACAGCTCAAGGGTGGCTAGGTGCCATAGGTCTAGGAGGTAATGCGGGTAGAGATACAGTCATACACTCAGGAGAGGGCACTATTGGTACCATCAAATGGTCTTTGTCTGGAAAATATGTCGCCTGGTCTAATGAGCACGGTATCCGTATTCGGCGCACCAACTTGCATCTCGACAGCGCCGATTCAGAGTCTGCTTGGAAAGGAGTTGCTTTCATTGACAAACCTAATCGCCGCGCATGGCAAGAGATGGCCGGAGTCTGGAAAGCTCGTATTGAATGGGTCAATGATGAGTGGCTTGAATCAGACGATGACTCCACCTTGGCTCTAAACAGTGGTCAAGCTGATTCTACACTCCCGCACCATAGATCATCAGGCGCAAAAGGCGCGAAAGGCTCCAAAAAGAAGGAACTCGAAAAATTGGTGATTGGATGGGGAGATGCTGCTTGGGTTGTTCACGTCAATCCAGGGGGCCTAGGAGTTGGCAAGAATGTTGGAGAGAGATCGGCTGGCAGTGCCGAGATTGTTCATTTGTACGTCCTCTCTGCACCCATCATTCATCACCATTATCTCTCAACTAACGTCTACGTACAGCCTACGGTTTGATGATTGTATTGTTTCCGGCATATCGCTTTATACCCCTTCCTTACTTCTAGTTCTTGCATATCGGACGCGAGACGATGACGATAATCCCATTGCTCATGTTGACACTACCCCGCGGCGCGGCATGCACCGCCGGACTAATGGACTGTCTCCCGAACTCAAACTCATAGATGCCGCTACCTCGGACGAGGTCGAGGTGGACTCTCTTACTGTCAGCAGATTCGAAAGTCTTTCTGCCGCCGACTACCACTTGAGTACCTTATACGTGCCGCATCCAAAGGTCATGACCCCCGCACAAAGAAGTGCTCTAGAAGCAATTGGAGGCGGAATCTGGGATGCTGGAGTCAGCGCTGCACGAATATTTAGCTCTGGAGCAAGCATTGTCAGCATGCCGGGCAGTGCAGAGGTGAAAGCGCCGTCTCTGTCGTCGACTGGCGCTAGTAATGCTGCAGCATCTATTGCCGGAAAACGACTCCCACAAGTTCATCCGAATGCTGTCACTGCTGGACTGAAAGTGTTTATTCAGAGCCCCTATGACTGCGTCTTGGCTATCAAAAGAGATCTGGCTGACCACTTCAACTGGGAACTAGAACATGAAAATTACAAAGATGCCTGGGAACTTCTCGAGGATCATCCAGAGATCATAACAGTTACTCCACAGCCAGCATCAGAATCCCCAACAAGTAGTCCAGCGAAGCCGCAAGGTAGTTTACAAGAATTCTTCGCCGACGAAAGCGAATCTCAAACTACCATTTCTGCCAACCGAGCGAATCTTAACTCTGCGGTTGAGAAGGAAAAAAGACGAATTGGAGATCTCTGGGTTTCGCAACTTGTTAACTCCGGAGATTGGAAGCAGGCCGGTAAAGTGGCCGGTCGCGTCCTTGGTACCTCTGCAAGATGGGAGCATTGGGTGTGGAAGTTTGCTCAAACAAACCATTTCGACGAGATCGCACCACATATTCCGACCAAACAGATGCGACCACCACTACCGTCACTTGTATATGAGGTAGTACTTGGCCACTACATTATCCATGACCGTATTCGCTTTAAGCACTTGTTAGAGGATTGGGATCCCGAGCTCTTCGACATCAATAGTGTCATTGAAGCGATCAAGAGCAAGTTGTCAGCCGGTGATGTAACTGAAGACTCGATCGAAGGCAATGAGCAAGGCCGAGATTGGCGCATACTACAAGACGCGCTTGCTAAGTTATACTTGGCCGGCGGCAAACAACGAGAAGCCCTACAGTGTTACATTCGCCTGAAAAATGCGGATGCTGCTATGTCGCTCATCAGGGATTTTCATCTCGTCGAAGCTGTCCGGGATGACATTCCCGGATTCATCTTACTTCGAGTTTCTAAGGAACAGATGGAATCAGCAAACTTGGCAGAACTTGAAGAAGCGTCTGCAGAGCCGATTAGCGTTCTAGTCGAAGAGGCCTGTCGCGGAATCATTCCAGCAAGCGATGTTGTGAAACAGCTTCAACAGAGGGATCAATCGTTCCAGCCTTTTCTATTCTTTTATCTCCGAATGCTATGGAAGCCGGAATCACACGAACGAAAGGCGAAGACAGCAAAAGAGCGAGTAGCAGCAGATCGTCTTGCAGCAGATGGAAAAATCATCGCTGAAGAATTTGCGGACCTTATGGTCGAGCTATTTGCTGAATATGACCGTCCACTGCTCATGATCTACCTTCGACAATCGCAAAGCTATGATCTAAACAAGGCTACAGTCGTTTGTGAAACGAGGGAGTATATTAAGGAACTAGTGTAGGTCCCCCAATATGCGTTTCCCGTAAAGTATAGGTAACTAACAAACAGCAGTTATATACTCTCTAAGACTGGGCAGACAAAGCGTGCGCTCTACTTGATCATAGAAAAACTTTCTGATGTCAGCTTTGCCATTTCATTCGCGAAGGAGCAAGACGATCCTGATCTATGGGATGATTTGCTTGAATACTCCATGGACAAACCACAGTTCATTCGTGGACTCCTCGAGGAGGTCGGGACAGCTATTGATCCTATCAAGCTTGTTCGCCGAATTCCAGAAGGTCTTGAAATCGAGGGCCTAAGAGATGGCATTGGTCGCATGGTACGCGAGTACGAAATCCAATACTCAATTTCCGAGGGAGTCGCGAGAGTGCTTCGTGGAGAAGTCGCAGCTGGCATGGATACTCTTCGCGCGGGTCGAAAACGTGGGGTCAAGTTCGAGGTAATCCCTTGTGATGATGAGCCGGACGCTTTGGCAAAATCACTCCCCGGCGCATTCCAGCCTCCAAACGGGCACGGCAAGAGCGTAGATGTGGAACCAAAAGGCGTGGACCTTCCTACCGCCGCTAAAGTTCAGAAAGACGATACTGAATCCATCTCGAAATCTACCCAGCGTGGCATCCAGGCTGATCCAGCACCACCGGAAGCTCCTGATAAGTCCGCACCTCCGGGTCACTGTACTGGTTGCCATAAACCTTTCACACTTCCGACCGCGGAGGAGGAAGAAGCCATTGACGAGCCGATCCCGCTGTCCCGCGATTCGCTGGTAGGGTTTGCATGCGGGCACGTTTTCCACTTGAGCTGTTTGCTCCCAAAGACAAGTGCTAGTGCAAGTGTAGCCGCAACTTTGCAACAGAGGTTGGCACATGATGCGATAGAAAGTGGAGGTAGGTGGACTCGAAGTGTAGGTGCTAAAGTTGCGCATGCGCATGTGATCAAGAGTGCCATTGGAAAGGGCTGTGTAGTGTGTAGGGAGAGGGAAGCGATGGTCAGTGAAGGTTAAGCATATACAGATTTACGGGAGCATTTATGGAGGAGGCTTGCATTCTTGGCGGGCGATGCGGGTGAACTTTTGTGAGTATTTGGAATGTGAAGATTAAGGGGATTGCTTTGGAACACTGTTTTGGTAGATTTTGCATGTGGGCAAGCATTAAGGGCGTTTGCTGTTGCATCAGTTGGGGGTTGTTGCGTGTTGTATATTATTACCATATTTACCATATAGTAGGTGGTTCAGAATTGCTGATTATTAAGGGATTGCCACTATTGGGCATTTTGAGCGCATCGGTTGCCTGCATAGGCCATGGAGGTGAAGAAATCCTGAGGTGGGTCTCATATTTAACAATACCTTTGTTGATGCGAGCCATACTGGACAAGATACGCGGTTAAGGAGACAACAAGCTAGAACGGACGTACAATGGATGTCTTTCATAGATTGGTTATGTTGCTTGAGTGGTTTTCTCAACCTACAATTTCTCCTGATAGAAAGAAACGCTACGAGCTGGGTCTGAACCAGTTTAGAAGTTGAATCAATCCGATGTTTAGATTGCTATTCAGCAGGGCTGACAACGAGTGAATGTTCTCTCCCTACGGTACGCCATGGCCTACATACAGTATTGCAAGTGACAACGCAGAACGCCCACACACCACAAAGTCTGAAGCATCTGCATTTTACTCACCAGATAGCATGATATCTCGGAGATAATAGCCGCCCAGTTTTCCAGTGGTTGTATTGTTGCAGTAGCCTCTTGACCACATCAGGGTAAATGCGCCGTTGACAGAACCGGCCATGCCTAAATGGGAACAGTGACGCAGTTTGTGCCGAGAATTCACCGGCAAAGGCTACTCCGATCATCTCTCCAACATTCGTGCCTCTTGCAAAGCAGATCGTCCTTTTCGCGACAATTTCCCCGGATTCGCCCTCTGCAGAGCTTCCCTCGCCCTGCCCGCGTCTTTTGCTGGGGAGGATGAATTTGGCAGCTGCTCCGCGACGACAGCATGGCGTTTGAGGTGTCGTACAACCTCGAGAATGAGCAGCAGTTCTGGGATGGTGAGTCTGAGCACATACTTCGTATACGTCTTCTAGAACCGCACCCCGCTAATGCAACCTGGATGGCTAGAGCTTGACGACATTGTATCAACTCGTTGTCATGAACACGAAGTCATAGACAATTCCCTGCGCTCCTATCTCAATGTTACCACCAGCTACAAATGTAAGTAGTTCCGACCTTCGACTTGTCTCTTTCGCCTGGGCCAATGTGTTGACCGTGAGTAGCCGAATATCTTCAAACGGACTTTAGCGTTGCGAAATGCGTATACCGCCTGCTCCAGGGCGCCTTATTCAATGCCCACAAGGAATATGTGCGGCGCCAAATAATATACTGCCTCTTGCAGGTACGGTTGTGTTGCCGCCGGGCAGAGCGCTGACCGCGGGGTACCAAGCTAACATGAAGCTTTAGGAAGACGATAACCCCACGCTCCACATGGTCGCGGCATTTCTCTTGTACGATGGTCGGAATAGCGGTGACGATGCTACTTTCGAAATGATGCACACCGAAGGCACCTTCCCCCGTCTTATCGAGTTGATCCAATCCTCGGTCGTCCAGGAGGACACTAGACTACATCAGATGCTTCTCGAGCTGCTGTACGAGTCTTCGAGGATACAGAGACTTACGTGGGAAGATTTCAGTGCGTATTTCATACCCTGAGCCCGAGTGTATACTCTATCTGTCCACGATATGGCGTATGCTCTCGTGGTTGTGAACGGACAATTGGCAGCACGCTAACTAGGCTTCTTGTAGCGGCCGTGGACGATGCTTTCATACTTTACTTGCTCGATATAATCGAGGGAGCCTCTGACGATGCTGAGGATCCATATCACTACCCAGTCATTCGTGTTCTGGTATGTTTTGCGGTGACATTTGTCAAAGTACCTGAGCTGACTCTGGAGTACAGCTGGTTCTGAACGAGCAATACTTGGTAGCTTCGACAATACAACATAGTGATGGCCGCGCGGGTGTAACGAACAGGGTGATAAAGGCCATATCAACTCATGGAATGACGTACAAGACATTTGGATGCAATCTTATCCTTCTTCTGAACCGGGAGTCTGAGACCTCGCTTCAGCTCCTTATTTTGAAGGTGCTCTACCTGTTGTTTGGTAACACTTCTACGGCAGAGTATTTTTACACGAATGATCTTCATGTTCTAATTGATGTCATCCTTCGGAACCTCATCGATCTACCACATGACTCCCCGGCGGCAAGCGCATTACGACACACCTACCTGCGGGTGCTTTATCCTATTTTAACAAATAGTCAGGTTTCCAAGCCGCCACATTACAAGCGCGAGGAAGTTCTTAGGTTGCTGCACCTTTTGATCACCAGTGGAACACATTTTGCGCCTGTTGACGAAACCACCCAGCGTCTTGTAAAACGTTGCACATCGGTGGCTTGGTTAAAACCGCTGGCAGGTGACGGGACTGACGAATCGGAAGCGAACGGGCAAAAAACGGCTACAAACTCTCCCGTAGAGCATGCAAATGGCCAGAAGGAGCTTGCGAGGCGTGCTTTAGGAATGAACGTACAAGGAGGCGGAGAGAGTGCAACGAGCGTTCTTGAAGTTGCCAGTCACATGGAAAAACCTGGAGTGCAAACACCAAGCCGAGCCAAAGAGATGGTGCAGTGAAGGGATACGTGTTGTACCCCAAAGTCTAACCATATCACTGAAAGGATATGTACATATCCCTTCCGATCAAATTGCGTCTGACACATGCCATCAATATTCAGGAATTTCAGCGGGGAGTTTAGTTGGTCGTCGGGTTGGTTTTGCCGTTTTCTTCAGCCTCCATTCTTGCAAGGTGAGCGCGTTTCCACCAGGTTTGTATGCATAAATGCATGGGCGGTGTTTATGGGTGAGTGGAGCGTTCTGGTAATTTGTTTCCGTTTTGTTTTCGTGCACTCATTCTACTTCCGCATATTCTTGCTCTATTATTTCACTGCAACCTTGCCTGTTTGTCAACCTGGCACTTTTGAATTATGGATCCTTTGATATCCTTTTCAGTATTTTTTTGGTCCTACTGCGATAATATATTTATTAATCTATCGACCAACCTCGTCACCTCTATCTCCAGTTCTTGCGGGAATTTGCTTACCGTCTGTGGTGCTCGACCCCCCGATGCCGGTTCCGTCTGTTTCTGCAGCCATAGCTTCCAAGACGGAACCTAGACCTCCTTGCTCGAAATTGACGGACTCTACAATTACCAATCAACTATTTCCATTTCCAACTAACGAAGCGATATGAATGACTGTCGATCCGGTGCTACGGACAAGTAAAGTGAGGGGTGGATGGGTGGGTGATTTACGATGCGCCAAGACTTGCCCAGAGGCTTGGGGAGGGAAGGTAGCTTCGCTGTCAAACCTGTGCCATTTTCTTGGAAGATGATGAGGATCATGTTCTTTGTGTGAGGAAGTTTGTGTATACATTGGACCGGTGGTCTAGTTTGGTATCGTGAAGATTTCTTGGGGTGTGTGGCAAGGTATTGGCAAAGTGGGTACAGTGAATAAGTGTTTGCGTGCTTGCTGGCTACGCCAAGCGTGCAAACGGGAAGATTGCCGCTTTTTGGAGTCCGTGAAGCTTGTTTTGAATGTGCGGTTCTTTGCGGAAGGGGTGTGGCGCATGGAGGCATCGGCTCTCTGTTGCGTATCTGCCTACTCTGGGTGTAGTACTGGTACGACGAGAATTGTATATATGGAGCACATAGATACGCATTGACTTATACCCTGGAAACAAGTATGAAGCCGTAATATCCATCTCTTTACTTCATTCTCGCTTGAGCATGGAGAGGAAACTGTATCGATTACTATCCAGGGCGAAAGTGGGTGCTATTTGTTCCCTCCTTGCACGGGTCGTGTGATATAGCAATTCACGCCCTATGATTCCGAAATCAGAGAATCAGAGAATCAGGACCATATAGACGGAAAGTAAACGGGATTGACCTCTCCTGCAAGCCTTTCTCCCTCCCAAGCGGAGCCACCAAATCTACCAAGTCTATATACCGACCACTCCAGGATATCTATCCCATGCTCTTCAAACCAGCACCACCGCAGTAACCGCATTTAATTTCAAGTCATCCATCCCCCATACATTCCTCAAAACCTTAGCAGAACATCCCAATGCGCTAGGATAACCAGTGTGGTGGTGTCATGGCGTGCTAGTAGAGTGAGAACATCTCGGCTCGGTGTATTTTCTGCGCGCAGGAGAAGATATCTACATACTTATCTAAAAGCACTCCATTCACTCCATTCACATCAACCATACATGAGATTAGTGCGTAAGCGTCTCGTTAATTTGTAATATTTCTGGGAAAATTCGTTGATGTGGTTTCGGAAACGGATGTAAAGTTCGCTGTCCGGAGTATTTGAATAGCGGTTCGATATTTTAGCGTTGCTGGGCCTCTTGTATAGCTGTTTCCGTGCACGGAGTGCGTGGATAGCTTTCAATACCAAGGCTATCTTTTCTTTGCCGATGTTTGCTTCCTAGCATTTCGCTCCTGGTGTAATCACGTAGAGTAGGGTTTCGAAGTTTATGCATGTCTATGGCGGACGTGTGGAAGAAATACGCTATTTTCATCATTGCCCGCGCAAACAGTGATGTGGAATTCTCCGAACTGATGTT
The DNA here is from genome assembly GCA_028476805.1 of Acrocalymma vagum. Lineage (NCBI taxonomy): Eukaryota > Fungi > Ascomycota > Dothideomycetes > Pleosporales > Acrocalymmaceae > Acrocalymma > Acrocalymma vagum. The sequence goes on from JAQGEP010000020.1 coordinate 222,520, forward strand.
TTTGAGCTCGTGACGTAGAATTCGTTGTATTATGTCTATTTGGCGCATTGTAGTGACCATCATTTAATTTTAGCGTCTCTTCATTATAATTTTGTAGGTTATTGACATAGAACGTCGGTATAGGCAAGGCTAAGTATAGAAGGAATTTATAATTGAGTGCTAGGTCACTGACAATGTTTTCCCATATTGCTTTTCCGAGAGGTGTATCAGAGAGTGTTAGGCTGGCTTTACTGCAAGTTCCTTTTACTACAGTCTTTGCATTGTGTTGGAATAAAATTGCCCTTTTTTTTTTATGTCGGTGAGCTTGAATAGTATTTTAGTGTTCAACTAAGCTTTCGTATATCTAGGAGGTGGGAAAGAAAATAGTGAGTTAAGGGGAAATGGTACGATACTTTTTTGTCTGATATCAAGAATAGAATCAAAATAAGTGTAGCAGCTTCTCGAATTATGTGGGATGTTTTTATATTTACTTCACAGATGCTGGTTGATTCACGTATTCACGAGTACGAGCATTTTGATAGAAAATGCCTAACAAAGACGAAGGTGTAATAATATAACTTAGTTTAACCCTTCTTTTCTTACACTGCTGACATTCGAATCTAGATTTGCTGTGTGACTTCTTTGTGCCACGCGTGCGGTCGGATCGACCTCAAGAACGCAGCGAGTCTATCCAATAAAATTTCTGGGTCCAAACATGGAGTATAGCTGATCGTGGATGGAGTTGGAGGAAAAGTTTATTGGGACTGATGGAAATCTTACTCTTCTGGTAGTAGCTGCGTTACGTTATATCTATGGCGCAAGTAATCCACACCAGACACACTTTGAGAAAGAGCAACCTAAGCTAGTAGCTCATAATGTCGAACATTTTAGTTAATATTCGAGTAATTGTCTTCTCAAGGAATTATATGTCGGGGATTTTTAGTGTTGGAATATTTTTTATGCATCGGTTGCCCTCTCACGTTTGGACAAATTTGCACTGCTATGAAGGGTTGACTCGTGCTTATTGATGGACTGGAAATATTTCATAGTATTTTCGATTACATAACTATAACTATTCATAGAGCTTTGATTATTCACCAAGGTTGATATGGGCCATAGGCAAGATAGAGAGCTTGACCGCCATCATTAGTGCTTTATAGGCTCTTTAAGAATTATGAGTCAGGGACAGTTGTTAAATTTTAAGCCCTAGGATAGGTTAACATTAGTTTTTCTCTATATGAAAATTTACAATCGAACATAAAGTAGTATAAATTATAGACGCTCTGAAAACTCAGATTTCGCAAGGCTGGCCTAGTGGTGTTGGAGTTGGTATAGAATATCTAAAATCCTGGGATCTCAGTCTTACCATATTTGAACCTTTAGCCTAATGTCAAATCTACGTACTTTTCCACGATGATATAAAGATTTACTAAATTGTAGACGTATCGCATGTATAGTTAAAGTATTTGTTGAAAAAAAAGGCGTCTGATGATTAAAATTTAACGTAACACAGGGAGATTATTTACGCATGTTGACTTGACATACAACGCAAATCGTCAAATCTCAGATGCTGTACTTCATCATTATTCTTACTTACCCACTAGACTTCTCCAAATAATATCTCACATATCTACAATAGAGCACACGTGTAGCAGTGATAGGTGCCATGGTTTCTGATATCTTTAATTTTTATTTATATTCTACATTAGAAAGAGAAGGTAGAACTACCACTTTTAAAACTATCACAATATACACGATTACCTTAAGAGCCAAAGGCAGCGCAGTAAGAAAACTACTAGGCATTGAATAGTATTGCCTCGTACATTACATCGAGACATCATTTCTTATAATATACTTCAAGTTTTTCGAACATTATACTGTATACATATATACATTGGAAATATATACATCACTCAGCAAAATAAAAAGACCTAACTTAACCCACAGTAGAAGCTCCGATATGTCATATCCAGACCCCAAGCACGTATCAGCAATAATAATCCTACATATACAGTAAACATCTCCTAACTATTCTCCCACTAACCAGCCATCATCTATCGAAACATTTCTATTATTGGGGAAAACGCGCCAAAAACAAGACCCAACCCAAACAATCCCAAACTCAAGATCCACAACGTAACCACCAACAAGCACCAGAATTACATACCAAAAAACCCCCGCTCATCGCGCAAAGAAACGAACAAAAAAACCCAACACAACACATGTCGCCTAATCCATCCCACCTACTTCCTTCACCCTCCTTCTATACTCACCAATCACAAATACCTACCCGATACGCACACCCATCATCTTCACAAACCCCAAATCCACCAGCCTCCTTCATCCCATCCGCATAATCCCCATCCACCTTCCAACATCTCCCCATCGCACCATAAATTATATCTGCCCTGCAGCACACTATATTTATACCAACTAAGCTTACATTCAGCATTCAATAAGCAACGACACTTCTGACACACTTCAGAATAGAATAGAGTAGAACAGATCATGGAATATATTATATACTACATCACAACAGAACTCAGGACTTAGAGCCAGCTGTACGACCGAGCCGTCAGAGAAAGAAAAATTTGGAGTTGGCAAGACGGAATATTAGTACTGAGTGCGTTAGATACCAAGAAAAGAGAGAATCCACGGAAGGGAACTGACATACACATAACACTATCAAAGAGATTCCATAACTTCAAATCTCAAAACTAGGACAAGAATATAAATGAATAAAGCAATACCAACCAAAGAGCATCGAGAAATAAAGCCTCTCTCAATTCCCAAGTCTGTAAAAAGCTAATTGGTTAAAAAAAAAGAAATAGAAGCAGAAACAAATACCACAATTACACAACAATTTATTATACCAACGAAACTAAACACATCAGTTCGATGACTGCGAATACTTCAGACTAGTCCAACAGAGCTACGTCTATGAAGTGAATCTTCGAACGAGGAGGATGTTTTTCTTGTATTTCATTGTTAAGATGATTAGGTATCGTACTTCTGCTAGAAGTGTTAGAATCAAGTCAGACCAACATGTTTAATCTATATATCCTATCCTACCACCTGTTACGAAGAATGAGTCAATGAAGAGACATCAAACATAACAAACCTTGAATGAGAACTGTCTAGACTAGACAATGTTTTAAGATCATGTATTCATTTCTAATCCCTTAATCAGATATTCACACTATTACTATTTGCTTGGGAAGATATTCTAAAGAGCATGACGATACAGAACTGGTATCTGCGGGTTCAGGTTAGGACCATTATGATGATAGTCATTTTGATAGTGTGTCTACGTATTGGTATTTATATTCTGCTTCTATCAGTTTGGCTTCAGCAAACGCATTGGAAATATTGGGTTCCCATGTCATCGTGTGTTGCCTACAGTTTCGCTTTTGCCATGTTTGCTTTTTTCTTTGCCTTGATTTCAACCTTGCATATCTTAGCACCACCTTTCATAATTCACCAAATCTCATCTTATGCTCTGCTCAATGTCAGTTTTGGTAGCTTGTATAGTGGCGCAGTGCATATCTTGAACGCAATGTGTATTGCTCAAGCCTACAACACTTCTCGTTAGCCTCCAATACTTTCAAATGACGATCTTCGCCTCTCCTTTTCTTCTATCGACGCCCAATGTTCGTCGGTTCGGCCCTTCTCTGGCCTTCTAGTTATTCGCCTACAGCATGGACTATTAGGTGGCTAAGCTTCTTTACGGGCTGACATGTTCCTTCGCTTACCGTGTTCAGAGTGTGGTTATAGCGCATTTTCTGATTCGAGGTGGTGTAAAGATCAGATTTCAAATCTAGGGGCGGTTCTTGGGCTTGAGCCACGTTTCTTGAAGAGGCTCAGCGGTGATTCGCAATGCCTTAGCGGAATCTCAGGTTCCCGGGTAACCGTCTCTGTGTGTTGCGCTGCCGGAGCGGGAGTAGTTCCACGCTTATTCGGCCCGCGTGACCTTCCAGTCGGCGACTCGCTCATCGACTCAAACACGTTTCTTGTCAGATCTCTTAAAGTTCAAATCACGCCTCGATCTGGGCCGTTCACAGTAACGGATCCTTTGCAGCTGCATTTGAGTCACATGTTGTGTAGGCCATGTCAGAACAGCAACCACATCGATCGTATATCCCGACCTCCAGGCATCAGGCACCAGGCATGCTTCCATCACACTGACCGTATTGCACCTCACTCTCGTTTGCACACTCGACACGACTCTGAGTCGAGTCCGCCGCCGCGATCCGACATCAAACCTAGCAGATGCTTGCGGCTCTGCTCCCCGCCTTAGCAATCCTGGGACCGAGTACCCAAGGCCTGCATGCGACCATGGTGGGTGGCCTGATGTCTGGTATTCGGAATCTCAGGGATGGATGATAAAGGATTCCGCTCCTCTCCTCTCCACTCCACTCCTCTCCGCCATGCGTGACTCAAGCATTTTGTCTTGATTGCCGCGCATCTTAGGGTCGGAGTTTTGGACTCTTTGGTCGCAATGGCATGGATGGCGAGAGGTGGGCTGATTGTTGCGTTGTGCCCAGCCAAAACCAAGACTGCGGTCCTAGATCCACCAAGGAAATAAAGAGTGAGATGCGTGGCGACGCGGGTAGTGAGGAAGGGTGCCTCGTGGGAAAAGCTTCAAACGTCAAGATCCTAAAGATAGGTACTTTGGGTTATCATTGGGTGTTTTGCATTTGGGATCGCTGTCGCGGAACGTAGGAATACTATCTCGGAGGCTGGTCATTGGGGTTTGTTGTTTCGTTTTGTTTTCGGTGTGTTGGGAATCTCATGGCGCCCTGTCTGAGGCCCAACATCTGGCCAGAACACGCCCATTGCATCCTTCGCGCTTCAGGTACGAGGTGAGGCGACGCAACGACCCCCAATCGATCCAACGTGTAGGTATTCCGCTTCCGCCTTGTTGTTCCTGGTCCTGTTAGGAGTGGTGTGGGTTGCGGGGCGGAAGCGTGTAAGGGAAGTTGTGACTAAGGGAAACTGGGGTGTTTGCGGACTAGAGCAGGAGGAACAGACGAAAGGGGCATTTGTGGCGTTTCTCCGCTCCGCTCGTTTGCGGGTGCTTGATCAGACGTCGCGCATTGCTCTGCGGGCGGAATGGGAGAGTGTCGACGTGTTGAGGGAGGAAGAAAGGGATTCCTGGGTTTTATGGGAGGTCCATGTGTCCATGTGCGGTCTGGGGTTCGCGGCTGCCTTTCCGGTACCGCTGGGCAGGTACAAGTCCGATAGTCAGGCAGGTGCGCATCAGTCAACAACGCGCTTTCTTCTAGTGGGTGCCTCTAGCTGGCTGTTGCGTGGACGAAAAACTTCGCTTTTCGGTCGTTCGGGGACATGTTTGCTTCCTTTTGGGCGTCGCTGTGCTTCTGTGCTTCTGCGCTTTTGCTCCTGGTCAAGGGGGAAACGGGCGCGAAGGCGAATATACAAACACCGCCCCTGAGTTTGGGTTGCCATACTCTCGCCCCATCTAGCAGTCTTTCCGTGTTGTTGAGGCGCCTTTGGGACCAAGGCCTGGCACACAGGGTACAGTTGTTGCTTTGTTTTTTGCTTGTTCATTCTTGTCCATTCTTGTCCTGGGCAAGGTGTTTGCAAAAGGGCCGTGGACCAGGTTAGGCAGACTCTAGCTACCTCGACTCTTGGGCATTGGCACACGACATTACTTCTTCGCAACTCAGCTCAGCCTCCACATCTCATTCGTGAGTACTCACTAGTTTGTCTGCATCCCACTTACTTGAAGCTAAGACTAAATCTCTGCTCTGTTTTGCTTTTGGCGTCGTCCACCTTTGTTCGAAATCCCCCGTCGGCGACGCAGGCCGTAGTCCCATCACATGGCGGAGAGACTATATCGCACTGTGGGACTCCAAGATATCTAATTTTTGGGCTCATATGCAGTTTAAATTGGTATTTGGCAGCCCATCGCGCTTTAGCGATGGTCCATTTGAGATCAGCGACTATGCCACCTCGCCGCACTGCCAAGTTCATGGGCAATTCGCAATACAGGCACGCTTCGTGCCTATGCAGATGCACAAGCCGGACACCGGATATTCGTTATGGCGTTCAACATGGTCCTGTGCCCCTTACGGAGTATTGCGGACGACTCTCCGCAACTAAGTGCCCGCGGCCGGCAGTCTCTATTTGCACTATGTAGAAATCCGGGACACGGCGGTCCACAGCGCGAGCGGATAATCTATCAACCCGGAGAAGTGAAGGCAAAAGTCCGTCGCCATCGCAAGCCAAACTATACGGCAGAATGATTTTGCGCTTCCTAAGAGACTAGGCGGCCATTGTGGATACTACTGTACCCTCCAGTGCATCAACTTGTAACAGAGCTGACGTCGATCGAACATTGTTTCGATCAGTGTTTGGCGTTCACCAGGTGGACGGTGACAGTGGGCAGTGCATGCCTGAGTGCATACAAGTCCAAGACACTAAGCATGACTGAGCGAGGAAAAAGCCTGAAGGGAGCTGTTTGAGTGAGATGGTGGCAATGTGTGTTGGTTCAATGTTGATTCTCTCTGGATTAGTCTTTGCGTGCTGCTCACCAGGGACAAAATTTCCAAAGTTGAAGCGTAGGAATCGGTGATAGGCATCTGAGTGAGCATTCATTCGCCAGAGATTGTCTTTTTTATTTTATTTAAATCCTCCGTCTGGGCTGCCTTTAAAGACGCAGCTTGAGCGTTTCTGACATGAGCCTTGTGGCACCTGGGGATGAGCAAAGACTTCGGCTGATACCGGGGGGTGCATTCGGTCCTAGACAAAACGCCACACCTTGACCTGATCAGCGAAAGAGGAGAAGCTCGAATCGAGGCAGGCTGAAAGGAGCTCGATTAGGTGAGCTAATGCAGTTGGCATTACCTATCTTGTGTACGCGCAAGCCTGGAGGCTGCAAGGAACCGGCCTCTTGGCAGGCGCGGCAAACTTACCACAACTCCCACAACTCTCAACACCAAAATGCCCGACGCAGATCCCATCCTATCTGTTCTCTCCCACCACCACGCCTATCTGATCTGACTAACCCCCCGTCTTCCAAACACCCAAACACCCAAACTCGGGGCCGCCCACTCTGCCCGTGGGTTTGGTTTTGTTTCATCCTTTTCGCTTCTACGCCCCAGGTACAGATTGCCCGCGCTCGCGTTACCGTTATCATCTCAATTATTCAGCACGCAATGGCCGATCGGGTCATTGCGGAGTAACGCCTCGGGCAACTCCCGCACCACCAAACTTGGGTAGACACGTACAGTATGTACGTACTCATACCCACCTGCCTGCCAATGATACCTGCAGATTGGAGCAGCAAACACCCGTCTTTCTTTGACCCCAGTGGTACCTCCCTTCCTTTCCGTCATTCATTCCCCAGATCTGTCTAATGGTGCTCTTTCGCTACAATCCCTTCTGCCGGTAAATGGCTTGCTCTTGGCTCATAACACTGGCGCTCCATGATGTGCTTTGTATGCACCCCTATCTGACGAAAATGAGCAGGAAAATACATGGCCCTTGGCGTGGAGTACAAGACGACACGCCAAGTCGTCGATCCGCAAACCTAGAATCGGATCTTTTTGCATTTGCCCAAAACGACGCATTGAGGCTGTGCTACTTGTACAAAGGAGACATGTCTGCAAACAGCAGGCTCGAGGCTTACTAGCTGACATTATTACGACGCACTGTGCTTGGCAAGTGGGATATTCACAGTATCATGGAGACGCCCCAACTCAATGACGGCGATCCATGCCTCGAATATCTGGACGATCTTCGCTTTGCTAGCCCCTTTGTAGCTCTGCCCTCGCTGCTGCCGACCGTCTTTCGACCGTCTTAGTCGTGTTTCCAGATGGAATTGCCGCTGTTGTATAATTTCTCCGCGTGCTTGCTTTCGAGTTCCCTTACATTCGTTTCCTCATAGTGCCCAGAAGGCTTCCGGATGCCGCCATGGCTCTCAGCGGTTGTACGGTCCGCAGTCTGGCTCCCTCTGGTACATTGCTGAAGCTGGGCAAGCTGCACAAGATCACACTGATGAGCGCATGGGTGGGGAGGCTAAGGCGGGAATGCACGTATACGCGGTACTCGTAGTCTTGGCTGGTGGAACCGCCCATCATACCGACCACCCATCCTCGCCAATCATCGATCCCGGCATTATGACTCCCGCCAGTATGTGCCAAGATGCTCCGGGCGAACGTCCCGCTCCGCTATGCTGCTTTCTCACGACGCCATGCGCCTTCGACAAGTCAGCAAGTCATTGTCCCCCTTCAGAATCCCATGTCTGTGAAACCCTCTGAGCTAAAACCCATCCCAGCAACGGAATCCTATCAGATCTGACGGTTCCTCGACATGCTGCACGCCGTCAGAACAAACCCAGAAACCCAGAAACGCACACCAGGAGAACTCCAGGCGTTTCGCTCGCCACATCCCACCATGCTCCAAATGCATCTTCCTGGCAAAGTAGTGGGTCCCCCTGGGCTGTGATGGATGAGGTCATCAGGAACAAAAGAAATCAAGAGTAATGATTAGCCACCACGAATGCAACGGTCATCAAGGGTCTCGAAATCAGGCGTACCGATCGAGGGACTGTATTCCATAGAAGCTTCCAAATGCTAGGCCTGCCTGGGTCCAACCTGTTGTTTGCGCCCAAATCACTCTCCTACTGCGTTCGTCCAGTGCACGCTGCCCTACCTTGGGCTCCATCTGCCTTGGCAGTCACTGGCGGGTGTCCGAGCTTAGCAATAAACACCACACCCTGATACCGGCGGAGTCGAGGATTCCGCATTGGCTGTGGAGCTTCTCACCTTGGCTCTTCTTGGGCTTATTTCCTTGCGTTGCTTGTGTACCTAGGATATCTAATCCACCATTACACGACCGGTCTGACTACCACGTCACAGCGGGCAGGAGTCAGCCACCCGGCCGCCTCCACGGAACCCACTCTTACGCGCGTGCTTTGACAAGGTGGGCCCGAGGAAGGGGTATCTACATATCAATCAAACATGTAATCACTTGTCCCCAGATCCAAGACATTGGCTTGGGTAGGTGGCTACATCATATTTATACTTTGAGCGTCCGCCCTCAAACCGTTGACAATTCGCTTCATCCCAATTTCACTACCTCTGGTTAGCGCAATTGACCCTTTGAAACGAATGCGTTAACAATCTTCTTTCCAACCTATTACTTGTTATCCCTCTTAGCGAACTCTCTGATTTATATCTTTGCCACTGTTCCTCCTCCAACACATTCATCATACTCATCACACTATGAACTCCCGTCGCCCCATGGACAGGGAGAGCATGAAAGACAGCGGATTCACCCTCCCGCTGTCAGCAAGCACTACGGAGACAGCGTCGATTCGAGATGTCTCTCCTACTACTTCTTTCAACTCTGCTGCGGGAGAGCCCAACTGGCCCCGGAACTGGCGCGCGTACACCTGCTGGCTCGGCTGCTTCTTCCTCATGTTCAATTCCTGGGGTCTTGTGAACGCCTATGGCACTTTCTCCTCCTACTATTTCGGCCATTCCCTACGACACGTTGACCAACTGGAACTCAACCTCATCGGATCCACTGAGTCGGGTCTTGTTTTGCTATTGTCCGCTGTCGCGGGCCGACTTCTCGACGCTGGTCACTTTCGCTATGTGGTCGGAACTGGAACCTTCTTGGTACCCTTTGGGCTTTTTATGCTCGCTGTTGCCCATCCCAACGATGTCAATGCTGCCGGAAATTACGGCTCCATCTGGGCCACACACGGCTTCGTAGTTGGCTTGGGCATGGCTTGCTTTTTCGTAGCTAGTTCACAGAGTAAGTGGTAGTTTTGAAGTGACAAAGAATGAGAGACTGACAACCAATAGTTGCCGCAACCTGGTTCCCCAACCGAAAGGGGCTCGCAGTTGGCTTCGTTGCCTGTGGTGCCAGTGTTGCGGGAGTGGTCTATCCCGCGATGCTCCGCTTCCTCATCGACGCTTTGGGCTTCAACAAAGCTGTCTGTTGCGTTGCCGGCCTTGCGGCCCTTACCGCCCTTTACTCATTTTTCTTTGCTGTTCCTAATCCAGCGCACACGCATCCTAGGCCACAAAGCTACCGTATGCTCAAGACCTGGCTCGACACTGATGCCTTCAACAACAGAGCTTTTCTTTTCTTCACTGCAGCCGTTGCTTTTCTTTTCTTTGGTTTTTACCCAGTGTTCTTCAATCTCGAAGAGGTATGTAGTGCTTTATTGTTTGTTCTTGGCCAAATTGCTAACACATTCCAAGTGGGCATCAGTCTCTGGTTTTGGTACTCGTGGCGGAAATGGTGCGAATGCTCAAAATGAGACCACCAATTCTGCGGGCCTCCAAACATTCTGGCTTCTTGCTATTATGAACGGTGCTTCGACTTTCGGCCGTCTTACTATGGCCGCCTTCTCCGATCGAACCGGCCAGCTCAACATGCACATTGTCGCTCAGATTGTCTGTTCTCTCCTTGTCTTCATCCTCTGGACATTGGCTGGTTCAACTTCTGCCGCAATTCTCTTTTGCGTGTTCTTTGGCATTTTCTCTGGAACAGTCATCGGGCTCCCACCTGCATCTGTAGCCAACATTCTCAACTGCACATATAATACCCCAGAGACGAAGCACATGGCACACGCAAAGCTTGGACAATGGACTGGGATGATGTACAGCTTTGCTGCGATTCCCTCCCTTGTCGGCCCTCTCGTAGCGGGACACTTGGTCACTCAATACTCAACGTACATCACTGTCCAAATGTGGTCCGGCACAAACCTCCTAATTTCGGCTTTCTTCATGATTCTTGCTCGATGGCACCTTCCTTGCTACGACGGCGAGCGATTCAGTACCAAGATTGCCCACTTAATGGGCAAGCGCAGCGAAGATTTCGAGAACGAGAAGGGGAAAGCAGCGGATGGGGGCAACACAAGCGACAGTGACAACGAGTTCCAAAACAGCGTCTCCCAAGCCACTACCCGTGTACCGAGCTGCATGCCATCTCGGACAGTGTCCGATGAGAAGATTGTAACACCTCTCTAAGGAACTTTGTTCTTGCAGTCAATTGAATTTCAACAAAATTAAGTGACGATGGAGTTTAGGTATGATGATGGTTTTGGGCAAGGCGCGAAAGGCGTATGGATTCGGTTGCTAGTCGACATCTCCAGGAGTCTCATCGGGCAACACCTTTTTCCTTCTTGTTGTATTATTTCCTTATGCTTTGATTTTGTAACTTCTATTTTCATTCTTCTTATTTTTTTTATTACTCCTTTTCCTTTCTTATTATCTCTTTTGATAGACTTTCTACGGGTTTCCAGATAGGGTAGACGAACATTTCCCACTATCGTTGCAAGTCTACTCGAAGGATACAGAGCGGATCGCCACAGCGGCGTAGGCGCATGGCGCTCCCATGGAGACAGGGTTGAGCGTCGGTCTATTGCTTTCATTATTATTATCTTTATTATCAATTTAAAAAAACATTCACTTCGAACACCACCGTTTCAACTTCAACTGTTGAATCAATCTTGACCACGACAAGTATTGGGCACGACAGCAACGCTTCCATCATCTTCCTAGGCATTCTTCAACGGACTATAACACCCACACATATAGCATGTCGTCGTTTAAATCTCAATATCCAGACGCGAGCGGCTCAGCACGTGCGTAACTTTCCCATTCTCCCGAAAAGCCGCGAAGAGCCTCACCACTACTTGCCGATCATGTACCGCACCTTAGTCTCTCAAGATGACCTCTTGCATATCTGTCACTTCCACTCGCTACTTTCAAATCTGCATCCCCACAAATGATCAAACTTCTGAGTCTCGAGCACGTTTTATCTCGCTTGGCCAGGCGGGCTGCGCAATGCATCCTTTGTTTGCAATTGTCCCCGTGACTCCTTCCGCCCAGCACGGTGCTCTCCCGTTTCTGAGTCGTGGCGCATATGTTATGGCTGTGTTGCCAGAGCTCTGGAAACGATATGCATTATTGACTTGAGTCTTGACTAGGGTGCATGTTGGACGCAAGCTGAGCTTGGTGTAAGCCGGCAAGATGTAGCCGCGACTCCATCTTGGAGGACGATGTTTTCGACTGGCACCGCATCGGTGCCTATATTATTCTGGATGCTGGAGTAAATTACCATTTGCTAGATGCGGGATTTGAGATGTTCGGGTCCCCACGGGGTTGTGGTGAGGAGGTGCCATGGGGTTTTGCACATAGTGTGGAGATCTCACTATGTACTGGGCACTTTTGGGTTCTATGTCCGCCGTTTCAAACATTTCGATTATTCTGACTGGATACCGTTTTTGGGCGCTGCTTGTTATCGTACCATCGTTATGGACAGTCTGCACTCCGCAATCCCATGTGCCATCCAGTAGGTAGGGCTTCCAGGCCCATTCAGGTCCACCCCAAGACACCTCGACGTTACTGATCTACAAGACCCAGAACCAGTCTCCACGATATGAAAGAATCCAAATTCAAACTCCAGCTATGCTCCAATTTCCAAGTCCGTCCTCTTCGCCCCCCCGATAAAGACGTTGCCTCAAGCAATCCGCATAAGCCCGCCAACATCCGCACTAACACTCAAGCCCTGCCAACTTCTGCGCAGAGTTGCTTCGTTGCGGGAGTGGCGGGGGTGTGTTTTACGTGCCATGGTTGCTCTATATTGCTCATACATGGTCCAAGAGCCCCAAAAGAGCAAGCTGGGCGGTAGGCTAATGTTAGGTGCGGCCAAGGCGGCTGTTGCGATGCTTTTAGGGAATGGGAAATTTCCCGAATCTACCGGTCCATGACGGCGATCTTTGAAGTTTTTTTTTTTCATTGTCCTTGGGAGGCTCTTGTATGTGGAGGAAGGGGAAAGGGAGATGTGAGGTTTGTTGTGGGCGAAAGGGACTAGGTAGAAGCTGTCTAGACGAGCAAGGAAAAAAGGAGGCAATGCAACATGTGTGCACTGCACATACTGTAATAAGCACATTACATGCACCCCATTTGACCAGAAGTCCTCCACCACCATTTTGGGAGCGGAAGGAAATTATTCGTTAGCATGGCTGATAACGTCAAATGACGTTTGTGGCGCCTCCAAACTGCTAACTGTAGGGCTCGCCAGTCTCCTGCTTGGACGCCCAAAAAAAGAGGGCGCAGAAGTCGAAAGCGTGCGTGCCGTTTTCCAAGAACGAAGATGCGGGTGCAGAAGCCATCCTGGTCGTGGGTAAAGTGGTCTGATTATACCAGTACATTGGACGGACAAGGGATGTCCTTCTCGCGTATCTACACTATCTTGAAGTATTCACGGAGCCGACCTGTCATCGCCATTCTCCATAAACGTCGAAACGGCAAGTTCCCTTGCCCCTTGCTCGTATCTATGTAGATCCCTCGAGGGAATATTTTGCCGACGCCAGAGGATATTGGAATACCAAGTCTGGTGTCTTTTGTTTCGAAACATGCCCACTTCGTTCCCAGTCTGGTCCCTGGATCTTTGCATAGGTAGACTAATATGATCGCAAAAAGGATTCGCACTCCCATTTGCCTTTGTACTTAATCCTCCGAATCGGCTCTGGGCGAATTTGGAGGTTAGAACAATGCTACAAGTAGCAACATGGGGGCTTCGGCAGTTGCTGTGTCTATTGCGAGACTGAAAATGAATGTAACACAACGGGGACCGGGGCGTACAGATGACAGATACGCCGGTCAGGAGGACCAACTGGCCTCCTTTTCCCCAAAAGCGGACTTGACAGATCTGGAGCTGGGCGCAAGGACCATGTGCTCGGTGGTGAATTGATAATGTCGCACAACTCTGCGAATCGACCATATTGCGGATCCGCGAGGGAGCTTAGAAGCGAGTACTCTGAATTCCTGGGTGGAGACCTCACACAATTACTGTACTGTGCCCTCTCTCTGGTTACGTTTGCTGAACGTTTTGTGGTGGGTTAGGTACGATGCTGATCGCATAATATGTTTAGTTTCTCGTCTGTAACCCAAGTCCCAACTTCATGAAACCAGGAGAAGAGAAATTTGGACAGTGAACCGTATGTACGGTCGGCTGGATGAGAGTCCTTCATTTTCCAGCCAGTGTCACCTTCCCCGACATCGCAACCACAACACTCGGCTCACACAAAGCTTACGAACGGCACACCTCCCCTCACCTCCCTTCGAAACAAGCTACACTCTCCCTGAGCACATAATCTGTATGAATCAGGGGCTAAATAGCTCTGCTACAACGACGTAGCATCTCCATCTTCACCCCCTCGAGACATATATTGCGGCGTCGAAAAAAAAACGGGCACCAAGACAAGCAAAGCAAGAGCCGCCGGCACTTGCATCAGCGGCCACAGGCACTCGCTTCCCGGTAGAGAGGAAATGGCAATGGCAGTCTTCGCGGATAAAAGCAACCTCACGGACACGAGGCAAGCAGAAAAGCACCAGCATGGGAAACATGGCATTCTGCTGACCATGATTCAATCCCGTGGCGCACACTTTCTCCCTTCTAGGTACGTACTGCATGCCTGTTCGTGTGGCCTTGTGCATACTTACTCCGCTGGTGATATTGACTGGCAGTGTCAATCCCACATTCCGCTCGTATTCGTTGCGCATTGTGATTGTGTCTCGGCGTAGAGCGGCGCCCAGAGGTGCTGAGGAATGCTGAGGATATACCAAGAGGAACCAAGGTTCTTGGGAACGCAGTGGCGTCTTGTCAGTGGGGTGGATGATGAATTGCCGGAGTTGCAGAGATGTAGCTTATGGGGGGAAAGTGTCTCTGGGCGTGAGATAGGCAAGTTGGGGGTGTGGATGGGTGTTGAGATTTTTTGCTAGTGTTGCGAGTGAGGTTCTGGGGGTTGATTTATGTGGATGGTAGATGTAGTCTTGAGGACTTTGGTGAGCGTTGCTACGTAGATACGGAGAAATGGATACTCTCACGACAGATATAGCAAAACGAAACGAAAAAAGGAACTATTCTATTTCATCACACGCTGTCCACAAAACCTCAAATACAAATCAAGATTCAATTACTGCTGTTTTTCCTACCAGACAATCTAAACACCAATCGAATCTCACACCCGCGGCCGGGAAACAGCTCAGAACACGCAGAAATGCTTTTTCCGCCCAAAAAGATAAGAGGATTACACTGAAGCCGGGACAAGCCAAAATAAACTATTGCCCAGGGCAATCATGTACAATCTTGTTATACGCCACGGCGGGTACGAGTGGGATGTAGCGGCGATCCTTGCGGCGGGAGCCAAGCCAAAAGTGAGCGGAGCTCTCGAATCTTGTTCCGTCGCAAGCTCTTCACAGAGAGAAAAGCAGAGAGAGGGAGGTTTCTTCTGATTTCAGTAGTTAGGTTTTTTGTGGATCTCGTAGATCTATATCGTTTTCAGCGATTTGCGAGTATGACATCTCTGGATCATCCAAGCTTCTAGGCAAGGCTGGGCACGAATATAGTATATCTAGAACCCCCCACCTTCGTTCCATCCACCTCAAAGATAAACCACCTTCAACTTCGCCACATATTTCGATACTAGATGCTGGTGGCTCACACTCGCTTATGCCAGTTTCTCCTTAGACCTCAAAGCAAGAAAGAAAACACGGCACACCAAGAACGTTGTTTTTTTGATCTTGGGGGACTTAATATTGAGCCGCTTCCTCGGGGTTCAGCGACAAGGGAATGAGCCATTTTCTGGAGCGGATTTGGGCGAAGTTCATTAATTAATATTGTGTGGTTAAGTCACAGACGGAGGGTTTGGCTGAGTACCAAGTAGGTTGACTAAGTGGATTACAAGAGGGAAATAAGCAGTGGGACATGGGAGATGGGAAATGTGAAATAGATAGCATGATCCTGAGAGTTAGCTGTAGTTACTAGAAAAACATTCCTGAACATCTAGGTGTTTAGGAACATCTGTGATTTAGAAGGATATTTGATAAGTAGTTTTTGTCTCCTGGTTTACTATTTGGATTCGTTGGAACGAATCTGTTTAGTGGTTGACTGGGCGCGGCCTGAAGGCACTCACCAATCCCATCTGTTGACGCTGTCATCAAAGTATATAGCGGCTTCATCATATGAATACACGCTCCCCTTGTGTAGATTCAACACTGATCATTGTTGAGATATCTCCTAAAAACATCTAACGTCAGCAGATTCTCTGATATACCCACGGTACCTGATGCCTACAAATATAGAAGGGCATAACATCATGATCATTATCATTGTCAGCGCCAATGCTATGTATATTTGCTAGCGTTGAGAAGAAGTCCGCAAAGCTGCATGAGGTCAATCAAGTCTATCTAAGCAGCTTTGTTAGCTTCAACGAATTGTGTTCCATAAAAGAAAGGTGGCAAGATCTATCTTTAGTACCTTCAATGTCTGGGAATACAGAACGTCAACATATGTTGTGAGATGATTTTAGTGGCAGTGGCATCGAGTACACGTAATTATTTTTGACTTTTCTTTAAAATATGGGGACACCATGTTTGAAAACAAAACCTATTGGGCCCAGAGTTATTTCTCTCATTGTGACAAAGCTTAACTTCGTAAATCAGGCCTAAATAGTTGGCTTATACATGCGAATAGTGAGGCTATCCGATTCCCTTTCTAGGTTTTCCTCTCTAGATCCCAGCGGGTTCTTAAGATCAAGACCGACATACTGTGCCGGCCATTCGATGAGATGCGTATGATCTGGGCCGAGGTTCATTGCTACAGCTGCAACTATGTTGAATCCTAAATCCTCCATCCACCATACCCCGCGGACTCGGTCTAGCAAAACACCCCAATGAGCCAAAATGACTAGTGCACTTCGGTCTCTTACCTCAAGTAGTGTTATAAACCCTCGTGAGAGACGAGTTCCCCATACGAAGACCGAGCCTTTATCGACTCTGCCGCCAGATCTTGTCTCGTCGACTGATGGCGACACAGAAATCCCAGTCAATGGGTCGAAAGACTTCAAATAGGAATGGAGTGCATAGGTCTCTCTTAACTGTTGCAGAGCGTCTGAGAGAAACGGGTGGTGTATTTCTGTAGGTTGTCCCGGCCGTGACCAAAGTCTTTCCAGTTTTTCAAGACGACCGTCTTCTTCTAATGCTGTCTCACTCTTTAATAAACGCTCCTTTGGCAGCCATCGCCACTTTCTTGTTGCGATGGGAGACACTCTTCCAGACATCACCCAGTTTTTACTTGAAAGAACGACGGCGAGAGGTCCGCGGAGCGCCCATATAGGCTTAAGCGCCAGATCAGTCGCTTTAGAAACGACTTCTGGTGTCACAGTGGGCGCATCCGCGCGAAGAGCGTTGAACTCAATGGTCGATGTGCGGAAAAGAAACACGGCGGTTAATGTTGAGCTGACAAAGAGCGCTGCCGCATTATTTTGATTGATATTCCCGAGTTCGTTTCGGAATCGCGTAAGGCCTTTGTTTAGCTGGTCTGTAGCTAGGTCAGCCATGGATTGAGTTCTTTCCGTGTTATCCTTTCCATGGAGATGGCCAATATGGAGTGAGGCAATGGACAGCATGCAGTGGACAAGGAACTCGTGATGGGATGCAAGCTCGGGTATGTAAAATTGCCAACAGGCTCTACCAGGTGCGTCGTCTGAAAGTGTCTGACTAGTGGTGCACTGGAAATGGTCGAATATGTGTCGGAGGTCAGAGGAAAGAGGGCTTCGAACAGTTCTCCAAGCGTCGTTGAAACAGATGAAGCGTGGTATTGGGACTTTACCAAAGTCAATCCCCCGGTGGGCAAGTACGGTATTCACTTCTTGTGGGACTTGTGGAACTACTTCAATTTGTGCGGGCGTGGCTCTTTGGTTTGTTGTTTGTATCGTGGTTGACTGACCAGGATCGGACTCCTTGGCTCTGATGATGAAATCTGAGTGTGGAGGCGTCGCTTTTGTTGAACCAGAGGAGCGTGATCTAAGGGTTGAGCAGTTATTTTCAGAAGTTGAAGCTGATGCAAGAGAGAGCCGTGAGGTAGTAGCGAGTAACAAATAACTGCAATTGAGCTCCCGCCCATTACAATTATCACATGCTGGTCGATTACCATCGCACTATACCAATGATTAGTTTAGACTTGAAGGCATCTCTACTTCGCTGATAGTATGCTGGCACCATCTCAGTCAAGTTAGTTCCACACCATTGGGCTAATTTAATAAACCTCATTCTTACCATTCGCGATGATCTGTCGCGTCCAAGTCAATGCAAGATGCCGTTTAATGTATCCATTTGTGACTCGGATGTTGCGGAGAACCAAATATTGGATTGAGATTTGCGCAAGCATTATATCAAGCGCATGAATCAATTCTTGGGGGCTTTCAGAATATGAAAGAAACGTGCTTGACGTACCTTAACTCTTCTTTTCTTGCATTGTTGACACCCAAGGCGGGTTTTGGTGTGCAATTTCTTCTTCCTCATGTTGTCTCTTCTACCTGACAGATCCATCTTAGAGATTTTCCAAATTCGTTCGAGGCCTTATTTTCGAATCAATATAGCTCCTTCGACGAGTCGATACAATGGATTACGTTGCCCATAGTGGCTGTGCTGGTGAGCTGAAAGAATGCCAATGCCAAGCTTTATCGTGGAAAAGGGGTACAATCTACAAGGCATCCAGTAACCGCGAAAGAATCTCTAGTAGCATAAAAACTAGCCTCTCTTTAGTCTCAACGTTCTTATTTCAGCCTTTTTCAAGCCACATTCCTCAATCCAAATAAACTCCATTGTCTAGAAGGAGAAAGAGCACTAAATGCGTTTCATCCTTCAAATCGTCCGAGTTTCAGGGTACCCAAGCCCATCTCGCAAACTTCGCAAGTCGGGCGTCGGCGCGCGTAGGCTGGAGAGTAGACTACGAAAGATCGGCACTGCTACTTCAGGCCCTCAGGTAAACTGGGGATAACCCTCTTGATCAACCAACTATAACCAGATGGCTTTGTTGGCTTCAATGTACATTACAGCATGAAGGAAGCAATTGACTGTTCCTCACATTACCTCACATTGATAACTCCAATACATTGAAGCATAGATGGCCTTGATATATCGAAGGAGAACTCCGATGGCTTCATCTACACAGGCGCGTTTTCCGACTTTTCTGCGACGCGAGAGCCAAAAGAACCTTGATTCCTTAGTTTCTCGGTAAAGCCGTTAAACATCCCAGTGAAAGTCTGGATTAGGAAGTATTCGCACAACAAGCTCCCCTATTGGTCGCCTGATGCGCAGCCACATCTCAAATCATGATTGATAATACAAGGATTCCGGTACCTCACTTTCATCTTTGACCTTGCCTCTTGTTACAGAGTTGCCAGCCACTGACGTGACAAAAATTTCTGTTAGATTTAAGCTAGTACAGTTCCAAGACTAGATTATTCATTCCTATTTGCGACTCCACTAAAGTAGCACATGTATCTACCATAGATAGGGTGTGTTAGCCGATAGAAAGTAACGAAGCAAGTGTTCATGAAATGCGCAAACCAGTTCGAGTTGCTCTCTCATATCTCGGTCTCCGCGCTTATGGTCGCCTACCCTTCAAAATCCTCCGATACCCAATAGCGCTATGAAGGATTCATGTTACATCCCGTATTGATGCACTCGGCCCAAGGCAGGAATCAAATACGGTCTAAGGCTTGCGTAATTCAAGGAGGCTCTGCTATCCTTGTGGTGACTTATTCCTAATGGGTATATCTGGCGAACGACCTGTCCAAGACTGGTAGTAACCTCGTATCTGCTCAGCTTTGATCAGAGTTTGATGGTGTTGTTTCTATTCAGACGTTGCAGGATATATTTTACTTTGATTCATCCTATTCTTAATCTACCATATAAATCTTATTCCCTCGTCATTCCCGGCAGAGCTCTTTATTTTTGCAGTTATCTCACTGTCATTCCACTTCGATAACATTCGCTCATCCTCTCGAAGACACCTATACACCCCATAGCGACCGTCAGCCCCCTGAGGCTTATCACAACACCTTCATACCCTAATAACCACGAAGATGGCAAACGAAGACGACCTAGACAACCGCAAATATGCTCTCTACCATTACAACCCTTCGAAGCCCGCCGCTATCGTATTTGTCGCAGTATTCGGCTTATCAACTATTTTCCACATCCTACAAATGTTCAAAAAGCGCTCTTGGTTCATGATTCCCTTTATCATCGGAGGCATTTTCGAAACTGTCGGCTACATGGCACGCATCGTTTCCTCAGACGACCCATACGAACTAAACCCGTTCATCGTCCAAACACTCCTTTTACTTCTAGCCCCTGCACTATTTGCCGCGAGCGTTTACATGGTGCTCGGCCGCATCATTCTCTTAACAGAGGGCGATAAATACGTGCTTATAAGGAGAACATGGCTCACGAAAGTCTTTGTGATTGGAGATGTCCTCTCATTCCTAGCTCAGGCCGGCGGAGGCGCGATAATGAGCCAAGGCTCAAAGCACCCGGAGAACGTCGAAAAAGGAGAGAAAATCGTCATCATCGGCCTCTTTATACAGATTTTCTTCTTCGGCTTGTTCATTGTTGTTTCGATATTATATCAACTTCGTGGGAGGGTGCACCTTCGTCGACTCGGTACTTCGGTTCTCTGGCGCAGATATCTTTATATGCTTTACGCTACGTCGCTTCTCATTCTTATCCGGTCGATTTTTAGGGTCGTTGAGTACTTGCAGGGCGAACAGGGTTACTTGTTGCGACATGAGATCTATCTCTATATTTTTGATGCTGCGTTGATGTTTGGAACAATGGTTGCCATGAACGTCATACACCCAGGAGATATTACAATCATGTTGAAGTCCAAAGCGGACAACATAGGACTGTATAATTTGCAAAATTCAGTTGGCTATGGATCAAATCATAGGTTGGCGGTCTGATCTGGTTTGGTTGTCAACAATTGTTCAGATAGTCATTTGTTGGAGTACATGGGTATGGATTTCAAGACTAAGCGGGTATACTAATGGCGCAAATCACTTTTTGGGAGCACGCGGTGTAAAATAATGAAGCAAGACGTCCATATTAGATAATTTTATAGCTTTCCAAGGTTTCTTTCATGTATGATCAATTTTCCTCTTCCACGAACCGTTTCAATGACCCCTTCATTCCTTGCAACTTATGAGATGCATAAGTGCGAGGATTCTGGAAAATTGGATCAGGTATGCAGCAATCTCCACGATTGAAGGTTTAGATTAGACGGCAATATACCATACTCTCTCTATCATACCTTAGTTTCCTTTTTCATCCTCTCCACTTGCAGCACATCCCACCTGAACCCTCAATCTCAACTATACAACGCCGCCATTCTCATCTGCACATATCCCCAGGCGGTAACAGGCTCGTACTTCTTGTCTTTCCACCCTTCCTCCGTGTCCCCCCAACAACCCGGCAACGCGTCAATAACAGTGTCCATATTCGCCGTCGCGAAGAACGGAATGGAATATCGATCCGGGATGACCACATCGTCATCGCGATTAGTCGAAACCACTGGAGGATTGCGCTGTCCTTCAGTATTCACTCCAGGCCCAGGAACCGGAATAGCGTTAGATTTGGATTTGGATTGCCCCCGCTGCGGAAGTCCGACTCTGTGCACTGTAGACCTCCACCGATCATTCGACCACCTCGCCATCAAATCCCCGATATTCACTAACACTGTATCTTCTACCGGCTCGGCAGGTCTAAACACATCAGGCTGCTTCGGATCCTCGACTTCAAGACCTCCAACCTTATCCTGGAATAACAACGTCAGGGTGCCAAAGTCTGAATGTGCATTGATGCGCGAGCGGGCGTTGTTGCGGAGTTGATCTGCTTCTATGGCGGGGTAGTGGAGGAGGCGGAGTTGGAAGAGAGACTTTGAGTGTGTGGGGGAAAGGCCGGGTGATGGGACGTTGAGAGCGATGGACAGGGCGTCTAGAATGCTGTGGATCAAAGACGCACAGATGTTGAAGTAGTCTTCCATGAATGCTCTGAATCCCGGCAGTTTCTCTTCTGGAAGCCAGATATTAGGCTGTGCTTCGTCGTCGACATTTCCTGATTCGTAGGATTCTTTGTAGTCGGGTATCTGGGACATGTTAACTTAACTCAAATACATGTCCTATATTGAACATATTTAGAGTATCAATAGGCAAATATAGTTCTAAAACTCACCTCTCTCAACTTCTTAATCTCTTCCTCCCCATACTGATGCTGACTAACTTTCTCGACCCCAGGCGCCGAATACCCTCGATGATGACTTCCCCCGGGCGGATGCGGCGCCAGCATCTTCGTCTCAAGCGGCAGCTCAAAGAACTTCTTCGACTAGACTCGGAAAAAGGATATCCTGATCAGCAATTTTCTTTTATTTCTTCATCATGGTATATTGCTCGGTCATTTTCTGGGATTTTTGGAAGTCTACTCACCCACCTAAACGCGCGCTCCACCTCCTCCTTCCCCACACCATGATTCGTCAAATACACAAACCCCACCTCGCGAAACGCATCGTCGAGCTGCTTCGCAACAGCTTTTTTCTCGTCCTGGGATCCGTGGAGGAATTTGCCGAAGTCGACGATTGGAATGGGTGCTGAGGAAGACATGGTTGCAAGATGGAGCTATAATGGCGAAGGGAAAGGTAAGGTTAGAAAGTTGTGTGGAAGGCAGCCTAGTCGATGGAATATATATATACTTGGCTAGGAAAGCCGAGTGGAAGGGGAAAGAGTAACGTATCTTACAACCTACCAAACCCAAAACCAAAATTAAACTCAAAGCGAAATCAAATCTTCGCATTCACATTTCACACGCCTAAACGCATTTTATACTTCCCTAATTCCCCGACGACCTTCACACCAAGCTTTCTCCCCGTACCACCCATCCGCCCCTCCCGCTTCCCTCCGCTGCTGACGTGCATATCCCACATCATCTTTCTTTTCGCTCCATGGCACATGCTTCCCGAAAAGCGCAAGTCTTCATCCCTAAACGCTACTCAACAAACAACCGCACCGATCAGAAAGAAAGCGCTGACGTCAGCGGTGAGGGGTCGAAAGCTGGTAGACCTCCATCACCGCACAGGATAGAAGGCTAGCGAAAAGTTAAGTATGGTAATACTAGTTAACTAGTGGGTTTGATATTTCCAAAATGAATCTGACTTGATTTCTAATCTCTCGAGAGAAAGAGAGAGGGAGAAAGAGAGAAAGATGGACAAGAACCACCAACGCCCGTAGACGCTCCTCTAAACGTAACAAACATGATGTGATTTGATTTCGATTTTGTCAAGTACGTTGTCGAGTTTACCAAATATTTTCTACATGGAGATACGTCAAGGTATGAAGCTATACTCAAAAAAAGCTGATTTGAATTTTGCACCAGCTGGCTGCATCCATGCATTCCATCTCTCGACATCGACCCTTCCATCGCCCGTCAACTGCGTCTTCAAGCTTTAAGATCTATCCCCAGTTTTCCATCCTCCCAACCACTCTCCTCTATAAACTAAAAACAAAAAGCTCCTCTCCACGTTGCTCCAACCCCCCCAGATACCTTTGAATCCCCTCAAGAAAATGTCCAATATCTACCATGGCCTGTGAAGGTCCCGCAAGATGATAAACAGTGTAAACGACCTGGAAAGTAAGAACTTCAATCGACACCAAGAAAGATCTTCCGAGAACCACAAAAAAACGGAGACAATTAGACACCGAGAAGCAAATAAGTAAACACCATTCTTTCCAGCCATCCATCCGATGCCCCAGAAGCATATAGAAGATTGAATGGAAGTAAAAAACCAAAGGGCGACCAAAAGAACGCGTCTAGCAAACGCCGTAGCATGCCTAGCAGCCAAGTCAAGTCGAGGAAAATTTGTTTCTTACGGGAAACAACTCAACAGAAGGATATAGAAAGGGGACCTGAAAAGCCGAACCAGGGACAATGAAACCAGAGTATAGAATCAACCGCCAAGGAGAGAAAAAAAGAAGTAGGGAAAAGTGATGGAGTCGCCGGCCTCCTGAGGGTGTTGCAAAGGAGAGAAACATGACATATGAAAGTGGTAATGAGCCTCCATCCTGTACTATGCATTTTTGCAATCCCCGCTCCAAGTGTTGAAAAGGAAAAATCGTAGTGTAAATTCGCAATGCGTGTTCATCAACGATACCGCCAGTTCAATGCTGCTGTTTGTTCCGGCCTAAGAGTCACCAAACATGTCGGCAACGCCCGCAAGGCCTGGCGATGTACCGCGCACAATTGTGGCTGCTTGATCCACATTCATGTACTGCTCCTGGAATGCCGTCTTCTTCTTCGGCTTTGCGCGCTCAATCTTACCCTGTTCGTGGATGCTGACACCCCGCACACTGGAGAGCAAGTCCAGAACAATTGACCGCTGCATGCGCTCGTCTGACCTGTTGGCTCCCCTTAACTTCGCCAACCGGCGATCGACGCGATATTGGTCGCCCATTCCAGGGAGGCTCAAAATGATGCTACGTGGAATATCCTCATCAAGATGGATAATACCAGCGATCAAAGAAGCAAGGTCCTTTTGACAGTCGACGAAGTACGGTTCATGCAGACTGGTAATGGCATTCTTGAGAATGTCATTGCAAAAGTAGTCTCGAATCGGGCTCTTCTCCTTGAAGCGTTGCAGCAGCGTACGCAGGACACGAACAGTTGTAATAACTGAACGAGTGTCCCGGACCCGAATAGTGGAGTTGCAGAAGAGAAGGATCGGCTCCAGCACTTCGGGGGTGTTGAGAATAAAGTCACACATAGGAGGGCCGTCCTTGCGGATATGCTCGTCCTGACGAGCAAACTCTGTAGAAATATTAGCATCAACTCAACATTGAGCGTGAGTTTTCTAGCAGTACTAAACCCAGAATCGCCAGTTGACTCATAGTACTCTCTACGAAATTCTAAAGGAAATCGAATTTTGCACTCACCTTGTCGCGAGTCCAGGAGGACAGCAACAAGCGAGACGGACGAATATGTGAGCTGTCGGAGGATGCTCTCAGTCTTCATTTCGTCAGTCAAGTTATCGTTGTCTCCTGACTCTGCAATTTGACGGCTGATCTCGTTCCATTCAGTCGAGATTTTCCGATCAAGTTCCCTAAACAGTCCTTGGATCATCGGAGGAAGGAACTGTGGTCGGAGGTGCGCTGGGCATCCTTCAATGAGATGAGTTGATACGGTTAGTAGGACAGACAAGTGATGGGCAGTAAGTGCATGCGCGTGAGCAAACAATGCCTGGCTAAGCGGCCCGGGAAGATCTGAAATCCCGTAGAAAAAGTCTCGGAACCGAGTTAGAGAGTAAAGAATGTAATAAGAGCTTTCACGGATCTGTCGGACGGTACCACGGACCGTTGAGGCAAATCCCTCATATGTCGACTTCGATCCGCTCACACGAGCAAAGAAGTCATCTCGGCTTTCGGTAGATATGCCAGCCTGCCAGAAACGGTCGGTCAGCACTCTTCGAATGACTTGCTGAAGTTCCGATGGCAGATGTGACCAATTGGTGTCGATGTCATTGAATGCTTGTGCGTGGCTGACGAGTTGTAGCAAGTTGGGCAGAATAACTGGAATGGCCTCAGCCCATAGCACTGCCGCGGATTCGTAAGCTGCCGAACCATCACGTAGCTTTTCTGTTGATGCTGCTAGTAGCGTCTTCGTCAGTCTCAATGGAAGATGTTGTGATCGATCCAGAATTCCAGCCTGCAAGGCCTGGCCCTCTGAGCTCAGAGGCTGCTCCGACCAGTCTTGAACCCCACGGAAGTTGTTCTGCGACAAAAAGTCTGGCAGATGCTCCATGCCGAGTATACCACAGAAAGAATTGAAACTGGAGATCGAATTTGAAAACTCGTCGTTGCGCCATGCATCCTTCACTTGATCCAACATTTGCCTCATGCGGGCCTCTTGGGTTGCGCGGTCCAGTGTAGTGCAGCGATGAATGATGATGAAGAGAAAGGCCGAGTACGCCATGCGTTGGCGTTCGTCTGTCGTGGGATCCGCAATCATTTCGTTGATCTTGCGTTCTAAGCCATCATAAACATTCATAAAGTCATCAGCGAACTTCATTGCTAGCTTCTGCATTTCCAAGCTGCACACACGCTCGAGGTCCTTAACCGCGTCCGAGTATTGCGGGAATGCGGGGTTGTCAGCGAGACGGATGGTAAGCATGTACTCGAGGAAAGTAAGTGCAAAAGCAGGGCGATCGGGCAGAGCTTTTGTAGAGAAAGTAGACATGAGCTGAATAACCTTTTTGCCAATTTCAGGGTCGTCAAAGCGAGCTTGTAGCACCTGTCTACACCACTCTTCAAACGAGTTCTCCATGGTGTTTCGTTTCCGCTCGTCCTCTGTGGGATCGGCCCCCTGCGTTGTCAGCCACTTGAGATAGCCCTTGAGTGAGGCATCAATTATGGTGACTTGAGCATCGGATTGCAGCACCGGAGGGGACTGTTTCGAGAAGGCCTGCGGTTGGAATGGAGGCTGGTCTCTATAGAGATTCTGAAAAGTATCCGTAGCCTGAGCAAGAATGTGCTCCATGGCCTCCACGGGCGTTCTCCGGACAAGAACCTCAATCACATCCGCGCAGAATCTCCGGTAGTTGCCCAAGAAGGCATGCCTCTCTGGGATGGTGTCAATGTCCTCGTTCAAGAAAAGCAGAGTCACATCTTCCGAATCTTCAGGGAAGGCTTCGTATCTGATCAATCTTGCACAGCACGTCTCAAGGAGACCACCAACCATCGAGGTCACAACACTAGAATCGCGAACAACGCGCGATCGGAGGAGCTTGCTCCAACAGTGAAGGACAGGAATGGAAACAACCAGACTGGGATTGCGGAGTATGTCATAAAGAAGCCCGAAGATGCCAGGAAGATCGCTGCCTTCCGGCACGTGCTGTGGTTTTTGCTCAATAAACAATCCCAAGCTATTGGCCAGCTGTTTCCATTAGTAAGAGGCCGAGGGGGGGTGGGGGCTCATGCGCTTGGTGCCATACCTCGGAGAGCTTTTTACAGAGTGTGTACTTTTGCTCATTCAAGTCGTTGATATTCATGTCTGACAGCGTCCAGTTGTATACTTCGCGCAGCAGTGAAACACTGCCGGGAGTAAACATGGGACAAACCAACTCGACGAATTCTTCATCATGGAGATGGTGTCGACTGTAGATAGCCTGAAGAACCTCGACAGCTGCCTAATTTCGAAAGTTAGTCGACGACCTTTTTTGGGGTTAGGGGCAAACATTACAAGTTGCATTTCTACCACCGGCACAGCGAGGGCCTTGCACACATGCTCGATGATTTGGACGGCGGCAATTGCCTTTGGGATAACCCACGGCATGCACGCTCGGAGGGCATTCATGATTTTGACCGCGCAATTTCGCACTGCCTCTTGGTTTTGGTAGTCCTGCGACAAACACCAGCTCAGGTTGTCACAGAGCCTTTTGAGCCACCCTTCCTCCCCCCAGCGCACATCCAAGCTCTTGTCGCGCGAAGGTAGTTGTTCGGTAAGCACACTGGCCGGCGTAAATATTTCAACGCAGGCGCGCCCCAGGTCGCTGCCCCGCAGGCCTGCGATGGCATCCTCGCGGTTGAAGACTTCTTCAGACAGGGTTTCGAGAACGTAGAGGACGATAGCCTGGTGGTGCAGCGATGTCTGCCAAAGCTCGACGAGCTGCTGGTCCATGTTCATCCACTCGGCGGCCCACGAGCGCTTTGCAATTTCTGTCCACAGTTGGGCGACCTTGTTGCGCAGGTAGACGGGGTCGCCTTCTGCAATGTGCTGGGCAAGCTCGATGACATAGCCGCGCAGCGCCTCGCCCTGCTCCACAGTAAAGTCCTCCCAGTTGTATTTTATCGAGAACTCGAGCATAGTGAGGCCATAGTGGCGTAGTTGGGCGGGCTGCGAGGTGTCGAGGGCCAGGGTGTGGCCGTGAGAGGGCGCTTCGGGGTGCCGTTTGGCCTGCTCCAGAAACTCTGTGGCCTGGTGGCGAGTGTCATTGCTCGAGTGAGGGTCGTAGATGGCCTGGAGAGCATGGAGCACTTGGGACAGGTCGGTATGGTCGCCGTTGGAGAGGGCATTGTGGGATGCATCGCTGCGGCCGTTGGGCATGGCGGTCTGCTGCGGGGGTTTGACCGGCCCAGCATCCATGGTGGAGGCGGCTCTGCTGGGCGCTGATCGTGCGGCCTTTAGAGGAAGAGGGTCAGCGGGAGAGCGAGGTCGTGGCGTTGACGGCTGTGGTTGTGAAGTGTGTGTGGTGGAGCAGCTAAAGAGGCTCTGAGAGTGGGTACGGGGACTTGGGAAATTTACCTGCAGTTTGGGTTGTCGGCGACTGAACCCGCCGTGATTGGAGTGAGCGTGTGCCTGGAGAAAGCTAGGCCTGCCCGCGAACCACGGCGAAGCTGCTGCGCTCTGGACTGCGAGGGGCACTACAATCGGGGCCATGATTTCTCTCTTCCCTCTCTTCCCTCTCACCGGACCGACGCAAATAAAATGATAGACAGAAACCCTTTCAAGAGGAAGCGAAAAACAGCAGCATTCAAAACAAAATGGCAGCCTCTCAACGCGCCGTGGTCGCCAGGCTGATCAATGGTTCCGCACGCGTTCTACGGGGTAACGCGTTATCACCTGTCAGGCGCTCGCTCTTTCTCTCTGATTGCCACTCGCGCAACCCTTCCAGTCCTGCCTATTTGTACCATTCCAACCACTTTCGCCATCGCCGTCACCATCACCATCGCCATCTATCTGCCTCTGCTCTCAGCTGTTCTGCATCCTGCATCCTGCATCCGCACACGAGACCATCAGGCGGCGCTGATGCGAACGCAAAGAGGCCAAATACACCCGCTCCAATTCTGCTGACCAGTGTGACCTGACCATCGAACGACATTACATCACCCTGCATCCCTGCTGGTGTCTGGGCCCTCGCCCTCGCCCTTGTCCTCCTCAACTCAACACAACACCACTTGTGCCGCGGTAATACTCTGATATATGTCCCTATTCGTTATGTGGTGGAAAGTTTTAGTCACCGTTGTCCTGGTAGAACTCTTGCACGGTGGAATTCTCGGGAACTAAGATTTTAGTCATTTGATCGACCTCCACACAGCGATGTGGACTTCAACCAGCCAAAGGACAAAAAGGAGTATCTACTGTATATCTAATATTGTTTACTTCGAAGGGATGAATTGAAGAAAAGCTTTACATCCTTCAAGAGAGGTTTGGTGGCTTCAAATGCTGCACTTCTCCTGGGTGCGGAGATAGCGTTTGTATTTCCTCGTAAGGATTAAACCATCCTCCTACGTAGGGAGATGGCAGTAAAGTAAAAGAAAAATCTCTGAAGGACACAGATACCGGCGATACCACAAAGGAAAGCGCGTCCCTTACCCTTACCCTCAAAGCACAGCCAACATATCCATACCTCAAAGACGAGTGATCTCCTCTATTCCATCCACAGCTAACTCAACCCAACACCACTAAACATAGACACAGTAATAATAACAGTAGAACTAAACCAGAGACAGAGAATTTTATACGATTACCTAGTTATTACAAATTCCAACATACTTCGATCAAATCCTTAATAGCATTAATGAATTATTGGATCAAAAATCCATCCAAATCCACCAAGAGAAAGCCTCTCTATAGAACAATATCTACTACATTCTTCTAATAATCAGACCATATATATAGAATATCTCACACAGAGGAAGGGAGTAACGATTCCACAACAGCGGTTCCGATCCCTAACATATGTAGAACAAAACATAAATACACATACAGTCCACAGGTCTATATAACCCGTCCGAAGTTTGAAAAGTTCATAAATATTCTCCTACATGTGTCTACGTTAACGAACGCGCTGTCAGCTGGACTGGACAGGGTATTCGACTCTCCCAATGCTACAACACGCGTAACTATTCCCGTGTAATGTAAAGTTGCCTGCTAATATGTACAGTTTCTCCCCCTTAGCGATGGTGATCGCTATCCGCATCGCCATCTGATCTGCCTCTTTCTGCTCCCAGAAGCTCCATCTCCGCACAAGAGACTCCCAGACGGCGCTAACGTGAAAAGAAAAGAAGCCAAATACACCCGTTCTAAATGTGCTGACCAGACCAGCGTGACCTGACCATCGAACGACACTATATCACCCCGCACACAGCTGTCATCTGGGCCGTCCTCGCCTCAACACCACAGGAGGGCCGAATACGGCCTGAGTATCCATGTGCTCTACTTCTCACTGGGCTCGCTCTCGCTATGCTGTCCCTACATCACCGTGCACGCTTGCTTCTGGCATTGCTGGAGATAGCCCTCGTCCTCCTCGGTGCCCAATGCGCCGCCCTGCTTGCGCACTACGCCCTTGACCGTGATGCTCTGATCTCCTTCGGCGTGCCACCATCGCAGTATCTGCTGCAGCGTGCCGTTCGACTCTTCCGAGCTGATCGTCCACTTTCCCCCGCTGACCTCGACATGTGTCTCTCCGGTGGGGAAGTGGAATTCAGGCAGGAAGACCGTTGTCGGCGCTGCCTCTTTGGTCGAACTAGGCGCCGACAGTGCCAATTTGAACGTGCAGTTCCTCAAGTCGAACCCAAATGAGGTCACGTCGCCATGGCTTGCAACCGGGGTAGGGCGAATAAACGCCTCGGCCGCGCGCAAGCCTCGCACATCCTTCTCCGCCGACCTGGAGCTCATCTGGTCCATGGTTATGGTTTTCCTGAGGTTGCTCGGTGTCACACTAAGCGTGTCGGACGACTGCGCTCTCGAGAAGGACGGCGAGTTGATATCAATGCTTGCCCGTGACTCCGCGGGCGAGAATGCACCTGCAGGTACCGCCTTGTCGTCTTGGGAATATATCGAAAGATCCTCACCATTCCATTGGTCGCCCCAGTAATGATTATTCTAAATGTCACGTTAGCCTTCCCATCACTCTGGTTATGACAACGCTTGCAGGGACCGATAAGTGGAGACCAACACGTAGCCAAACGCCAGGTAAAAGGTGCAACTCACAATAGCAACGTATGTCCATAACGCGAAGCCATTTGAAAGACTGGTTTCAAGCGCAAAATGGTTAGCGTCGAGTGCAGCGATCTGACTGCTATAGTCTCCTGTCTTGTATGCATATTTATCATCCATATCATACGGGATGCCAATCTCCGTAAACACGCATGGGTGAATCCCCATATACTGCGTGCCCTCTTCCCGGATCGCCGTCAGCTGGCTGGCAAAGCAATTCCTGATTGCCGTCTCTCCAATCTTGATCGCAAAGGCGGGCGTGAGGTACTTGCCTCGCAGCACGCCAAATACATCAATGTTCCATACTCGGTTCCTAGTATGGTATATCACGTCAGCCTCACGTTGTGCCACCTTTCCCATTTAGTTGCCAGTGTGTACTTACCACTTCTTCGTCAGCAGCGTTATTCCATCATAAAAATGCGGCGCAAAAATCATATTCGGATCATCGTCAGGCGTTCCTTTAATCGAAGGCGGAATCTCCAATACCGGCGGTTGGAAGAACATGAGCGAGTCTGGGAAGATGGACTTGACCATTTTACTATACTTCCGGTAATGCGCCATGTAATAATGGTTCGTAAAATATTCGTAGTTGATCGTAGCGCCGTTTTTAGGATCCTTTCCAAAATAGTCCTTCCTAAGGCACGTGTCGGTAGTCGGATCCCAGACCCCGTGCTGTGCCCAAATGCACTCTCCAAGCTTCCACCCAGGATCACGCTTCCACCCATAACGCGAATCATCATAGTCTGCCGATAGCCAAACTGTCTTGCCCTCCGGGTCGACGAGCTCTGTTCCGGATTTGTAAGGGCCCATGCCGCCAAAGTCCCAAGTATCAATCTCGCAAGCTCTACCGGATCCGGTAAGTATGGCTTGCCAAGCCGTAGGTGAAGTACCTTTCTGGAGCTTCTGCTCGGTGGGAATTACTGTAATATCTTGGTAACTGATCAGGCCTCGATTCGGCTCGTTCAAGCTTTCCCAGCCAACAATTGGATCATATTCGAGATCGCCGGCTTCGTGGATGCGCCTCGCCAGGTGCTCGCAAGCCGCTATGAAATGGTCCTGGAGATAATCTTGAATGTTACGCCCGTCGAGGATAGCTTTGGGGGCAAAGTCCTTGCCGCCGAAAAAAAGAGTGAACATGAGTTGGCACACTATTCGTGTGTAGTTGGTCGCCCAGATCATTTTGGGGTATTTGTCGGGCTCCGGGTAGACATTCTGTACCAATGCGCCTTCCGTGGCGGCGAAGTTTTCGGGATTAAGACCGCATGCGTATAGAGTCCACATAGGAGCGCCTGACCCTCCAGAGAACCGTGACCACTGGAAACAAAGTTAGATTGTGGAAAAGTGAGAGATGTTGGGAAGGAAATCAGCAAAACGGCAGACATACTACGTCCTGGTGTGGATCCATGAAGATGTAAAACCCAAACTCCTTTGCTTTGCGCAGGATCGCGATAGTGTGCTGTATCCACTCTTCGTCGTAGCGGCCGGGGCCTTGATGTTCTACTGCCTCCCAGGTAAATATGTATCGGATAGTGTTGTAGCCCCAGCCTCGGAGGCGGGCGAAATGTGTGGCGGCATCGGCGAGAGGAAACGGTCTGTTTACGAAGGATACATTGTCGCCGTCAAAGAAGCGGTTGGGCTCATGCGACGGCTGGTTTGGGTTTGCAGGCAGTTTTGCGTCTGCGGCGGCGTTGATGCCATGGAGGGTGACTTCTCGATTGTCTGGGTCGCGGAATGTTCGCCCGTCTATTCGGAGTCGAAGGGGTGCCATGCGTGCGTGCAAGTAGTGGAAGGGAGACGGAGAGAGGGGGGGCTAAAGGAGGAGAGAGGGCACGAAAAGTAGGCGGCCGCCGAGTCGCCGTTGACTTATAAGTGAATGTAGCAGGGCGGTAGGCACATTGGCAGAGGCAACACCAGACAAGGCTATACGAATGTACGGCAGCGCAAGTCGTCATCCGTACAGATGTACATGCTGGCCGACTGCTTGTATCGGCTAGTGCCAAAAGGCCCTGGCAACTCAGCCTCCATATCGATCGAAACCATCCGGGGTACTTCCATACTTGGCGCATTCAGCGCGGGAGGTCCGTGCACACCCAATTCGAGAACCGAACTGTTGAAAGGACAACTTTCAGTTCTTCCCAATCTTCGACAGCGCCCACATATATTTCTGCCACGCCAACCCTCCACGCCCGCATGCCTTAGGACACGGTCGCCTCCTCCTTCTCCTCCGTCGTCTCGTCCTCTCACCCACCGTCACTCTTTTCTTTTTGCTGCGCTTCCAGCATTCTACCCACCATGATTCTTCGCCTGTCCTCGCTCGCCCTCGGGCTTCTTTCTGCCACTCCCTTCACCCACGCCCTGTCGCCCTCAGACATTCCAGCCGATGTTCCTGTATCCCAGCTCATAAAAGACGCCAGCGTCAAGCTTGCTACCGGAAACGCTCAAGAAGCCCTAACATACTTTGATGTCGCCATCTCGCGCGACCCCCGAAACTATCTCACCTTCTTTCGACGCGGTGCCGCCTACCTCTCGCTTGGGAGGACCGCCCAGGCGCAGAATGATTTCGACAAAGTCCTCGAGCTAAAGCCCGGTTTCGAGGGCGCCATAGTGCAAAGGGCCAAAATAAAAGCCAGAAAGGCCGACTGGGCCGCAGCACGTAAGGATTACGAGGCTGCGGGCAAAACGGAAGATGTTGCGCAGTTGGAGGAGGCGCAAGGTGCAGCCGTTTTGGCAAAAGAAGCGGCCGAAAAGGGCGACTGGGAGGCATGCGTCACTCACTCGGGCGTTGCCATCATGGTCGCCGGCGCTGCCTACGACATCCGCAAGACTAGAGCCAACTGTCGCTTCGAGAAGGGCGAGGTTGTTGAGGGCATCAGTGACCTGCAGCATCTGCTGCAGATGAATACTGGCGATATCACACCCCACCTTCAAAGCTCAGCCATGGCCTTTTACTCTCTGGGCGAAACCGAGAAGGGTCTCAAGCACGTCGCACAATGTCTCCAATCCGACCCTGATTCTAAGGTGTGCATGAAGCTCAGGAGGCGGGAGAAGAACCTCGAGAAGACTTTGAAGAAGCTGCACAATTACTTTGAGAAGCGACAGTTTGCGACCGCATCCAAGCTCTTGATTGACCGGGGCGAAGAAGAGCCCGGTCTTCTGAAAGAGGTGAAGGAGGACTTCAAGGACTACGTCGAGCAAGGTTATATCTACAAGAACTCGCCACAGGGACTCTACACCAATCTCATCGAGATGACCTGTGAAGCTTACAACGAGGTAATAAGACCCCCCCTATCGCCTGCTTGCTATCAACAACCCACTAACGTTCTGCCTAGATGAACAATCTCAAGAAGGGAACAGTATACTGCACAGAAGCCCTCCAACTCAATCCCAACTCCCTTCATGGTCTCATCAACCAAGCCCGCCGTCAAATTGACGCGGACGAATTCGAAGAAGCAGTTCGCACCCTCGAGCATGCCAAAGAGCACCACCAATCCCAGCAAATCAACGAGCTCCACCACAAAGCGCAAATGCTACTCAAGCGCTCCAAAGAAAAGGACTACTATAAGGTTCTTGGCGTTACCCGCGACGCTGACGAGCGTGAAATTAAGAAAGCATACCGCAGGCTCTCCAAGATCTACCACCCTGATAAAGCCACCGCCAACAACCTCACACCAGAGGAAGCCCAGAAGAAAATGGCCGCCGTCAACGAAGCATATGAAGTCCTTTCCGACCCTGAACTCAAGGAGCGCTTTGATCGCGGCGATGATCCCAACAACCCCGAGGGCCAGAGTAATCCGTTCCAAGGCTCGCCATTTGGTGGAGGTCAGCAATTCTTCTTCAAGCAGGGAGGCGGGTTCCCTGGTGGAGGGGGCAGTTTCAAGTTCCAGCAGGGCGGCGGCGGATTCCAGTTCCAGGGTTTCCCTGGGGGTTTTTAGTGAGAAACCTAATGGAATTGATAGGGAAGCTACCCCGATTTTACTAACGAGCTGCTGTAGGGGAGTGCAGGATGGTTGGTGTTATCGTCATTTTTACATGGGAAGACGGATGGTGTCACAGGAGCATTGGCCCAGGCGTTTCTTGTCTCTTTTCTATTTTGATCTCTCGTGCTGTTTGGAGAGAGTTTTTCGCATTTCTCATCTTGGGTTTGATTGGAAGTTATGGTGCTAATGGATATATATCATGGACGGGAGGTAGATAGCTTCGCTTCGGCTGAAGCTTATAGCTTGTATTTTGTGTTTTTGGTGCTTTTGTAGGTACAACATGTGTACATCACGACGACGTAGAGAACAGCGCGGACGAAGGACGAATATTCACGGTGGATGTATATGGCATTTTGAACGCGTAGCATGAATCAAAGAAACCACATTTTCAATTATTTATTTATTTATTAGTTTCTGCACATGTGGCTTATTGCGATGGGAATACCAGACTTCATTAGACTGATCGTTGCATGGGAATGACGTACGTGGATATCTCAACGTAGCCACGCCACACATACGCTTTCTGTAGATGCAGCACTGCGTAGACGTTACATTTCCAAAAATTTGATTCATTCTTATGATGATATGACATGACATGATATGCCTTCCCCCCTCCCCTCTTCCCCCTCTAGGATATATATAAGCATTTCCCATGATATTCCAGATCGTACCCGTGTATACATTGTGTGAAGAATATGTTGAATAAATAATAGAAAAGAAAAGTTCCAGCCCAGCCCAGCTCAGCTCAGCTCAGCTCAGTGCTGGGCATGCTCCTGGTACCCATATGTGTCTGCCTTCGATAATGCAAAATATACTAGTACTCATATTCTGTTCCCCACCACTTTCCCTAGGGACAGCTGGAAACAGAATTTGAGATTTCTGAGGTCCATTTGTGGAATCTAGGTTGCTTCTCCAAAATCCGTATGCCCTGTCTCAGTCGCATGTTGTACTGCGCCTCGCTCCCCGGCACCTTGCCACCCACACGTATTACACTTGATGTCGAATTTCTGCGTATCGGTATAATAATGTTTTTTCTTCAATTCCCCGCAAAGTTGTCTCGCCGCCTCAAGAATAACGTCATCTGAGGCATCGAAAAGCTTCACGTCGTTCGAATCATCGTACGTGGAGCTCCCCTGAGGCACGAAGGCAATAGTATCGTAGTGAATTCCAGAGTAGACGAGGATACAGCGCCGAGGTCGTCCTTCGTTGAAGCGGTCGACGCGCAGGTCCTGCACGTTGATGCTGCAGATTTCAATGTCAAACTCTTGCGATAGGATGCTAAGTTCGATGCCGCCGCCCCATGAGTCGGAATATGATATCCATTCGCAGTATTCGTCGGGCTTTCTCTGGAGGATCGCTTCGTTATAGCGCTCTGGGTCCGCTTGTATGGCTTGCGCGACAAGCGAGCGGAGTTCGGTCATGGAGTCGAGGGAGGAGGACAGGACGGCGCTACCTAGCGCCCGGAACATGCATGAGTTGTCGTCGGGCATGACGCGGAGGACCACGGTTCCGGTTCGCGAGGGCACCGGCACCTCTGGTGTATCTTTGAGCTCAGGATTTTGTTTGCGTTGGAGGGAGAGGGGTGCCGATGATGAAACACCTTGTGATTGTTGCCCAGTGGCTTCCTCTCGTAATTGCTCGCTTGGGTCGCCGGTTGCTTGCGCGATGACGATTATCTGGGTTCCGTTGAGCTTCAGATCAGTATCTTTCAGAAGTGTTGACATGCCGTAAAGGGCAGGATCCAGGGGCTGCGGGGGGAATCCCCATTTCAGCTCGAATAATGGTAGGTCGGTGGCGTTTGATATGGACGAGAGGAGATCGGAGACGGCGGCGTTGTCGTCTAGAGTGAGGGTATGCTGGCCGTTGGGTGCCCGAAGTCGGATTCTGGTAGGCATAGTGCTGGCAGCTAGATGTGGGAGACGCGGACACAAGAAATGTGTTAGTGTCGAGGGTTATCGTGTCAGGACTGGAGGAGAAACGATGGGCTGTTGGGAAGAACAACGCAGCAGCGGCAGGCGATCGGAATGAGCAGGGTCGGGCAGGCGGAGATCCTACGGGAGCAGGGGGCGACAGGGCTTGCTTTGACGAAGCGCTTCAGATATCGATGGCAGGTTGAAGCTATTTGTAAGCGTAGAGAGGTGTGCAGAAATGCAGCGATGTTAGCAATAAGTGAAGAGGGCATGCGGCATGCGGCATGCAAGTGAAGCTTCCGGAATCGTGAAGCCGAACGCGGAACGTCAAATCCCTGCAGCAATCATTGTCTTCGGAGAAATAGTTTCGCCGGACGGGGAAAGCACGGTCGCGACTTTACTTGGACAGTTCACGACGCGACAGCTTCAAAGTCGTTCATCGCCAGCATCACTCCGCACGAGCCGTCAATCGCCATCACCCCTCATTATGGCCTCTGGACGCGCGCCGAGCTCCACACCCGTTCCTACGACCGAAACCGCCGACCCTGGAACAGATGGCGCATCCTCAACAGTCACGGAGGACGAATGGACGGCCATGTCCACCGTCCTGACCAATGTCTATGCATATCGTACCGAAGAGTGAGTGTTTATGGACTGGATGCGCAGCATGAAATGAGCGCAAACTGACAGCGATATCCTAGTGGCTATGATCCCACCAAGTTCTTCCAGCGCAAGGTCAATAAACGATCGCTCCCGGACTACTACGAAGTCATCAAGGAACCAATGGCCCTCAGCACTATGAAATCCAAGGTTCAACAGCGCGAATACAAAAGCTTTTCTGAGTTTGTGCGCGACTTTGCCCTCATCCCCCACAACGCCCAGGTGTACAACCGGCAGGAGTCGCAGGCTTATCTGGATGCGTTAGAGGTGAAGAAGGCGCTGGAGCAGGAGTTGAAGAAACTCGTGGATGAAAAGACAATAACAGAAGAGGTTGCGACGCTTCCATATCTTGGTGAGATCCCGGAGCAGGACCCACTACCCCCTGATGAGGAAGAGGAGGAAGACGACGAAGACGATGAGGAAGAGCTGGATGTGGATGAGGATGAAGAGGATGATGATGACGATGACGGCAAGCGCAAGAAGCGACGCAGTGTGCGATCCACAGCTGCCATCACTAAGCGTGAAGGCGGCGGCAGATCCAAAGACGATGCGAAAGACAATGACCCAGAATCACGAAAAAAGCGCGGGCGGCCACCACGAGTGGATACACCAATGGAGGCAAGAATAAAGGCCATTATGAAGGGTATTAGGAAGCCGCGCAACAAGCAAAACAAGCTCATGGTTAGCGCTTTCGAGCGTGTACCTGATAAGTCTGTCATGCCCGAGTACCATGCCGAGATCAAGACGCCAATGGCAATGGATATTCTAAAGCGGAAACTGAAGCGCAAGAAGTACAATTCCGTGGATCATTTCATGGTGGACGTCGAGCTCATGTTTCAGAATGCCAAGCAATACAATGAGGAGGACAGTCAAATTTACCAAGACGCTGTGCACTTGCAAGTTGAAGCTCGGAAAATCGCAAAGACTGAGAAAGAGAAGCCTGACACGGATTATGTCATGGAGGAGGGCCGTATACCCATGCCAAATGGAATCCTTCACAACGGCGAGCTCTGGAAGGTCGGCGACTGGGTGCACATTCAGAACGCGAATGACCTTACCAAACCAATAGTTGCTCAGATATACCGCACTTGGCAGGACTCGGAAGGCGGGAAATGGGTGAACGCCTGCTGGTACTATCGCCCGGAACAGACCGTGCACCGTTTTGATAGGCACTTCTTAGAGAATGAAGTGGTCAAGACGGGCCAGTATCGGGATCATCGCATTGACGAAGTTGTTGATCGTTGCTTCGTCATGTTCGTCACTAGATACAACAAGGGCCGGCCTCGCGACTTCCCCCCGGACAAGGAAATCTACGTTTGCGAGGCACGATACAATGAAGAGAATCATAAGCTGAACAAGATTAAGACGTGGGCTAGTTGTCTGCCGGATGAGGTCCGTGACAAGGACTACGTTATGGATCTGTTTGACGCTCCTCGCAAGCTGAAGAAGGTTCCCAGTCCAATCGCCTATCTACTCAAGGACGAACAGAAGGAGACGGATGATTTACCTAAGCCTGAATGGGGGGCTGAAAATGCTCCCCCAAAGATTGGAGCGGTACACCGCCGTCCACGCGACCCCAAGGTAAGTCGTGACTTGTGTTTGCTTGTCTTGAGTAAAATCAGGAAAGCTTTGCTAACTTCACATCAGGACTCTCCACCGCCCGAGCCAACACCGCCTCCCCCACCAACACCTCCACCAGCACCACCAATGGCTACACCAACGCTGCCCACTGCTCCGACAAACGGTTTTGGAGCCGACGCTCAGAGAAACTATCCAATTGCACAAGCTCCTTTGCCGTCGCCGATGCCCCAACCAACACCACAGCAACATCACATACCACCTGCCTACACACCAACCCACTCGACGCACTTCCACCACTCACAATCTCCAGTCCCTCATGCTCAGCACCAGCCGACGCCCCAGGCCCCTCCGTATCAGTCAATCACGCCGCATGTTCCATTTGCGACCCCGCAACCGGCGGCTCCCATGCAGCAGTATCAAACACCGCGACCTACCCCAGGCTACCCGCAATCCTACACCCAGCAACCACCAGTCGGCTACAAAGCGCCACAGCCCGTTGAAGTATACATCCTCAATGACCACGCCAACGCCTCCATCCCACCTGATATCCGCGAGCAATTCCAGCGCGACGAGCACGGCCGCGTCCTCTTCTTCACCGCACCACCCCTCAACATCCCCCCCATCGTCAACAAAGAAGGCAAAGCCCTCGGCCACTCCGCAAGCTACCTCGCCGCCAAAGCAAAGCGCGAAGCCAAGAAAGCCGCAAAGCGCAAAGCCGAAGAAGCCAGCGCAGCCGACCGCCAAGCGGCCGCGAAGAAAGCGCGCGCAGAAGCAGACAAGAAGCTCGAGGCTGCGGTCGCAGAACTCCGTCTT
Source organism: Acrocalymma vagum (assembly GCA_028476805.1). Taxonomy (NCBI): domain Eukaryota; kingdom Fungi; phylum Ascomycota; class Dothideomycetes; order Pleosporales; family Acrocalymmaceae; genus Acrocalymma; species Acrocalymma vagum. The sequence goes on from JAQGEP010000020.1 coordinate 262,315, forward strand.
AAGACTATGCATGCGCTTGAGGATCAGTTGGCGGCGCTCACAACGAAGGATCTTAGCTTGTTGTTTGATGGAAGCCAGAGTAAGGAGGGCGTGGAGAGGTATTTATCGCAGTTGACGGATGCGCAGAGGGAGGCTATTACCAAGGGGCTAGAGCGCGAGAAGAAGATCAAAGAGAGAGAAGCGAAGAAGAGGATGGTTGTTACGGGCATGACGACGAGGTTGGAAGAGAAGATTTAAGCTTTAAGATGGGAATGGGTCACGGCAATGCAATACTATCCGGTATCATGACAACTGCAACTGCAACTCGAACTCGAACTCAGGCCTGCCAGTCAATTAATCACCGGTGTTGTTTTACCCGTGTCGTAGCATCGTGCTGAAAATGGATCGACGGATGCGGTTGTTCTTTGCGTTTTATTCAAGCATGTATAACATGAGCACAATTATAGGCGTTTGGTATCGGTGCGTGGAGTTTTTTCTGGTAGGGTAGTAAGCAGCTCTATACGGTACGGTAGAGCTCGGTATCGGATTGTAGAGATGGAGATGGAGATATGTGCCGTACGTACTCTCACTCGATTCTATCCAATCCAATCCAATCCAATCATTTAAAGTACTAACGCATTCGCGGATTGTGTGAGGATCTCCCATAGTTTTTGGTTGTTTTTGGGAGGGAACAAGAAAGATGAGGTAATAGGACCATGTGTGATTTTAATTCTATTTAGATTTCGATTTCGATTTCGATATTTCGTCTATTTCTCACGTGTTCTTGATACGGTTCGGTTAATTCACTTCTCCTGGACTTGATTACTTCTCCCTTTCGATTGACTAGAACGACGTGTTGAATGGACCACAACGCCATGTACGGCTAAACCAAAGAGAAGACAGCATGTGAATCTTTGCAATGGAGTAGTATTAGTAACAGTGCGTTGTATCGGCCGGACCGACCGGGCCCGGACCGACAAAGAAAAACGTCACCGTCCATATTACGCAATCGATCGCTCCCGACACCATCCCTTGAAAAGATCCATACAGAACAGAAGAAAAAAATGCTTTAAAGGACACCGCAGGTAAATGAGAACAGTAAGACCACCCAGAGCGCCCAATACATACAACGACGTAATCGTAGGACGCGTGACAAAAAGAAGAAAATACCCTAACATAAAGGGACAAAGACGATCCGATTACCAGGGAGCGAATAAGTCGCGCTGACGCTATTGCCCCGTAATTGGCAGGTACTCGCTTGACTGAGGGCCAACAGACGCTAATCTTGATGCGGTACAAATGTGAGGTACATGATGTTGAGATGAGTGATAGATGATGATAATGATGATGAAGGTGTAGGTGATGCTAGTCTCTTGTGCTTTTGCTTTGCTACCGTCACAAAGGAAGTGGTATGCATGAGCACCGTGGTCGTCACGCCATCTCACTCCATCGGTCGAGCTGAGTCGGGCCGCGGGCATTATAGATAGAGCGAGCAATTACACGCCCTTGATGGCAACAGTTCGCTCGCTATTGAGCTTGTTGGCATTGCGCTCGTGAGATTCCTTTTTGCAGTCTTCGAGGCCGGGGCACTTGTGATCCTCCAACATGCGGTGCTTGCCGCAGTGGTGGCCCGTGCAAAAGGAGCAGTCGCCAACGATGCGCTGAGCAGCGTCTTTGCAGTCCTTGAAAGAGCAGCGGATCTTCTTAGGAGGCATGCCGCCGCGGAGAGGAAGGGCCATGTGAATGGTGGAATTGGGAGGAATGGCGTGGTCGGCGAGGGTGGTGGATGGGTTGGACAGGTGCTTGCCGGCATGGACGAGGCGCAGATCGGCGGGCTGGGGCATGTTGGTGCGCAAGGCGAGGAGCGAACGGAGCGTGCTTATTGAGGTGTTTGTTGGGAGTGTGAGAGGGATGGCTGTTTTGCAGGAGTTAGTTTACTGCTCAGGTACAACAGTGTTGGGGTTCGGCGGTTCCGACGGTCGGAATGCAGCAAGGAAAAGACAGGGTTCAACGTACTGCTTGTGCCGGCAACATTCTTTACAAAGATCTGCATGGTGTCGTCGGATTCCGAGGCGGCAGAAGTGATGGAGGAAATGCTATCGGAGCGATGCATGATGGCGGATTGAGGGAGTTGGTAGAGTGATGAGGTGGCAGAGATTGCGAGTGATGGCGATGGGAGTGGCGCTAGGCTGCGGTGTGGTTCCGGGGCAGATAACGGAGATAAACGTCAGGCGGTAGTGTTAAGGGTGGGTGGATGTGTCGTGTGCCCAAAAGCAATCAAAGGGAGGAGAAGAGCGGTGCAGATGACAGAGATTGAGCTTTATAGGTAGCAGGAGCAGGGCGGCGGGTATGACTAATGGAGGGTGTTCGCGATGGTTCGGCGGCGAGCAGCGACAGTGAGTGAGTGAGTGGTAGGCGATAAGTTGAGTGGTGAATGCTGAGTGATGGCGGCAAGTGATGATCCAAGCGGAGCCGATGATGTATGTATGTATGTAGCTAGGCCGAGCAGGCAAGCAAAGCGAGCAGCAAGCAGAGGTAGCAAAGCAGGGGAATACTCGGAGAGATCGGGAGAGGCGAAGGCGAAGGCGAAGGCAAAGGCGAAGAAGAGATCAAAAAGTACGAGCCAGAGTGACGCAGCTGAAAAGGCCAGCGGTTGCTTTTTAAGGGTTGAGCCTGTGACAAGACGAGGGACTGCGCCCGGCACCGGCACAGGCACGACAAGCACAAGACTCAGGACAACACTACCACTACACACAGACACTGGGCAACGGACGACTGGCGACTGGCGACTGACGGCAGACGACTGGCGACTGACGGCAGACGACTGACGACTTTGGCCAATGCACAGACTGCTCCCGCAACCTTGATGAGGAGAGCCTTGTTGAGCCAGCCTTGTCCACTTGCCAACCTGACGCCGCCGACGACGCCGACCAGGCCAGGGCCGCGAATGAAGTGAATTGGTTGATCCACCACTCTCCAGCATACACGACTCGACTCGACTCGATGCATCACCATCCATCCCATCCTATCCAAACTCTTCGACATGCATTATTCGCTGCTACCAACCATGGTTGACCGCCACTGGCTGACCGCCCTAGCAATAACAGCAGTGTAGCCTACCGTTCTATCGTTCGCCGTCGACCGTTCTATTGTCTACCGTCTACCGCGCATGTGTCGGTGTAAGCGGTTACCTGCGTGTGACTAACCTAAGCGACATTCTCCCTTTGGGTGGCTTCCACAACCTTCCATGGATGCATGTGTGGATTGGGGACTGTGGATTGGGGATTGGGGATTGTGGATTGTGGATTGGATGAATGCGATGAACGGGACAGACAAGGCCAGGACAGGCCAGGACAGGCCAGGACAGGCCAATACAATCATCCCGGACAGGCACCAAAGACCAAGTCGCCTCGCCCTGCATCATCTGCATCCGCATCTGCATCCACCTGCACGGCGCATATTCCCGCAGCCTCTGCTCTGCCCTGTTCGTTGCTGTTCGCTGTTCGCTGTTCGCTGGTCACGGGTGTCGCTGGTCAATGTTCGCTGGCAGCACTAGATACTGTCCACATTACGGATTGTAGTGGGGATCAAGGCCTGGTTCATTTGTGACTCGAGCCCTGCAGAACAACATGACCATCATTCTTGACCATGACACTGACGGCACATCTCCTCGCTCATAGACTCTCCATAATGCTCACGGGACCATCCAAAATCACACCGATCCAGTCCTGCGCTGAACGGACCAGGCACTCAACCCTGCTTCAACGCCGTCTCTCTTTGCGCACATACACTCACGCACACCCTGTCCTATCTATGCTGCGCACTCTCCCTTTCTTCTTCTTGGATGCACCTTTTCTTTCATTCTTTCTTCCGGCCTAGGCTTGACTACCTCTCCGGGACAAAGCACATCCATCACCCCTAGTCAAACCACCCACACCCTTCGCTCACCCTTCCTCCCACAGCCCAGGCCCTTCATTCCGCGCCACGTATCGCTTGCTCGATAGCTTCAACCCACCTGCACTCGGCCACATCTGCATCTAGATCGGTCTCAGCCGCGCTGCCTCTGTAACACGTGGACCGTCCCCCAAAGCAAGCTGTCCCCGGGAGAGGCGTTCCCCTACCCTCCGCTGATTGGCTGCCCTTTACTCCATCCACCTGCAACTGCAACCACTACCGCTGTGCATGAATTTGTTTCTCTGCAGTGCGACTATCGTCGTCGAAAGAGCTGCTTGGTCTTGTTGCTGGCCCCAGAAGGCTAACTAGGCACTATCAATCTGTCCTCTTTCCGGCCATTGTTTCGATATTCCACCCCCCAGACTGCGCGCGTAACTTGCCGTAATCAACCTAATCATGCCACTTCCACGACAGACACACCCCTTTCTTAGCTCTGCATAAACGCTCATCTCCTTCTCCTACAACTCATCGATGATTCTCACCGACCTGCGCAGTGCCAACTCAGCATAGTCTCAATCATGACGACAATCATCATTGCTGCCATTATCATCGCTCAACCCCAAACTTCATTCATCTCCTCACCGCTCTAGTGTACATTTGAACCACCGGTACCCCAAGTATCGCGCTGTCCCTCCAACTCAAATGCAGTACCATAGTGCCACCAGATCAGAAACACTCCATTCCGATCCGATCTACCATCCCATCGATCCCTTCAATTCCCCACTTCCCATTTCCCGTCACGGCAACCCCCGATTTGTCTGGGCGTCTTCTGTCGTGTCACCTGGAGTTCCAGAAGAATTCTAGGGTTTGTGTCACCTGCCGGTCTAAAAACGGCCTTCTTTGTGCGCGGCTATAGCGGAAAAGCTATCAATGTAGCATCTCCCTTTCTCTCCAAGTGGGGTCAAAGGGAATATCTGCACGGTGACGAGGATCGGGAAGATAAGATTATGAAGATGAGATGGCACAAGAATAGGTGTGTAAGCTAGAGGTGAGGTAAGGTGAGCAGGGTGACATGAGATGAGTTGTCAAAGGTATGTGTCGTCCAAGTTGTCCGATCTTGCAAAGTGCGATTAAGTGCAGGATAATGCAATCACTTCATTCATCGGACGGGAAATGGTGACGCCCCATTGTATGGGCGTTTGATCGGCTGCTCGACTTGGCAATTTTTACTCTTTGTTTGTTTGCTGGAATTGTGCTACTCTTTTCTTTCGTCTCATCTTGGTTACGGTGACGATGACATAGGATTAATATGAGTTGAAAGTAGCAGGTGCGTAGAGTCAATTTGGCCAGGGCGCATGGCGTGTGTATGGTATCCAGTATTTACAGTATGAAGACCGGAAAGCGGGAGTAAGCAATAGTTGATCAGCGACAGAGAATGGGATATAAAATATCTGTATATCTTTGGTGAATAGAGCTACAGTTGTGTAGAAGAGTTTCTCACTTGCGGAGCGGAGCAGTCCGCTTTAGGAAGCTCAAACGTCGGACCAATAGGATCATCCGCAAAGATGCTGATGAGCCTCGGCTTGTTACCCCAGCCGCAAGCGTCATGCAAGCTATCTGGCTCCCACCACGTATTACTCCAAGCTGAGATGAGCCGGATAGCTCGACTGCTTGCTTGTGACCGAGGTCCACGGTCCGTTTCAGTAATCAATCGTCGTCTTTATTCGTTTTCTTTCAACTTCCTCACTCTTCCTTCATCCAACCTTCGTCTCCCTCTGGACGTATCCCGATAAACGTCAAGCCACCACCATGCCTCACGCCTCCCTTACCCGCGAATCCGTCGCGGCCCACAACAAGCCCGACGACCTCTGGTGCATCATCGACCACAAAGTCTACGACCTCACCGACTTCGTCGACGCTCACCCCGGCGGCTCAGTCGTGCTCGAGCAAATCGCAGGCACAGACGCCACCACCGCATTCTACAACCTCCATCGCCAAGAAGTCCTCGAGAAGTACGCCTCCCTCTGCATTGGCACGCTTGACGGCGAGAAACCGGAAGTCATTTCAAGGGGGCCCGGAGAGCTTTCGCCGGTCCCATACGCAGAGCCTTTGTGGCTACGTCCGCAGTTCAAATCCCCGTACTTCAAAGACAGTCATCGTGCGCTGCAGAAGAAGGTTCGGGAGTTTGTAGATATCCATGTTACGCCCGAGGCTCAGGAGAAAGAGAAGGATGGAACATACATCTCACAAGAGTTGATCGATAAGATGGCGGCGCAGGATCTGTTGGCTATGCGATTGGGGCCTGGAAAGCATTTGCATGGAAAGAACTTGATGGGTGTAGTCAAGGGTGAGGAGTTTGATTATCTGCATGATTTGGTGCAGGCACAGGAGTTTGTTAGGGCGAATGCCAGAGGGTTCCAGGTAATTATGTCGTGGTGAATTTCATCTCAGGCATACGCTAAATACTAGCCAGGATGGTAACATGGCAGGCATGATGATCAGTTTGACGGCCGTCCTGCAATGGATGCCCGACACCCCCTTCAAGCGACAAATCGTTGAAGAGACGCTGGCCGGAAAGAAGAAAATGTGTCTTGCCATCACTGAGGCATTCGCGGGATCAGACGTTGCCGGTCTACGAACAACAGCAACAAAAACTCCAGATGGAAAGCATTATATCGTGCGCGGCACCAAGAAGTGGATCACCAACGGCATGTGGTGTGATTATTTCGTGACCGGATGCAGGACCGACAAAGGGTTCTCGGTGATTTTGATTCCGAGGGGAGAGGGCGTTGAGACGAGTTTGATCAAGACGAGTTATTCGACGGCCGCAGGAACGGCGTTTGTTGAGTTTAATGATGTTAAGGTGCCGGTGGGGAATCTGCTTGGTGAGGAACATAAGGGGTTTATTGTTATCAGTGAGTCAAGCTTTTGTTCCTCCTCTGCGGTGTGCAAACTGCATTGCCGTATCAGTGCAGTGTATTGGATGAGCCCGCTAACCTGTTCTCTTCCAAATAGTGTCCAACTTCAATCACGAGCGCTTCATGATGTCCTGCGCCGTAATTCGCCAAATGCGCACCGTCGTCGAAGAATGCCTCAAATGGTGCAACCAGCGCATTGTCTTCGGCAAGAAACTCATTGAGCAGCCCGCCATACGGCAAAAGTAAGTTCAACCTCCTACGACCTCCCAGAATAATACAGTTGCATTTCACGCACACCAACCGCTACAGAAGCACATTGACTAACAATCTCCCACCAGGCTCGCCAAAATGATTTCTCTCATCGAATCCAACCAAGCCTGGCTCGAAAGCATAGCCTACCAAATGTCCCACATGAGCTACGCCCAACAATCCAAGCACCTAGGCGGACCCATCGGCCTCCTCAAGTCCTTCGCTACACGCTCTGCGCACGAAATCGCCGACGAAGCCGTCAATATCTTCGGCGGAAGAGGTCTCACGCAGACGGGTATGGGCCGAGTGGTTGAGCAGTTCCATCGTACGTACAAGTTTGATGCGATCTTGGGAGGCACGGAGGAGATTTTGGGGGATTTGGGCGTTAGGCAGGCAGTTAAAGGGTTTCCGAAGAGTATGCTTTAGATGGGAGTGTTAAAAGAAGTGAATGGGATGTGTTGGATGCCTTTCTATCTACGGATTCTAAATAAGAAGAAACATCGGGAATAATGTAAGACTAGGACTGGCTATATGCTGGAGAATAAATAGCGGTTCTTCCACCGTACTAGGAAGATATAAATACAAAATACAATCCTATCGAAATCTTTTTGTGTACGGGTAAAAATGCATTGTCTTACTCTCCCCTTTCCTTCCCTTCCCCGCATACGCACTTCTTTCTCCGTATCTCCTCAGCCTCCCATCGTCGTTTATATACCATTTTTTACTTCTCCATATTACACGTCTCCCCTCCACATCCATTCCCTCCCTTCATCCCCTCGACTCGACTCGACCCTACGTACCACATTCCACCCATCCATCCATTCATCCATCCACCCCCTTATCAAATCTCCACATCTACACTACTCCATCTACTAAGAAATAGAATTATAAAACTGTTGCTTTTCAATTTATGCAAGTTTGGAATAAAAACGAACATTGCGTCTGGAGAATTTGGGATTTTCATTTTGATTTTGATTTAGAGTTTATGGGATAGGAAGGGAAAGGGGGTCAGTGGGTGTGAGGTGAAGGAAGGAGTGACTGGATTGGGAAAGGGGGAAATAGTCATCTGAGCGAGTGAGGTAGAATTATGGAGTATGGAGTGTGGAGTATGGAGTATTGATAGGATGTGGTGTGGGTAAACCGAAAAGGAAAAGGAAAAGGAAAAGCTACGTGTGTGGAGGTGGAGCATTTTGTTGATGGATTGGTGATGTAGGTGGGGGGGAATAGCATGTTTGATGGAATTCGAGGGTGGCATACCAAGGAGGAGACCGAAGGGTCTCAGAAACGAGAATCTAAGACTATGGGAAGGCATTAGAGTCTGCAATCGTCTTTGACTTTATCTGCAAATCCCATGAATGTGCAGCATGGCTGCGAAGTGTCACTTATACCACTGGACGGAGGCATAGGGAAAAGGTAAATTTTGATCATGATATAAGAGTTGAGAATAATAGACAAAACCGAAAATATCCATCGCTGAGTGGATGAAAAAATTGAGGATATGCAGCGCCATTAACGGCTACATGCAATAAGGCTTCAAAAGCTCGACCATCGCATCCGAACCTTTAAGTACAGCCCAGTCGAGTGCAGTATAATCCTCAAGGTCCCTGTGCTTGACATCTACCTTGCCTGTACTAAGTAGCAGTTTTGCAATATCATAATCCCCTGCTTGTGCAGCGGAAATTAGGATTGAACGATCAAACGCGCCCGTATGGTTGACGTTGACTTGACCTGTGCTTAAAAGCCACTCAAATACACCCTGTCTGCCATTTATGGCCGCCCATGATAACGGAGTGTAAAGTCCAGTTCCACAATCAATGTCCACTCCTCCCATGTTTGATAGCTGGCGGATGACAGCATCATGTCCGCCTTTGACTGCTAGGAAGAATGGCGTTTCGTCGGCGTTGTTTCTGGAATTGAGATTGATATCGGGTGATTTCAGCAACACCTCAACAACATTCTTGTACCCACGAGTAGCTGCTTCTGAAAGGGCAGTGTAGCCATACTCGGATTGAGAGTTGATATCAACTCTTCCAGTGTTTAGAAGCAATTCGACCATAAGATGATGTCCTGCACTTGCGGCGGATAATAGCGGAGTAGAACCGTCTAGGCCTACAGTTTCAACAAGGGCCTCATTTGTGTTCAAAATCTCCGCCACCACAGCGACATGTCCACCTCTCACTGCAGCCATGAGCGGCGTTCCCGAAAAGTTATGTTCATAAGTCAAATCCACTTTTCCGGTGCTGAGTAGCTCTTGAACTACTTCTAGGTGCCCTTCTTCCGCCGAAGCCAGCAATGGTGTCCTCCCATAGAGGGTTTTGATATTAACATCAATCTCGCCACTCTTCAACAGCTCCGTAACCACAGATGCATGGCCGTAGTGGGCTCTCTTTGCGACGATTCTCTTTCGAGTTAATTTGGACCCTGCCTGAGGCGATTAGGGCTTTCACCATGTACGAGCACCCCATGTGAGATGCTAGAGCCAGAGGCGTATATTCCATCTCTGAGAATCCGAAGCTTGGATTTATTGGTTCCAAGTCGACTCCTGCATTGAGAAATATGTCAAACATCTCCACGTGCTCGCTGCTGATTGCCCACCAAAGCAGCGTCTGGCCATCAAAGGATGTGTTGACATCGACTATACAGGTGGCAAGTAGCTGTGAAATCACCTTAACGTGTCCATTGAAGGCTGCAAGTAACAGTGGCATCCGTCCCTCAGAGTCAGCACAATCAACATCAGCCTTTCCACAGGCAATCAACTGGTCAACTGCATCAACCTGGCCGGCTTCTGCTGCTTGAGAGAGCGGAGTTTGTCCGTGGTTATCCCTGGCGTCAACGATGATTCCATCACTTGCAAGGAGCAGCTCCACAATCCCACATTGCCCACTCCTGGCCGCCCATGACAGAGGGGTTCGACCGTATTGATTGTCGCCAATGTTCACATCCACGCCCTCCATTGTGAGCAAACGATTTAACAATGCTTCATCTCCCCTATGAACTGCCCAGCATAAAGACGTTAGCCCCCCTTGACTGTACAATGTGGGTTGGGGCTCAATTCTGAGCTCTTTCTCGTAGCCTTCCATTGCTCTTCGCATCTTTTCCTTTGCCATGCCATACTCTGCCACGTCTTCCAAAATCAATGCCGCGTTCCAGGTTGTAGTGTGATTGCGCAGTGCTGTACTAATATCTGTGTATGCTGCCAATTGCGAGTTGATCTCGCCCAAAAGATCATTGTAGTTATTTGCATTTTTGGCTGAAGGTGCTTCCCAGTCACAGATAAGTAGGGCATTCCGATCGAATACTGCTGACTGGCAGATATCTGACCACTTGAGGCTGCCTTGCGTGAACACCGGAGGGATTACTGACAGTACAATGATGACAAAGTAGTCATCTCGCGATCGAATGATCGTGGGTTTGGATTGGCCTTCTAGGAGACAAACGATGTCTCCTTCCAAGATGGTCTTTGCCGCATATTCGATAGTCCAGGAAACTCGATTGCTACGAATTGTGTCCGATGGAAAATAAGTGATCTACTCACCATCCACCTCTTCATAGATTTCTTCTTCATAGGTTTCTTCTTCATAGGCTTTGTCGTGGATACTGGCTTTCAATTCAATCTCGATCGCTTGCATAGGCTTCGGATAAAAGCAGGGCTGTAAGCTACAAACCCTCCCAAGAATAATGCATTTGGTCTCTATTACTGCCATCGCCTTGTTCTCATAGGTATTGACATTGACATGTTTACCAAAAGCGAAGTGGACGAGACGGTGCATAACTGTGCCCCAGGGAAGGGTATAGTCGGGCGCCAGACCAGCCACTTCAAGTTCATCATCACACAAACCGAGCAGTGCGTAAACTTTGTCATGAAGCTTCGTGGCCTTGTGGGCTTGGTATTTATCGATGAGTTCAGTGAGTGAGCTGATGTCCAGTGACAGTCTTCCGGATTCTTCATGTATGTTCGTAGACCTGAAATGCGCTTCCCGCATTAGAGAAGCAATTTGTTCGGCAGGCTCTGGCAAATTTGCCCCTAAAGAATTGACTCCTGAGCAAAAAGCAAAGCCGTCGACTTCGGTTGAACCGCACATGATTACGACATGTCGAGCAGCAGCGATCTCTTGTAGAACCTAACATATGGTTTTAGTGAATGGGAAATAGTACAGGAAGCGAGGACCAATTACCCAGACTCGTTGAAACCATGGACGATGAAGCAGCTTCACGACCTGCTGCATCATCGACTTTTCGACTGACTTGCTTTTTCCCGCTCGAAGAATTGTGTCAAGTGCTTCATCTCCACTGTCTATGCCCTCCGCAAGCCAAACGACGACACGACGGGCCTTAGCATAGATCTCTGCCAGCAGTAGAATCTGATGCTCTTTTTCTCTGTCATTTGCCTGGTTAATGCAGACAGCATCAACCCAAAGAACGCGCGGGCAAAGACGATCTTGGAGCCGCAAAAGCGCCGCATGAAGGTTTTCTGTTACATGCAGTATTTGATTGTTTATGGTGATTGTCTTTGGTCTACGTTCGCTGCCCCAGGCATAAGATAGCGCTTCATATGGATGGGAACGACCGTCTGAATGTTGTAATGGGTACTCAAAGACCTCGCAGGCTATTGGGCCGGGCCCCGCTGGTGGCAGTCGGAGTAAGCGTATGCACGCGGGCGGAAGTGGGGAGTAGCTGTACAAAGACATGATGACAGGGTGGTAGAACGAGGGTTGAGGTTGAGGGTTGGGGGTTGGGGGGTTCGAAAATCTCTCACAATCAGGCTGCCTGATCCGTCATGTGAGTAATACAAGCGCCATAGCAAACAATGCTGAAGCACTCTTTTCAAGTGAGTTCCTTGGCTGTTGCACAAAAATCAAGCTTGGTTGCCAGTGACTTGGTTGTACCTCGGAGTATTGGTGTTTGGCAAAGCCACTGATGCCACTATCGTAAAAAGCACTTCAACCCTGTAGCTGCATCACGACCGATACGTTTTACTGCTTTCATCACATTTGCCCTATAGCTACCATTGACACAAATAATTAAGCCATCGTCTTAACGTGGGCCTTCGTAAGGACATAATGTGATGTCGTTAATGGACAAAAGTGATTATTTTCACTATGTTAAATAAGCATGACCGAAAGGTTGATAACTTTATGACCATGCGGACGATTATACGGATACTAAAACCCTTTCTAATGATGCGGAGGTGTATAGGCTAGCTACAGTTTAAGGTGATATACCTATCTAGCAAGGTTTCTATGTTATTACTCCTATTTTGATATCGAATACAACTCAAAATCAGCTAGAAATATCGAATCTCCAAACTCTCATACACGGATAGTATATTTAAAACAATCTGGTGTTTCGATTCATTTTATTTTTGATGTCATTTTGTAAAGCAGCTGTTGGTTACCTGTGTCTGCCACTTAATAATTTTCGTTGGTATGCTAAGCGCCTTGCACACACTCCACCAAAGCACCCCATCCCTCCTTGCGCCAAGGTGCCAGGATAATAGCTCTCTGCACATCTTTTATATCGCCCGTCCCGGAATACGCATTTGCCAAACCTTCTGAACCCAGAGTCCCTGAAGGTGGTACATTTCTTCTCGCGGTCTCCTTTGCCAAGGTAGCAGCAAACGCATCCCCACCTGCGGCATGCGCTAGCTCTGTCCAACCCGTATGTTTCCATGGCGCAAGCATAACTGAGCGTCTGGCCTCATCCAAATCCTGCTCTACGCCACCAAGAGAGATGGAAATAGCTTCAATGACTTTCTCGACGCGGGAAAGCTGAGCGTCAGCCAATGATTTGTCGGTGCGGAGAGATTCGAGGTCATCTTTCACTGCCTCCATCGTATCGGCGTCCTCATCGACGACAGCCATGGCACCTAGTAGGGTAAGGATACCAACATGCCTTCCATGTTTCTCTACTGCGGCGAAAAGCTGCTCTCTTGCCACATCCTTCTCATTCTCTCCACCTTTTGCCCATAAGACTTCGGCAAGAAGACATATAATATCGGGGTTGGAACCGGTAGCTTCTAGAGAGGTACGGAAGTAGGGTATGCTAGCGTCGAGATCATTACGGAAATAATGAGCGAGACCGGCTGCCAGTCTTGCCGACAGTTTGGTATTCGCCATTGCATCAGATGACAAGACAGACTGCTTTGCATCAGATTCCAGCTCCGAAAGTAGATCCAGAGCTGTTTCTGCCTCCTCAACTGCAGCATCATTTGACTCGCTAGCGAGAAGATTACGCGCAAGGTCGGTTTTAGCCTGAGCATAACGTGCAAGCGCTGACTGTGATTCCGACTTTTCGTAGTCTTGTTCCGCTGCTTCACATATCGTGGTCAGAGCCGCAATAGCAGCCTCGTGGTCACCTATTCGTTCCAGGAACAGAGCTGCGAGGTGCTTGTGAGGGATGTCATAGGGCACCTGGAAAGTGAGCTGCTGAAGAGCAAACAGAGGCTGGATTAAGTTGGTGATATTGTTTGAAGCCGAAGGTGCGGAAATGAGGAAGTCAAACGTTGATATGGCGTACTGTCGCTTAGTGAGTAGTAGAGAAGAATCTGCTAGCTCAAAGGCGTGCGTGAAATGAGATAGTGCCTCCTTTTTCTCGCCAATAAGCAATGCAATGATTCCTTCGCCAACCCATGCCAATGCATAGTCAGGGTCTTGTGATTGCGCACGAGAAAATGCTTGATGGGCGAGTTCCTGATCATTCTGAAGCAGGTAGAGTGTGCCCAGGTTTGTCCAAGCATGGACATTTCGTTCGTTGAGATGTAGCGATCGTACAAACGCATGCTGGGCTACCTTGGGATTCAATGTCGTTGTGATGACACCGAGCGAATTCCAAAACTCAGAATTGCCGGCCTCAAGTTCAATGGCTCGTTTGAAACATTTCATGGCGGCTCGCAGGAACGTGGTAAGCTGTCTTTCTTCCCTTTCCTGCTCCAGGCAAACATGAGCCCGATATTCAGTCCAGCCCAAGTTATACCAAGCCACAGCTTGGGCGTGTATGTCGCCGACACAGCTTGCAATGGCTCTCTTTTGTGCAAGAATTGAGGCGAGCAGAGTCTTTCGCAAAGATTCTGTTTCGTCAGAGACCAGGAGTTCCAAGCTTTCGCTACCAACGCCGTCGAGGTCTTTGTAAGTGTCAAAGTTCACCTCAACCTCTGATTTGCTGCGGAGCAGTTCATCAACGGTCGTAGAAGGAAACTTATCTAGCCTTTGTTGAACCCAGCTGAACAGAGAACAGGCATCACCGACAGCTTTCCATAAATTAAAAGCGTCGGGTTTGTACAGGGTGATTGTCTTGGCAACCTCGAGTGCCCTGGCCGCGCTCTCTACTGCTTCACCGAAGAAGCCACTTTCAATGCATCGCCATCCTTTCTCCACCAAGGTTTGAAGCAGTGCTATAGAGACTCCAAACTCTTCTGGCCTATCGGCTAGTACCTCTTCATAGTTTTTGAGCGCTTCGTCGAACTCGCTTAGTTCTCTGTTGACGTTGGCCAACATGTACTTGGTAAACCAACTCTCGCCATCTGCTCGCTTCATGACAACCCCATCGGTAGGATTCTCTGCATAATTGAAAGCTCGAGCTGCAGAGTTATATCGCCCTGAGTTGTGGTAGCTCTCACCGAGTCCCACATAGGAATGATAATCATCCGGGCTGATACGGAGTGCTGACAAGAATGAGACAATACTCTTTTGATATTCTTGCTTGTTCATCTGAACAACTCCTAGAGCAGAATATGGCCAGCTGATGCCCTTCTTTTTTGAGCCCGGTATTGGTCTAGCCTTGCCCGAATCCACCACTCGTTGCGAGACGACCTCGACAATATCCCATTCGCCTTGATTGGCGAACAGTCTGGCAAGTCGTTCAGCGGCAATTATTTCAGAGGGAGATAGCTCGAATGCCTTCTGAAAGCACTGCCTTGCCCGCTTGCGGTCTTTAATGTAATCTTGGTAGAAAATACCGAGCATGGTATACGCTGGTGCGAAGTTTGGGTTTGCTTTGATAGCTGCTAGGAACTTAGCATATGCTCCATTCCGGTTCTTTCTGGCCGCTTTCGATGGGTCGAGTTCCCACTCGCATACGCCGATTCGGTAGAGCGTTTGGGCCCGTATTTCTCTACCTCGCGGTTTTGATGCATCCAGTTGGGGATAATCGAGATACTCCTGAAGCCTGGCCAAGCCGGCCTCATAATCGCCACTCAACGCCTGGCACCAAGCTGCCTCTGCACCGATCCGTCCATTTGAGGGGTCCTGTTTAAGTGCCTGTTCTAGGAACTCCACGGCATTTCCGTACTCTTCTTCTTCTCCTAGTATCAATCCAATCCCGATCAAGGCGGATGTAAACTGTGGTCTGCGTTTCAAGATTGAGCGGAAAATTTCTTTGGCTTCAGGGTGATTCTTTGGTGCTTGGTAATACACTAGAGCTGTACCTAGCGTACTGCTCAACGCGTCCCGAATACTGGATAGCTTTAGGTTTGCGGTGCAACACTTTTGTTGAAGGCATTCCTTACCGTTGGAAGGATAGGTCTGTTTTCTTGGACTCTGCAGCAGAGAGCTTCAGACCTTTCCGAGTGATTTCAACAGCACTTTCATACTCTTCTAATGCGAGATAGTAGTCACCGAGTAAACAGTGTGCAAGTGGTGAATTCTTGGCTTCCAACACACCTTCCTAGAATTTCATTAGTAGGATTGAAATAGAACAACTGCCTGTGGAAAGCTCCTGCAAATCCGACGCAATGGTTTGGGAGCTTTAACTCACGGTCATCAACAACAGGCAATCCTCCTGCGAAACTGGCACATCCTGATTCAAGGCTACCCCGCCTTCACTTAAATCCGGCCCCTCTTCGTCGCCTTCTGTGAGCGGGTACTTGGATATCCCGCTGCTCAAATACCCCGTCAATACTTTTGATAGACCTTCATTCGGAAAAAGCTCGACAAATTGGCGCAGGGTCTGTATATCTAAATCCAGCAAATCGTGGGCGCTGTCTGCGTGTGAAGCCATTGAGGGCTAAGCGAGCGGTAAGACGAAGCCAAGTACGGTGGGATCCCGAAGCTGGTCAAATGATAAAAGATGTTTGGTAGCGAGTACCGCGGTATAACAACGCAAAAAGAGTGGTCCGGCACCATAAAGTGTGGCACGGGTGGTATGAGGTTGAGTGGAATTCTCCAGATGTCGTAGGGCTGAGCTTATTTGGCACTAGCGCGGGGACGTTACAGACATCCCACTTCGACAGGTCTTCCACTGCTTAAGTACTCACTTCCCATGGCACCTCGGTAGCCCTCGCTGCATCAACTGCGGCTGAAACAAAATCCGCATTCATTATTATCACCGTCATGTCTACGAAAGCTGCACTCAAGGCTGCGAAATCTGCGATCGACTCGAAGAACTGGGAGGAAGCGAAGGAGCATGCCAGCGCCGTGCTAGAGAAAGATACACAAAACTACTTCGCGAAACTGTTCTTAGGGCGAGCGAACGATGGCCTGAAGGACTTAGAGGGTGCAGCAAAAGCATACAGTGACGCGACGAAGCTAAAACCAGAAGATCCCCAGGCGTGGCTCGGCCTGAGAGGTCTGTATGAGAAGCAAGGCCCTGCGAAGGTTGATGAAAACACGGACGTCGGTCTGAAATTGGCAGAGATATATGCCACACTGTAAGAAACTCCAATGGATAAATTCACAACCCGCAGTAGCTGACTGAAGTAGCGATGATGCCCATAGGGGACAGACAGCAATCGACAAGATTGTAGACCACGCCCGCAGACACGGCACAAAGCAGCAATACGCCCGCGCCCTAACCACTCAACTCCCAACATCGCCCATCTACTCCTTCCTCGAAGGCCGATTACCCAATCCCGCCCTAGTATATACTCGCATCGCCGAGATCTACGAAACGGAGGAAGCACAAACAATCAAGAAACTGATCAGCGAGCGGAAGACGCGAATTGGCGCAACAGCAGAAGGCACCACAATCCAGGTGAAAAACGAGATATATGGAAACAGCCCATTAGAGGGTATCTATGAGGACATAATCAATTGGACAAACGATGATGAGTTGAGACGGGAATATGAGGAGAAGTTGCTACAACGGGCATACGATACCCTTCTCGTTTTACCAGCCGGGAAGAAAGCGGAGAAGAGGGAGAAAGTTATGAAATTAGCGCATGATATGGTCATTATCCGACACCCATTCTTACTTGCTTGGCAGATCGAGCTTGAATGGAGGTCTGGCTTGGAAGTCGAGGCTTATTAGGGCTGGAGACACAGTGAAGCCCGTTCTCCGAGCTGAGCCTACGACGGGCTTGGATATTTGGATTTGGAAAGTTTTGTTTAGCAATTAGTCTAGAAGGTATCCGTAGAGGCACTTGTAGCTTAGACCTCAATCCCTTCCTGCTCCCATCTCCTCGCACAACAGGCCGCTTGATAGCTTCCGTATGGATGTGCCCCATTGTGGTACTAGTAGAAGGGGTCCTTTACGGGAATGCAACATTTTGATGATCTCTTACGAAGACCACCGTTTAGTACCCTAAGAGAATTCTTTATATCCTCTCGCGCAAATGCCCCCTTTCAACACTGGAAGAGAATTCTTTCAACCGCATTCCCAACTCCATAAACGCCCATCTGCTTCCCCCGGCGCACCTCACGCGTTCCCAGCAGCCAGAACCCTCCTCTTCTCTTCCTCAGAGAACACACTCACACCTTGCTTCAACGCATGGATCAACATGGGGATACTCGCGCTCTTAAAGTCCTGCGCGGAGCGCACCTTGTCAATGTCATCGCCAAGCTCTGCGGTTACTTTGCGAAGGTACAAAGTATCAAAATCCTCCAGAGGCTTTGACTGAGATTTCGGCTGAGATTTGGTTGTTGTTGATGCCGGGACTGGTGCTGGTGAAGATGAGGCATCGGCCATGGAAGTGTCGTTATCCTCGGCTTGAGAAGATGCTGTGGCCTTTTTACTCTTTTATTAGAATTCATTTCTCGCGGCTTGGAATAATTGCTCTTTACTTCGTCTTTGCCTACATCTTGCTTCTTACTCTTTTTCACCTCAACTTCGCTATCGCTCTCGCTGGACGACGAAACTGCGCATCCCCAGAGATTAGTCCTTTCTTTTCTCACAATACTTGCTAGAGAGGAAGACCATACTTTCTGTCCTCGACTTCTTCTTCTTAGACCGCTTGCGCTTTTCCGCGCCTTTTGGGGGCTTTTGGATGGCCATGCTGCGTGTGTGGTGATGTAGTTGGAGGAAAAAGTTCTAGGTGAATGGGATGGTTATCTTATCTTCACGTGATGTCTTGATTCGGTATAGCTCTCTTTTGCAATGCAAAGGTTTCAATTAACATTCGTGCTAGTCTTCGATTTCGTGAAATTGTCTAAATTACATGAATCAGGTATCTGAAAATTTAGGGGTATTGCGTCAAGTTTTTTTTTTTTGATATGCCATACATTGTCCTGCCTGAAAACCTGCCCAATAAACCATTTCTCACAGCAGACGACCTTATGCCTTTGAACCAAACAAGCCGAATGACGGATCGGTATAAGTTTTGGAAGCGGAAGGGGTTCCTTTCTGCACGGAGCCTGTTCCATCTGTCTTCACCTCGTAATAGAATGGGGCGGAATGAACTTTCAGCGGCGTGGTACCAGCAGCTTGATGCAGGCGATCGTACAATCGAATCACCAGGTCGTGAGTAAAGTCTTCTGGAAACAATCCACGAACCCCCAGAGGAGACACCCAACTCTTGTTCCCGCCTTCGGCGTATATATCAACTAGGAGCTTTCTTGCCGGGCTGTTTTCACATGTGCCCTCATACAACACTTCAACGTCAGCCGGTAAGGGATACACAACGTTTGCCGGGTTGCTGCCTCGAGATTCAAGCCATTTGGAAACCATAGCGTCGATGATCCTGTTTTTCGCTTGAGTATCTTGAAGCCTTTCGACTAGAACATAGAGTTTGCACAGCAAAGTCCACTCATTTCTATCTTTGGTGGCAAGAACTTCGAAGTAAAGGAGGTTAATGTACAGATGAAATATTTCGGGATCGTCTTCAGGCAGCCTGATGAGGCGCTCGTCTGACTCGAGCCACTGCCCGTTGGTTGCGCGTTTGAAGAATTCAGATCGTGGGACTATGATGTCTTGGTGCACATAGAATGTGGATGCATCGTCTGTTCCTACCGAAACTTGAAGGATTGGACCTTTGAGCCTATTGAAGAACTATAGTCAGTCAACGTGTAATGAAGGGGTGATGAAAACCAAACAGGTGGCCTTACTTTAGTACATCCCCATACGCAACTCGCCGTACGGAGCTCGTCTGAACGTTTGGGAGAGTTACAGGTCCAGTGGCACTGGAGCCGAAAAGAGAAGTTGTAGGTTTTGAATGGGTAAGAGATTGACCAAAAGCAAAGCCAGGGGATCTTTGCGCATTGGAAGTGGGAGTTATGCCGAAGAGAGAAGGGGTTGGGCGTTGGGCGTCGGAACTATTTGAGGTGGTGCCTGGGGCGGAGAAGAGAGCCATACCGGAGAAAGGTAAAGTGCCTATGAAGGTTGAATGGTACGATTACGTTTGGCCAGAAGGAGTTTCTTCTTAGATGCAACTCTGAAAGCGATCGTTGAATGCAGCTATCACTCGAGTTTCATTACCATAGTCAATGGGCTTGATGGTCTATGCCCTTTTGGTGCAATGCGCACTGCCCTGTGGCACAAAATGAGTGGCTGACAATGGAGCCACGTCCGAGAACTGCCAGATCAAAGACGAGAGAGGGTGGTTTGAGAATCCTCAATTGCAATGATGTAAGTGCTTATGTTGAGGCGCTGGGAAGATGAAACGATATATATCGGACGATTACGGAAGGCGCGCGTCGTCTTGGCGTTTGATCCAGATTTGACGTACCACCTAAGCGACGCAGCCGATCGAATGTGAATTGTCGATTACAATGGAAACTCACGTTCTACGCATCTGGGTGCTTCAATGTTGGTGATTCTTGGTGTTCCAGTCTAATGTGACCTATAACCGATCATATCCGTTCACTTTCCGGCTCACGTACTCTCCAGAAGCTCCAGCTTGACAGGGAGAACTTGAGAAGGTTAAACCACTTTTGGGCCCGGGGTTATCCAAGGGCACGAGTGCGAATGAAAACAAGAATTTCACGGACTTGATGTGGGGAGCCGAAGAACACATGTATGAGCAACGTTCGAAACTTTGGGGGGACGCCCGCCGCTAACGCGTGATCACGCGCCTCCGTGACAGCGCGTTACAGTACCTTTGACTACTGTACTCTGTACTTCTGTCAATTTATTACTTGTACTTTCTCCCAACTTTATACCACAATACATTTACACTAGTCGAGAGGCCGCTCCCTGCTCTAATTTTAATATCCTTAGCTATGAAAGGCCTAGACACATCGTCTCACGCGCCCTTAATTGGGGGCCAAATCTCGCGGTCTAAGCCCCAAATGGCATGCCTCATACTCCTATAACTTCAACTAGGCACCATTGCTAACGTTTCCCACTCATATCGCAGGCTCACAACACCTAAGAGCTCGCAATGCTCTTTAAAGTAGCAAATGTCATTACGGGCGCCGGCTCCGACTCAGCCAAACAGGATGAGGGAACTTCACTTACATCCGTCCTCGAAACCCCGCTCCTACGAGTGGAGCTAGCTCTGCTTATATTACTATGTACAGATGCTATGCGCAGCGACCTGATCGCTACCTTCGACGCCGATAAGACGCACGAGACGACATCCTCTGCTGCTCCCCCACCATCGCCAAAGCCAAAATCTACCACCAACGACCTCATAAGCTTCGACGAACCTGCCGACGAAGAGGTAACAGCAGCAGAGAGGGCAAGAGCAGCGAGACGACGGGAGGTAGAGTCTACTCAAATTCAAGGCTTGAAGAGAAGTGCCCTCACTTTCTTTGACAAATGGCGAGCTGGAGTCATGCATCGCATTTGCGATGTACTCTGCGTGAGGGGCGAGGTAGTACGACAAGCAAAGGCAAAGAGGAAACAAATGATGGACGAAACCGAAAGGCAAAAGCAGGGCAATTCTCTGTTGATTGACTTTGAAGGAGACCCATTCGGCAACCAGCCTCAGGGTGGTTATGGAAAGAGAAAGCATGGTCATTACGACATCATCGAGAGCCAACTGCTTCGGTTCGAGGAACCCAAGAAGGTTCTAATTCTGCACTGCCTATTGCTCTTGCTTCTCAGCTTGGAGCACTATCCCGCTCACTCGCGTGTCCTGCTCCTACGCCTCAGTAGCAGCCTGGAACTTGAGACTACAATTCTTTCGGAGCATGAGAAATCGGTAGCCCAAGGTCTTCTCGCGACGGCTGCTTCACAAATGGATGCGGAAGAAGCCGCTAAAAAGCAGGCATCTAATGACGCAGCATCGCGGAAATGGAAGGTGGGCCTTGCAGCAGTGGGCGGTGCTGTGCTTATTGGCGTTACTGGAGGTCTTGCAGCACCATTGTTAGCAGCGGGCATTGGAACGGTGATGGGTGGTTTGGGACTCGGGGTGGTCTCGACCTATCTCGGGGCGCTTGCAGGTAGCTCGGTACTTGTGGGCACTCTTTTCGGCGCATACGGTGCGAAGATGACCGGAAACATAATGAAACAGTACGCAAGAGAAGTGCAGGACTTTGAATTCATTCCAGTGCAAGGTATATCTTTCTATCATAGAATGCATTTTTCTTTCCGCTAACTCTAAGATAGACCCAGAGAGGCCGGCAGCACAGCGCGATCAAGAATGGGCTGAAGAACAAGATGCCCGTGACCCTGCCAAACGCGAGCAACATCGGTTGCGTGTCTCCATCGGTATCAGTGGATGGCTTAATTCTCCCGCTGATGTGAACAAACCTTGGGAAGTCATTGATGCTGCTGGAACTGAACCATTTGCTCTCCGTTTTGAACTAGATGCTATGCTCCGTATGGGCAATTCGCTTCACGACGTCCTCTTCAGCTACGCGTGGGATGGTGTTACCTATACCGTCGTCAGCCAGACTATTCTTGGGGCCTTGTACGCCGGACTTTGGCCGCTTGGTTTAGTCAAAGTGGCCAGCGTACTCGATAATCCATTCTCTGTCGCCATGGCCCGAGCGGACAAGGCTGGGAAAGTCCTTGCGCATGCTCTCATTGATGGAGTGCAAGGGAAAAGGCCAGTCACGCTTATAGGCTACTCCATTGGAGCGAGGGTAATATACTCCTGCTTGGTCGAACTTGCCGAACAGCATGCTTTTGGGCTCATCGAGAGTGTTGCTCTCATGGGTGCACCAGTTCCCTCGGACGGTAAGTCCTGGAGACAAATTCGCTCCGTTGTGGCAGCGCGCGTTGTAAATGTCTACAGCACAGAGGACTACATCCTTGGCTTCTTGTATCGCTCCACAAAATTGCAAATAGGTGTCGCCGGTCTCCAGGAGGTCCAGGATGTCTATGGAATTGAGAATGTCAACATGAGTAAACTCGTAACCGGACACGACAGATACCGGTTCCTTGTAGGCTCTATTCTAACAAAGATTAGCTTTGGGGACATCGAGTTCAACAAGGTCGCTGAGCAGGAAAGAGCATTAGAGCTAGAGGAGAGGAAGAAGGAACAAGTGAGAGAGCATGTGAAGAAACACCAGAAAGATTCCCAGAAGCCAGATCCAACTGCCACGGGTGCGATGGAGATGGTTGTTGTGCAGAACAACAAGCAAGCAAACAACTTGATCGATGTGCCTGACCTACGTACAGGACGGGTCGGCACTGTCCTGGAGCGACGGCCAAATACAGTGTCTCAGCCACCGTCCAGACCTCAGCCAACGCGTAGTCCTCAATCAGCACCCAGCCCACAAGCTTTTCAACATTCTCTGGCTATGCAGAATAGGTCTGGACAGCAACCTTCAATTCAGCGTCAGATGACTATGCCATCATTCGCATCTACCACTGCCCAAGCAGGTTCTAACCATGCCGAGCCATTTTCTGATCCCTTAGGTGCAACTAGTGCTTCAAGTCCGGCTGAGTCGTCGCCCCAAAATACTACTAAATTCGATTTCGCCCCAGCATCTCAACAACGACAGATCCCCTCCAACATGTCGCCCACTTCCACCGCGGAGCCTCACAGAGCAAACATGACGCGTCCACAAACATCATCATCGGATAGCAGTGAGGACCATCAGATTGTGATGCGTGATCTCGAAAGTCAAAAATTCTCACCACCTTTGGAAGAAATGCTGAAGACGCCCAAAGGCGTGGCACCTACCATTGCGGTCACTGCTGTTGATGCTGATGATGCTGATGATTCGAGTGCTGCGGGTGACAGTGACGAAGATGTGGATAGTCAGTTCGGGGAGCTGAGTATGGTAGAACCGGTACCGTTGGACGAGAACGACTATGGTTTGATGTGAATAAAGAGGGGACATGTTTTGGAGTTTGAGTCGATGTTACATAGGCTTGTATAATTGATACCCTTTCTTTTCGAATCTATAGTATTCCTTCAATTTGTCAATTCACTCTGTGCCGGATTTGTTCCGTCAGATGTGACTGATTGTTTGTGTGCTTTCACTGTTGTCTCTGCACTCTGCACTGATTCTTCTAGTCTCTCGTCGTCGCGATCTCCCCACGCGTGACGAGAGGAGCAACACAAACACCAATCCTATCGCTCTCAACTCCTCGCTCTCAACCTACGTGTCCCTCCCGCTCCCCTTTCCCCTTCGTCTTAACAACTCGTCTGAAGAATTCGTCTGAGGAGCTCGTCGTCTCATCGAATATGGCATATCAGAAAGTCTTAGTGGACAGTGCTCAAGCACTCAAGTACGTATCAACAACACAAACTACAAGATACTCGCTAATAATGATCGCTCTATAGCTTCAGTGGACCGACAATCGAGTTTCGCGTCGGCTTAGAGAACGAAACCAAGTCCTTCTTTGCCCATGTTTCCGTGCTCACTTCTCGCTCATCTTTCTTAGCCAACGCCTTAAGCAGGCAAGGCGGAGATTCGGAGGGGTTCATCTGGCGCGAAGGCGAAGACGGAGTCTTCAAGTTGCCAGAAGACGATCCAGTCATTGTTGGCCACTATCTTCAGCTCGTTTACACAAACACCATCGCAATCGCCAAAGATATCACTGCTGACATTCAGAAGGAAGACACGCAGGGTGAAATCAAAGACGCGGCCATCATCGCACATTCCGAACTCATCGGTCTCTATATCTTTTGCGAGAAGCTATTGGATATTACGTCGAAGAATCTCGTCATGGTTGCTTACACTGAGTTCTTGAAACAGGCGAACAAGGAAAACATCATCTATTTACCAAACTCCGCTCAAATTCAACAGGTGTTCGACAACACGCCTGATAGTAGTCCTCTCCGGCGATTCATGATAGACATGTACCAAGCGTACCAACCTACCGCTGGGCTCAGTGGTAATGCAGAAGACTGGCCGCATGAATTTCTCTTCCATTTGACGAAAGCCGTATTGATGTTCGGGTCGAACATCACATATGAGGATATCTGTGATGCGTTCATGTATTTCGAAGAAGACGTTCTTGAGGTCAACCATAATGTCTAGGAGGACGGGTAGGTCAGAATTTTGATGGTGCTAGGACATCAGCCAAATATCTTTCGCCTTTGCTTACCATTACTCTACATGAGTGTCTTGTCGATTGCATAAATCATTGAGGCAGCATTAGCTCAAGTTGATAGGAGGGAGAATGTCAGGACTTGTGAAGTTTCGTGGATACACTTTCAAGAAAAATCGATAGCTACTATCTATACTGCTTCGACTATATGTACTTTCACGTGCTATCGTTCACCGGTCCTCCGAGTCCCTAACTACCTAACAACTGAAACCGCCCTGACAGTATCTGCCTAGTGTTTTACGCGAAAAATAGAAGCACACCCGTTCCAGGCCAGAGCCTTACTCTATTACACACTTGAACAAACATCACGAAGCTAATTTCCACGTTTACATCCATCACAAGCCATCTTGAGGTGGGAAATTTGATGGAAGTGAAAGAAGGCTTATAAAATACGAAATCTTCTTAAGCTAAAGATATGAAAGTACGTTTACCTATGTTCTCTGTGACGAAGTCCTAGACGTTGACTCTAAAAATCTCGTTATGAAATCATATGTTCTTTTCTCGTGTAAAATATGGCAAGGTGGTGAGCAGTTTTCTCTACCCTCAAACGTTATCCACGAGATACATGACACAAATCCAGAAGGCAGCCCCTTGAGGCAATATATAACGGATACCTACGCACTGTGTACAGGTCCGGTGTGGATGAGTCCAAGTACAGATACTTGGCCAAAAGAGTTTCTTCACGATCTGGCAAAAGTTTTATTGAAGGTTCGCCAAAAGCATACCGAACAACAGAAGATATTAACGTGTCCATACAACTACCTTGAGAAAAGAAGAGCTGAGAAGATGTTGTGGGATATAAGTTGTACCAATCCCGCTCTAGTATTCGTGGGAGAGCTTTGTAATCCCTCCATCATGAACATCCTTCAACTTAGGAGTGGGGTGAATCAAATTCTTGTAGCTATGAAGAGATCATGCCTCCGTATTTTCAGGGCGGGAAAGCAGCTGTAGCTTAGCCGAAGGCAGATTCCAATGATGATTTTCCTAATATATCTGGACCCAGTGCATGAGTGAGTGAATAATTACCGTAAAAAGATTGCGTTAGCCGATAATTACTTGCAATACTTATGAGTAAACACAAAAACCGCTTCGAATCATGAACACATCTGATTATCGCACTGGGCCCTGTTTCCTAAGTAGTCATAGATGCAGACTAACTCGAATAGGTTGTCGTACAGCAGCACGGCACAAATCTTGAAACTCATTTGAACAAAATACTTGACCTGTGCATTCGTTTGGATAACTTTGTATGCACAATGGCACGGAAAGGCAAGACTCGGCCGAAAACATACTCTATCAAATATTCTGACACAAAGATTACTACAGACAACTCCAAGGTTATAGTTGAGAAACACATGGCTCTCAGGTAATAAATGAGCAAAGGCGGTGTAGGCACCTTACGCTAACCATTTTGTCCAGCTATCTTGAGAGTCCTGCGGTCAAGGTTCGAGTTGGAACGGACGACAACATCAAGTCCTTCGATATTCATAAGGATCTCCTTGTGTCTCGCTCCCCATTCTTCCAAAATGCATTCAAAGACGAAACGAAGTGGCTAGAGAAGGATAACGTGGTCGAGTTACCGGTTGATGATCCGAGTATATTTGCCTCTTATGTGCAACTTCTCTATGCAGGAAGAATACCGCTATCTGGGATGAAAACCAACGCAGACCGTGAATATGGAGAGGGAGGTTTTGAGAAGGGCAAGCAAATGGATGAATACGAGTCGGATGACGATCTTCGTACCAGATCGCAAGAATGGATAGTTTCCAGGATGTTCGACAAACTCAGCAAGCTCTACATTCTCTGTGAAAAGCTCCAAGACATTCAAGGAAAGAACCTCATACTCTCTGCTTTTCTTGAAGCAACAGGAACGGATGGCAAACTTTTCCTGCCTCACGGTTCCCATGTCACTTGTATCTATGACGGCACGCCTGAGAATGACCCTCTGCGGAGACTGGTCGTTGACTTATTTACACGCCAGGGCGAGTATGAGATGATTAACGACGATCGTGAGGGTTTTCCTTCTGACTTCTACCATGACCTCGCTGTCGCTGCGTTGAAGCAACGACCAAAGCCTTACGATCACTTTCCTATGGATGTCACCCCTTATGTAATATGAGCATCCCGTATTCCAGACAGTGCGTATATATAACTATGGCTACATTCGACGAATTTCATTGGTGGCCTGATCAATATGCACCTGATTAATACGGTGAAAAAACTGTGTGTCGGTTTGAGAGACTTTCTATAGCTCTGGGTGTAAGCGAAAAACTGACAAAAGTAAAAAATTGTTTGCTTTCTGAGTAAGGGGAACTCGCATCACGTGTTCTTGCCTCCTCTGCGGTCGGTGATACAAATTCTTTCATTGAACCTTGGGACCAATCAAACTCCCAACGATTCTCCCCACAAACAAACAACCACCCCGCGGCCGCACGTCTTCCTCTTCACTAAAATTGCGACTAAGAGTCAACTGTTGAACAAGCTGCCTGAAAACTATTCATGGGACGTCGCAAACGCACCATGAGCTCGAACACAGATAAAGGACCGCCAAAGAAACCTAAGATCGTTCCAGATGAGTCCGAACCTACCCAGTAAGCTCCCACAGTTTTTCAACCCGTATCCAGAGACATAATGATGCGTAGCTACTCTGAAAGCCCTGTCATTGTAATACGAGTCGGCGCCGACGATAAGGCTAAAGTCTTCAACGTTCACAAGGATCTTCTCACAACTCGTTCTCTCTTCTTCCAGAATGCTCTAAATGAGGGATCAAAGTGGACTGAAAGCGAAGGGGTGCTGGAATTGAGAGCCGATAGCCCAAAATCCTTCAGTCACTACGTACAGCTTCTCTATTCGGACAAGGCACCAATACACACAACGAAGTCTTATGTGCCTGCGAAAGCAGAAATCGCAAAAAATGATTTTGAGATCCTCAACCATCTCTACGTTCTCTGCGAGAAACTTCAAGACTGCGTATCAAAGAATCTCGTGATATCTGCCTGGCTAGATGTGTCAAACACAAGCGATTCTTGCCCTGGACACGAGCCCATTAATCTCATCTATGAGAACACCCCAATTTCAAGCCCAATGAGGGAATAAATCGTGCATTGTATTGCGGTTCGTGCTCAGACCAGTTCGATGGAAAGCTGTCGAGACGAGCTCCTACCGGACTTTTTGTCCGACCTTGCAATTACCTTGATGAGAAATAGGCATAGCAATGTCTATAGAATTGACGATGCTTCCAAGTATCACGAGAAGCTTTCCAGTGATTAGGAACATCGCTCAATTCAAGGGTTATTATTCAATGGCTTCACACCGTAAGTATCTTCACCTGGCAGTCTTTGACGTCACTAACAGTTTAAGCTCCATTGTCAACTTATACGGGAACATAGCAGCGATAGCAATAAGAGGGGCTCTAAATATTGAGAGACATGGCGAGAGTTCTTAGATCAGCTGAACAGCCGTTAGATGTGGACAAAGTAATGGAATTAGATAGGCAGAGCTGTACTGCGCGATGGCGGAAAAGCCAGAGAATGTGTACATATATTCAATGCCACCAAAGTCTTCTCATGAGCTATGAAAGCTGTCTGTAATTTAATGTATATAAACCAATAAAACCAGGCATTTCTATTATCTTTTCATAGCGTGAGGTACATTGAAGCCAACAAAGCTATCTATTTATAGTTACTATAGGCAGTCAGCCTCGACACCTTTTTTCCAATCTTAGCCGCGATAACTTCAACTCCAGATAAGATTTATAAGCCATGAATGAATAATCAGTGCCCTTCTTTCGCACATGAGTGTTGATCGGACCATGTGAATATCTTCCATATCAGCATCAGTCTTGCCCATTCTAGGATCATGGTGGCACTTGTGCTGTCAACACGCATACGTCATTTCCATAGCAGGGTTTCAATTAATGCGTGTGATAATCTCCAAAGCCGCAACAAGGAAAAATTGAGATGTTCAACGAACCCAATCACATGAAGGAGGTCTATAAGGTCAACGGTACTGGCCTTTTTGACCACAGTAGGAATCAATGGAATTGTCAGTTTACTATCCTCCTACTCTCTCGTGACCAACAGCGACCAATAACAGATTCTATGCGATACCAACATAGATGGAATCGCTGCTAGACATTGGTGGTAATGTCTTGTTTTCCTGCCTAATCGAAAATGAATATTTTCAATCTGACAAATTCTTTGTCTAGGTTAAGATTGTGCATGGTTTTCCCTTTATATCATACTATACATAGCATATAAACATATCCCCAAAACTACAGCTTCGCCTCCTAACCATTTATTCAATCTCGAACCCTCGAAACCATTCGTGATCCAAAGCCTGCTGCGCCGATATTCGTCTTGCAGGATCCAGCTGCATCATTTGTATGACAACTTCCTGGAATAGTTTATCCTCCACATCTTTCCAATTAGAAAAAGGTTCATAAGAATGATAATCCGCTTCTCGGTCATCCCAAAGCATTCCGAGGACCTGGCAACTAAGTTTATCGTCTCCGACGTGCGTAATGAGCCCATTGAAACTCTCACGATCCGGAAAATAGGTTACCTGGCGCTGGAGGCGGACCATTTCCGGAAGTGCACCCGCCGCCTCGTGCTTTTGGGAATCGGCATCAGGACCGAAGACGGAGCGACCAAGCATTGCATAGATACACTTATGACTTTAGCAAAAGTATTGAAAGTACGAAAATGAGGAAAAGTTACCACAGCCCCGAATGAGAACATGTCCGAAGGTTTGTTGAGTTCGCCCTTGAGATGGCCCTCTGGGCTGCGCCAGTTTTCGTTCCCGGGAAGCATTCCTTTAATACATCTCCATTTTGGGAGATAGGCAGCATTTTCAAGGTCTGTGATTTGGACTCGTTCGATTCGTATGTCTTGGTCCACTTGGTGATAGTCGACCATGATGTTGTCGGGCTTGACATCTTGAACTATTAGCTTGATATGGTAGGCGATCGTCAAGGGAACCTACCGAGGTGAACTACGTCTTGGCTATGCAGCTCCGCTATCCCTCGAAGACTAGCTTTTAATATTTGCCTCCGAGCTTTTATCGAAATGCTTCTGCGTATGATGCTTAGTAGGTCGTCGGTCAGGTGCTTATATACTAATATACGCTGATTCGTGATATTGTCGTATGGTAGCCGTATGTAAGCGCTGTCTCTAAGATTGGGCTTGATAATATCGTTGAAATTGGAAAATATAGCTTGCGGAATATCCTTTAGCACAAATTTCTCGTTCTCAGATCTAAAATGCGTTAGTAAAAATTATCAACCGGATACTTAGAGGCTCACAAACGTCGCTAGCCACACCTTCCCAGAGTGTGCTCTTTCTTGGAGTAGCTC
The DNA here is from genome assembly GCA_028476805.1 of Acrocalymma vagum. Taxonomy (NCBI): domain Eukaryota; kingdom Fungi; phylum Ascomycota; class Dothideomycetes; order Pleosporales; family Acrocalymmaceae; genus Acrocalymma; species Acrocalymma vagum. The sequence goes on from JAQGEP010000020.1 coordinate 292,309, forward strand.
CTTGAACTGGTAAAGACGTCCTGATGACCCCGTCCATTCAGCCGCAGGTGCCATGCTGCTGAAGCGCCTTCGAGGGAATGTATAGTTAGCTCTGCTCCAAGTAGGGCCAGATATAATTCGACAAATACTGGAAGCTCGGGTTTCGAGAAACGGTGCCTTCATGGCTTGGGCGAACGGCGTAGTTGATGTTAAGTACCTAAGTGTAGTTTACCGGTGCTGAACGAATGGAAGCACAGTTGGCCGCTTAGTAATGAAGTAATAGGTAAGGACACACTAAGCTGTGTTGATCGGAAACTTTGATCCCTCTCACCACTGGGGCATATCTATACCAAAAGTACTCCTTGCTAGTATCCAAGATTTAAATTTTCTACTCGTCATGTAGACGATTATATGTTCAGGGTAGGATTATTATGGTAAAATCATCTGTGAAGAATGCAATGAAGGCTCCATAGTCAAACCTTTAGCGTCTGCATTTACGCCGTGCACTACTCATCACTTACTACAAAATCACTTACTGACTAATTGAATAACTGATAAGAACAATTTGTGCGACTAAAATATGATCTAAATCCGTGGCAATCTAACATTCTTTCTAAACACACTACACCACGCATAGACGACTTGCGCCTCTTCAATCCAAAACTTTGAACTGTGAAAGCATGCGAACTTGCCCTGCTCCAAACATTTCATCCTGCATCAATTAACACACAAGACATCACATTTAGATGGCCCACTATCCCCAATGAGGCAAAGAGAACAGTCTGCCAAGAAAGGGTTTAACGTACCTACTGGGTGTCTTATCCGGAAATTCAACTGTTCCAAGATTGATGTATCAGAGAGCAACGTGGTAAGTGAAAGATGAATATGAATAAGCTATGACGTATTAAGATACAATCGGTGAAGTTGGCTCTGCCAACTGCCCACTACTCTTTTAGTCGATGAAGTGAAAAGCAATGTCACCTTCACCGCGATTGAAGAAGAACAGACAAACAATTTGAAAACTTTTAAGCCAACTAAAGCATTGGACCTTTAAACCCATACTCCTCAATCCACGACGAACTGAAGGCTGCTCTTGTCAACAACATCCAGCCTACGAGACAATAACAACGGAAGAGAAGAATGACATGGTGCCGGCAAAAAAACGCAACTTCAATGAGATCGAGGATGAATGCGAAGATTCTGAGTATGCAGGCCAGTTTGACAGGGTTTTTCTTTCACTAACAGCGTATAGATTCTACCAAAGTCCCTCAATTCAGATTTTAGCCGGTACCGGAGATGCCATTCAAACCTTCTACGTCCACAAGGATCTCCTTACGGCTCACTCGCTATTCTTCAAGAACGCTCTGAAAGAAGGTGCCATGTGGTTGGAAAGCGAAAGAACTATTTCCCTCCCAGATGACGATCCCAAAATCCTCAATCGCTACGACAATCTCCTCTACAGTGGGAAAGTCACGTTGTATGGGAAAGTCGAATCCGAGACAACAAACTCTCGCCAGCATGATTTCGATACAAACATAACCCAATCCAAGAAGAACTGCAACATGCTTGCTCGACTCTACATTCTCTGCGAGAAACTTCAAGATATCGCTGTCAAGAATCTGATACTGTCCGCCTACATACGGGTAGTATCTTTTTTACCTGTTTTTCCCCAACGACACAGATCTTATAAACACCATATACGACGGAACTCCGGAGCAAAGCCCTCTGCGGAAATATATGGCTGACTATGTTGCAATTTGGGGCGGTTGGGGTTTGTTTCAGCGCAAGAGAGAAGAATTCCCATTCGATTTCTTGTTCGACGTTGCAAAAGCTTTTTCAATTGGGAGACCAGCTCGCTATGTTAGCTCTAAGGTCATGGATGCCGAGAAATATCTCGAAAAGCTCCCCTAGGACGGCAATTCTGGTGCAAACAAAGAACACGAAAAAAATCCACCAAATGGTCACGATCCGACAGTAACACAGCAAAAGTTTATCTGCCCGAGAGCTATTTTATCCTCATCAGTAAGATGCCATTGATTCCTTCATACTCATTTCCCGTCATACTTGTATCAGTATCTGAGAACATTTTTAGAGGAACGTTACGATGGCTCTGTGTAATTAATTCCATGTTTGCCCACATACTTCTGAAGGAATGAAGGAGGCTCAGAAAGTCGCGACAAGGAGAAATATCCACGATGTATGCGAAGGATGATGCACGCATACAAATATATATCATAGGCAGCCGGCTACAAAACTGCATTCCTCACATTCAATTTAAATGATGTCTTCCAAATATCCATTAGTCCCCGTCCTGCCCGTCTGAACAGACGCTTCAACATCACACATAGTTCACCCCTGCTCGTTGTATAACGTTGAAGCTAAGCAGTGCATAGTCCTTCTCTATTTCTGACTCGAACTCTCTTTCTCCTCACACTTAATAGGCAACCAAGCGCCCCGACACCTCTAAACGCAAGTCCATACTCTACTTCTAGACCCACCCAATGACATCTACATTAACAAAAACAAATTAGCGGCACGCAAACATCGGCCAACAAAAATAAAGAAGAAGTGAATCACGCAACACTTTACTAACAGAGGCCTCCCTCTCGTGTCGCAGGAAAGTAAAGAGATAAGTACAAGTCGTCGGGGTTAAGAAACTTTTTTGAACAAGGCATAAATATTCAAGTAGTCTAGATTTCAAGCCATAGAAGCTAATAAAACGAGATATACTTTTATACCTGTTTCTTATTACACGGTTTGTCGAAGCTAATTAAGCTGGGTATTAAGGATTGATCAATGACAGCCTTATATTGTCGTATCTTTTCCACGCCATGGGAGGGAGGGGACTAATCTTCTAATGTACTGTAGTTGCTTTGCAATGTCTCTAAGCTCCACGTTTCCGAGTTCATTTTCTGAGGACATGCATCCCCAATCGCTACTCATACAGCTCAATATCACAGCTCTCGAATTCCTTCAGAAAGAGGAAATACATCACATTTCCAATATCTACCGAAGAAACACCTAACCACCCACCTCTTCCCCAGCATCCATCCATCCAGACCTCAGACCCCATACTCATCCCAGCCCATCCCCAAGTCTCCCTCCCGATCAGTAAACAGTCGTCGGAGGGAATTACTCACCATCGGCCAACCTTCTCCCCAAGAACGCACAGGCACAAAACAGCACGTGCAGGACATTCTGTCCGCTTCCCAGTCTGGCGCTCACCAGGAATATAGCGCCGCGAATTGTTAGCTCCCGTCCACAATCGGATCGGAACAACAAGCAAACAATTTGCAAATCCAGGACCAGCGATTGGACGCTTATCATCTATGCATGGGGGAATGAGCACGCTACGGCGGCTCGGGAGTAGGTTTCGGCTTCGGGAGATTTAATTGCCTTCGAGCGCGGAGGAGCCGCATCCTGCGTCTGGGGACCTCACTGGGGGATGTAACCTTTTTTTACTGGGGAAAAAATGGGCGCTGGGGTTGCGAGGGGGCTGGGTTTCTCCAGCTTTTGTTCAATTGCCGCGGTGTCTGGAGTGAAGGATGACGACAGTGGCGTGGGGCCTCCCCCAGATATTTGGCATGGGTTCTTGTATGCGGTATCCGATGTTGTTTTTGAGGAAACAGAATATATCGTGGAATTGAGAGAAATGGGTTTTCTTTATTCATGATAGAGATGTATCACATCATGGATTTGAATATTGTTTTTTCTTCGCAGCCTTGCAGTCGGGGAAGCTCGGGCGTGGAATTTGCTCGAATTGTCTTTCCGATTGCTCCGAGCTTCACGACTGGTCTGTGCAGAGCCAACTAATGCCTGGCTGCCCAGGCAAAAGCGACATTCGACAGCGTTCTGTGGAGCTGAGCTGGAGCCTCAGCCCAGCAGCAGAGCCGCTTGATTCGGCACATCGGTGCAACCGTAGTAAATGTCGCACCAAAAACGTGTCGCCGCGAATTTCCACGAAGTTCAAAACTGGGGATTGTTAGCCAGGATGTGGAAGAGAGCCGTAACATGCCATGTGCCTTTCGGGGGTGAGAAACATGGATCACGCTAGCAGTGACGTTGGACGAACGGGCAGCTCCACCGACAATGCGGAGAAGAGAAGATTTTCCTCAATGTATAAGTATGAGGTCGATCCCCAATTTCCAGGTTTTCTCTTCTTCACTGCAGTCAGTCCGTCTGGATTTGATCGTGTAGGGTCGATGAGTATCGTGTTCTTGAATACATCCTTTACTTGGTTTCCTTCATTCCGCTTCGTCGGTATTACCTAGTACGTACGGTACACCGAATAAGAAAGCCATGTCTGGAACTACGTTGGAGAAGTCTGAGGATATCGATGTTGCACCTATTGCGTCTACGCAGCATCGGGAAGTCGTCGCGGGCATGCATCATGCAGACAAGGCATGGGCTACGAGAGAGCCATATGGGCCGGCTGGTATGTTGAAAATGCTGGACATGATTTCAGTGTCTCGGAGCAGAGATTAACGTGTTGATAGGATTTGCCGGTTTATTCCAGAACCACTATGTAGCTCTCTGCGCAGCTTTTGCAACAATCGGTGGCTTGCTATTCGGTTACGAGTACGTTATTCTTCGTTGGACCTGACAACCATTAGTTCAACCCGATGAACTGACATTCTGTAGTCAAGGAGTTATCTCTGTTACTCTGGTCATGGACCAGTTTTTGGGCCGTTTCCCCCGTGTCTCTGAAACTGCCTCGGGGGCCGGGTTCTGGAAGGGCCTCATGACCGCTATGCTAGAGCTTGGTGCTTTGATCGGTGCTCTTGTTGCCGGCTGGTTGGCTGACAAGTTGAGCCGTAAATGGAGCATTGTGGTAGCCGTAATCATCTTCACCATCGGAAGCGTGTTGCAGACTGCGGCCGTAGAGTATGGTATGTTGACAGTAGGTCGATTGATCGGAGGCGCTGGAATCGGCATGTAAGTTTCTCACCCTTTCGTCAAATACGGTATACCCCAAAGATTCTGGTGCTAATGTAGCCTCAGGTTGGCTACCATCGCACCCCTCTACATCTCCGAAATCGCGCCTCCCGAGATCCGTGGCTCTCTGCTCGTACTCCAGGAATTTTCCATTGTGCTCGGCATCGTAATCGCATTCTGGACCACCTACGGCACCCGCTACATGCCATCCGAATGGTCCTGGCGGCTCCCCTTCCTCATCCAGATGATCCCAGGATTCATCCTCGGCGTCGGCATAGTCTTCTTGCCATTCTCCCCCCGTTGGCTCGCCAGCAAAGGCCGTGACGACGAAGCCCTCCAGGTCCTCGCCAACCTGCGAAGACTCCCCACAACTGATAGCCGCGTATTCCAAGAATGGTGCGAGATCCGCGCCGAAGTAGCTTTCAAGCAAGAAGTTAGCCGCGAGCGCCATCCCAATCTACAAGCCCCGACCCGCAGCAACCGCATCAAGCTCGAAATCGTCTCCTGGACCGACTGCTTCAAGCACGGCTGCTGGAAGCGAACTGTTGTAGGAACTGGTATCATGTTCTTCCAGCAATTCGTCGGTATTAATGCTTTGATTTACTATTCGCCTTCATTATTCAAGACGTTAGGCCAGGACTATGAAATGCAGCTTCTTCTCTCTGGGATCATTAACTGTACGCAACTTGTTGGCGTGGTCACCAGTCTCTGGACCATGGACCGATTCGGAAGACGGCCACTCCTTCTCGTCGGTGCTGGCTTGATGTTCATCTGCCACTTGATCATCGCCGTCCTCGTTGGTAAATTCGGTGGACGCTGGACGAGCTTCGCTACGGAGGGCTGGGTCGCTGTTGCCTTTTTGTTCTTCTACATGTTCTCCTTCGGAGCGACTTGGGGACCTGTACCATGGGCGATGCCGAGTGAGATCTTCCCTTCTTCTCTGCGTGCAAAGGGTGTTGCGTTGTCGACTTGCTCCAACTGGTTTAACAACTTTGTTATTGTAAGTTTGTTCCTTCCATGTCTTCCTCACTCTCCCCCTTTTGGAAACCTCATCACTAACTCTTTCCTCATAGGGCCTCATCACCCCTCCACTCGTCCAAAACACCGGCTACGGCGCATACACCTTCTTCGCCGTATTCTGTCTGCTTGCATTCGTGTTTACCTTTTTCTGCGTACCGGAGACTGCTGGGCGAAGCTTGGAGCAGATGGACGAGGTGTTTAAGGATGTCAGCAGTGAGGCAGAGGAGCAGAGGAAAGCACGTATTGAGAGGGAGATTCTGGAGCAAGCAAGGGCTGGAAATGGCAATCCGTGATGAAAGAACAGCTGTAGCGCTCATGTGGATTGGCACTGTAAATAAATATGGACCGAAGAGTTCCTTTGGCCGTGGAAAGTAGGAGCTATTGATGGAAGAAGATACGAATTGCTGTATAAAGTATCGAGAAATGAGTCACATATGACAAGAATCAACCGAGGAGTTGCGCATGAGAAATAAAATTTCTTTTGCTGTCTAGCAACTGACGTGGGCCAATATTCACACCATCACCAAAAGCGTACTGCGGAGCGCGCAGAGCACGCGCCGGTGGAGATGCACATACCACATCACTTCCATCTACTCCCAGAAGCCAGTCCCTCATTCATACTTCATGAATTCACTCACTGCAAACCACGACCCACCAAAACATCCCATCTACACTGCAAACCTCATCTCACTCCCAAGTACGAGCTCTCACCCAACCCACACCACCAATCCCCAACAGATCCTCAGTCCAACCTCCACAAAAATCCCCCACGCACGAACCTCATACATTCCTCGTAACGAGGCGCTTATTTCTCCACGCTAAAAGTCTCCCGCCCCAACGGTTCCAGCCGCCCGTCAGCAAGATCAAGAGCTAGCCTAGGCGGGATCGTGTCAGTCGAGGGAAGTGGGCGGCCAGAATTGCCGTGTATGGACAGAGATGCCGATCGGGTCGGATCGGGGAAATCACAGCTGTGGAGGTTGGTGCTTCGTACGTAGGAAGTTTTTTGTGTATGGAGAAAGGGTCTCTTGTGAAGCAGTGAATGATGCTATTGATGGCTCGCTATAAGGATGGGAATTCCTTTATAGGTTTGTGTAGATGATCGTGTTGGTATGTACTAAGAATTTTCATGAGTGATGATGATTCGTAACCGTGCATAACCGCCTACTAAACGCCAAATATTCCAAATGTCCAACAATAATCATCAATGCACAAAAATATCCGGCAGTAGGAACCTCATTCCTTTCATGTCGGCATCGCCATGATTGAACCCCATTCAGCTCCTGACCTCGAATTGCCGCCACCGGAAGTCCTCTTCGACGCCGCTGCTGTACTTGGAGCTCTAACACTCGACGTTCTCGTTGCCTTCTTCTTCTGGACACCAGCATAAGACTTACTTCCGGTGCTAGCTCGCTTCTTCGAAAATCGTCTGCTCTTTTTCCATCCGGCTCCTTTTGTGCTAGCCTTCGACGTTGGCAACTTCGGTGTCTTAGACATCGGCCCAGCAGGTGCCGGCAACTGTGAGAACCTCTTATTGAACTCCTCGACTTGAGGGTCCAACCGTTGACTGAAATGATGGCTTACAAGTTCCTCATCACCTTCTCCATCATCTGAAAAATAATCCGTCTCCTCTCCCTCTTGCGACTCAACTACGTGTCCCTCTTCTTGGTATTGCTCATCATCTTCCCCTTGGTCTTCCTCGCCATCGGTCACAAGGTCTATGACATTTTGGTGATTTGGATCCGCAGGCCTCTGATCATCGTCATCTTCAATCTCATAGACAGAAACCGCTCGTCGCGACTTCAAATATTTTCGAGTGGGAATGCCTCGACCATAGAACTCCCTAGTGTTTTCAATGATAGGCAGCAGTTTTCTACCATATAGCTCTACCATGGCTGAGTCGATGCCAGGAAGGCATAGCATTTCCTCTATACTCTGCGGGAGATCAAGACCCATCTCCCGAAGAATGGTATCTGAAAAAGGACGCTTGCGGATGTCTTTTTTCTGCATAACTTTTTTCAGCTCCTCTTTTGCCTGGTCCATGAAATATTCGAGAATGGCTCGTTGGTCCGCATTCAGGTCAGCTATCCTCTCATCCACGGTGATAGGAGCTCCGAGACCTTTAGAATTGGTACGTTTAAACGGCTTAGCGACCCGAACTGGGGCGAAATCGCTGTCATCGTCGGTGTTCTCGTTGACAATAAACGCATCATCATCTTTGTAATTTTTGGTAGGTTTGCTCTTTGTTCGGCGAGGCGCTTGGTCGAAATAGTTCTCGTCATCATCATCGTCTTCATTGTGCATGTATTGTATAATGTGACGTTTGGGTGCTTGAATGGGAGACGATATATTCGTTGAGGGATACTCGGTTCGTTTCTTCCTGGCCGGCTTAACGACCGAGTTCTTTGAGGGGGACATGCGAATCTGCAACTTCAACTGTTTTCGCTTACGCTCATAATCGACACTTCTCGGACCAGGCTAAGCAAGTTAGTGATCGTCTCCTGATGAAATTCGGTCAAACCTACATGAAGGTAGTTGGTCGTGAAGCCAACCTTGTTCACTCTACTATCCTCAACAAACGCGCCAGCGTCAAGCAGATGCTGGAAAATTCGTTCCACATCCCCTCTTTCCAAATCATCTCCTCTTCCGAATAAGTCGCCGACGATAGACTTTTTCAATCTAGCTCCCTTCGCGCCTCGGAAGGCATCCACACACTGATGCATCGTAACGTCTTCTTCGTGGACGAGCTGCACAAGCTTGACCGCAGCAGCAGCATATTCACTAAGGTCCTTCTCCACAAATGTCGCATCAGACTTGCAATTGTCACATGTCTGCATGCATTTCTCAGGGTCGAATGCTTCGCTGAAGTATTTTAGCACCTGGGCGCGCCGGCAGTCGCTCTTGTTTTCGCAGAACTGAACTACGGTCCGTAGCATGTCGAACAATCGCTGCTTCTGTTCTCTGCTCCCTTCGCCTTCTTCAATCATCTTCCTTAGGGTCCGAGAATCGCCATATTGATAGTAGAGGTAGCATTCGGAACGTTTTCCATCACGGCCAGCACGTCCTGTCTCCTGATAATAACCCTCCAGGCTCTTTGGTAGGGTGTAGTGAATCACATATCGTACGTCTGCTTTGTCAATGCCCATACCAAATGCAATTGTGGCAACAATCACATGGTACTCATTACTCTGCCATTTTCTCTGAACTTCTGATCTTTCTGCCGGTTGCATTCCAGCATGATAGTGAAAAGCGCGAATGCCAAGCCCATTCAACTTTTTAGCAACCTGCTCACAACTCTTCCGGGATAGACAATATATGATACCGGATTTTCTCGAGTATCTCGACTTGATTAACTCGGCAATGGTGTTGACGATGCCTTTCGTTTTAGGCAGAACTTCATACGACAGATTTGGTCGGTTGAAGCTCTGTGAGAACTGATGGCATCCTTGTATCCCCAGGTTTGCCACCACGTCGGTTCGTACCAATTGAGTAGCAGTAGCTGTGAGAGCAATCACAGGGACGCCTGGAAACTGACGGACGACGTCGCCAAGCGCCTTGTAATCAGGGCGGAAGTCATGACCCCACTGGCTGACACAATGAGCCTCGTCGATGACAATTCTTGCCAGACGGCGTCTTGAATGTAGATTCTGTAAAGTCCGAATCATTGTTTGGTTCTTGCTGAGCATTTCTGGGGTTACATAGAGCAATTGGATGAACTTCTCAGGCTGAGACTCTCGGAGACCATTCATGATACAATTCTTTTGTTCTGTTGTGGATTCACCATTGATGAGAAACGCTTGCATGTTGAAGCGTTGTCTGCAAGCATCCACTTGATCCTCCATGAGACTGAGGAGTGGCGAGACTACAATAGTAACGCCTCTAGTCTTTCCGGAATTGATGACTGATGGAAGCTGATAGCAAAGCGACTTACCGCCTCCTGTGGGCATGAGCACAAATGAATGATCACCAGCCAAAGTTGCATTGATTGCTTCCAATTGACCAGGACGAAAGCCCCGCAACCCAAATTGATGGATAAGGGCATTTTTCAAATCATTTGACCAAGGGTGTGTCATCCCTGGCATGTTCAAGAGTGACCTCTTTGGCGAAGGCGGCGGTTTTCGTTGCAAAACTTGATTATTGGAGGTTTCGCGGAACACATCCCGAGAAGCGTTTGGAGCTCGGCTCCCAGCTCTATCGCCTTTCCAGTCAAACTCGCCAGAACTTTGATTCTCGAAATTATCCATTCCTTGAAGATAATCTGCATCATCGTCGTCACAGAAATCCTCGTCAAAGTCCTGATCCGGCACTGCATCATCGACATCAAACGCACGGGGCGGAGTGCCCATGTGTTCCATGAAGAGATTGGGTTCCCCCGAGAACGAATCGTCAAGGTCGACTGGTGGCGAATAAGAGCGTGGATGCTGTGGAGTTTCCAAAACTCGATGAGGCCGCTCTTGCATTTTGGCCTTTAGTGTAGTGCCTGAGGCATTTCCAACTCGCGCAGCTGAGCCTAGGTTCGCATGTGGTAGGGGAGACGCCGCAAATAGATTGTGCTTGATATTCTTCTCTCTTGATGGGGTTCGTACTTCCTGTGGGATAGGTTGTGTTTGCCTCACATACTGGGTTTGAGAGACATGGTTCAGCCCTTGATATGCCGAAGGCTTGTCTCGAAAGGAAACCGCAACTGCCTGGGTGGATTGTACAACAACTTCACTTCGATCCTTCCTCGCTTCCTTCCTGATCGCGGGATCAAGATATTGACCCATCCCTGCCGATTCCAAAAGGTGATAGATGTGAATTTGGACGTCCTCGACCAATTTGAACAGCTCATTAAGAGCTTGACCGTCGGCTGAGTCAAACTGTCCGATGTTTAAATCATCTTCAATCTTCCTTTTAATTTTCCGCTGCTCTGCTCTGTGCTGTTCGTACTCTGAATGTAGTGCCACCAACTTCTCCATCGCGTCCTTGCGGAGGCGGGAGCTTTCTATTTTGGCTCGTTCATGAGGCTCTTCGCCAAACTCTCCCAGGCTATTTATGAATGATGCGCAAGCGATATTCCAGGCCGATAATGCAGTATCTAGGTGCTGCTGAAGATGTCGGCCTTCTAAATCTAAGAAACTGGTGACAATGTTACGTATAGTCGCCTTCTCCTCCTTGGACAAATCCGATGGAGATGGTATGGTCCTGAGTGGTGGAAGAATCGTTCTCGGGGTCGATTGAATGACTTTGGAAGGCGAAGATCTCTCCTTCCGAAGTGGAGATTGCGACGGAACCGGGGTAGGTATTGATCCAAATTTCACTTCAGCAGGAATTTCAGCCCGCACCTCCTTGACTGGTGATGAGGCAGATGAATTTGAATGATCTTTCCTCAGATTAGCTGTGGTTTGCTCAAAATTTACCTTCGAAGACGCTTGATTTGTCGGTCGCGGTGCTTCAGGTATGTGTGACATCTCAGTGTCTAGCTCATCTAGACTACCAAGTTCATCATCCTCTGAGTCTAGTACTGTCCGTTCAGCTTTCCGAGGTGCTGGCTTTCGATATGGGCTCGTAGTGTTGTCGTTGCTTTGTGTACCCTGAGAAGGCTTCAAAGGAGATTTCTGTCTTACGATTTTCCGAGTAGGAGCAGATACATCGGAAGCAACACGGCTCAGTGGTTTGCGTTTTCGGCTTGTTGAAACCGAAAACGTGCTTGCATCTACCGTAGACTGATCCTCGTTCTTGTGGAAGATGCCAAATTCAACCTCGTTATCCACATGTCTTTCATTCCGCCGCCGCACAGCCTTGTTTTCTTTGTTCGCTACCAAAGTAGTAGAATAGGGAGGCGGCGGAGTGCTGGGATGGATAATCTCATCAATGTCCGCAAAGCCTTCGTTAGAAGCGAGGGGATGCGCGGGAGCGGTTCGCACCGGTCTGAGCTGTTTTCTTTGGCCCATATCTTCTTGGTATTCGTCACTCTTCCGTTTCTTGCTCCTGTTGACGCCACTCGAAGCTGGAGAGGATAGAAAATCATCGTCTCCAGTCAAGTCGATTGCGTCTACGTCACACAACCAAACATTTTGCGCTTTGTATGTTGAATGGGCAGAGGTGGGCGTGACTAGAGGTGTTGAATCTTTCCGAGCTGCAGCCTTCGCCTCTTCTCTGGCTGAAGAAGGAAGCTTCCAAGGCTTCTCGCTTTGTCCCTCTGCTGCAGGTTGGTCCCAGTCGGTCGGAGGTACAAACGATACGTTCGGTGAGAGTCCCGCTGACATAAGTCCGGGCTTTCCATTCCCTGGTGCTACCCTTAAACGTGCCATTTCGGGTACTCGAGCGTCGCTCGCTTGCGGAAGCTGGTGTATATCAATTGTCTTCGTCCGCGTGAGAGTATTGCGGGGTCGAGTCGAAAGGGAGACAGTTGGTGTAGTAGCTGGCTCGGGCAGCTCATTGTTTATTGCAGGCTCAGTGCCTAATAAGGAGAGATCTTGTGAGAGTGAATCAATGCTTGTGGAGGCGTTCGGGTCGTAGGCAACGAGAGACGTGGTGGGTGGGATAAAAGGCTTCGAGGTAAACAGCCATTCGAGATGCTCCTTAAGGTTGTTCTGAGGCATGAGAGCGTCGCATCATAGATCTCGAAGTCCGCATCGATTTATTACGCGTTATTTCGTCAGGGAACTGGTTGTCGAGCGTTATGGCGGCGATGTTGAAGATGAACGTGGTAATTATGGGTGTTGAGGGTGGTGCACGCGTTTGTCCGCCACGCCTTCCCAATTCTGTCTTATCGCGTCGGCACGTGATCGGCAACTTTCCCAAGTGCCATCGGCATCTGTCCATTTACGACTATAAGTTGGTCGGCATGTTTTGACTCATTTTCTTTTTTCCTCATTTCAATCACCATGTTTTCAGACCCTGAGACGATAGAAACACTCTCTGCTACTATTGCGGGCTTGTATCGCGTGCAACCTGAATCCGCCCTTCCATCTGAGGACGCATTGACTCATGCTCGAGGCAAGCTTGTACGGCACTTACCCTCCACGGGAACGGGACTTGAGAAAGCGATAAAGCATTTGACTGAAGAATTAGCTCCAGGGTTCAATGCTTCAAGTCGATCGCCCAATTACTATGGTTTCGTAACTGGGGGTACTCTTCCTGCTGCTGGTATCGCCGACAATCTAGTCACTCTGCACGATCAGAATGTCCAAGTACATCTACCCAACGAAACTATTGCAACTGACGTCGAAGACCGAGCTCTATCTCTTACCTGCGAGCTGCTTGATCTCGATCCGTCGCAATGGCCACATCGTATTTTCACAACTGGCGCGACCGCCTCAAACATTCTGGGCCTGGCATGCGGACGAGAATATATCTTGGAAAACGCCGCTGCTGCTCGCGGTAATGGTGACAATAGCGTCGGTGAATTGGGTATATTCCAAGCCATGCATCGTGCGGGTATCAACGGCTTACAAATTCTCACAACCGTCCCGCATTCTTCACTAAGCAAGGCCGCGAGCATTCTAGGCACCGGCCGAGCAGCTGTCAAAACCATCGGTCGAGGAGGAGCACCGCATAAATTCGACATGAAACAGCTCAAGAGACATCTGGAGGAACCAGGGATCGCTTCCATTGTGGCTATATCTGCATCAGAGGTCAACACTGGTCTCTTTGCTACATCTGGCTTGCAAGAGATGCAGGAAATTAGGCAGCTATGTGACGTTTACGGCGCCTGGATTCACGTTGATGGCGCATTCGGCATCCAAGGCCGCCTACTCACTTCCTTGGCGTACGACAACATCATTCAAGCGTGTGCTGGTCTCGAATTGGCCGATTCCATTACTGGAGATGGGCACAAACTTCTGAATGTACCCTATGACTGCGGATTTTTCCTTTCGCGCCACCGCGAGATTGCATCACGGGTTTTCCAAAACCCGAATGCAGCCTACCTCGCCACTTCTCCAAGTCATGATAGCATCATGTCTCCATTGAACAGCGGACTGGAAAACTCGAGGCGGTTCAGAGCACTGCCAGTATACGCGAGTCTAGTGGCTTATGGGAAGGACGGGTATAAGGACATGCTAGAACGCCAAATTGGGTTAGCAAGAGGGATTGCAGCGTTTCTGCTTGAAAGCGACCACTTTGAATTATTGCCTAAGATGGACGAGCCTAAAGAAGCAACTCTAAGTAGAATATACATCATTGTATTATTCAGAGCGAAGGACGAAACTCTAAACAAAGATCTGGTTGACAAGATCAAGGCAACCAAGAAAATATACGTATCAGGTACAGCGTGGGAAGGCAAACCTGCATGTCGTTTTGCTGTGTCGAATTGGAGAGCGGATGTAGAGCGGGATTTGGCTCTGATCAAACAGGTGCTGAACAGCATTGTGAAAGGCTGAAACCTGCGAGCATGAGATGTCAATGTTGGATTTGAATATTCTTGGTTGATTCTGCAACCCGGTCTCTCCGTACCTAAATATATGAAGTTGAAGTAATCTGGCTTTGTATTGACGTTAGAAGCTTACGAACATGGTGCTGCTCACGGCTACCCTTGCCGTAGCGTCAGCTCCGCCATCAAAAGCCAGAGACTCAAGCATGACGCCCAGGAACACCGGTCATCAGGCGTATTGTCAACCAATGTGCGCCTGGCCGAGGCATTGGCAGAAGGATAGTCATGATTGGGCGGGCCGTTAGACTCGTCCATTTACGGCATACTTTGCGACATCGAAATGCAGTCAACATACGCACTGATGCGCTCGACTGGCAGGAGAGCACAAAAGCTAGACGAACCTCATTCGAGGCCTCGAAAGTACCATAATGGAGGACAGAGGGTCGAAACATCTCATAAACAGCTCCTGTAGCAAACACACGTACCACTGGCGGTAGTCCCCACAATGTCGGAACTCTTGGCAGGCCGGGCCAACGTGTACCTAGGGGGCATCAGCCATCCTCCATCCTCCGTCATCCTTCTCAGCGGGGTTGATTCAGCGCGGCCCCAAACTCCACCCAAAATGCCGGCGATGACATACCAGACACTCTAAAAATGCGTAGCTGCCTTCCCCATTCAGCCACTAGACTACCTGCAACTTGTATACAATCAGTTTCATCGGGAGGCGGACATTCGGGCCCCAAGAACCCCGTCACTGGCGCACATCTTTCCACGGGTTCCTAGCAAATTCGGACAAACAGACCGCCCGACTACACTAAACGGAAACTTTCCAATGCCGTGTTTGGGCAAGAATGAGGGGAACTCGAGATTCCGAATTCATCCATGTCGTCAGCAACGACTTCCAAACTGGCATGTGGACCGTTCGGCCTCCAGCGAGCTGTGTCGCTCGGACGACTCGTTTACCTTGGATTACACACTTGTGGCGGGTAAACTCTAGGCACAAGCCAGTGATGGATAGTGTTTCACCAATAAAGCCGTCTACCACATGAAGAGAGTGCGCTTGGATGACACGCTGGTAACCACGTTCCGTTAGTGCCTCTGCTTGCGTGCACCCGCTAGCCGGTGCGGGCGAAAACCATGTACAAGACATGGTTTAACAAGTTATATATGGCCTCAGCCGTCCGGACACAAAACACGCCTTTGAGGAGCGTGCTTCCTGCATGTGGCGTTCATATATGAGTTTGGTTGCCCCCAAAATCTGATATTGTACGCCTCCCTACAACATATCCTACAGTATTTCGACCATCGCCATCCTCTCCAGCATCTTCGTTGCCTTGGGGCCCCTCGAATATGCACAGCGCAATTATCTTAGTCCTTTGGGCCGGTGTGTCCTATTTACTGTACAGAGCCATCGCCTTCTTCCTCAATGAACGCCGTCATCAACGTGCTGCAGCCCTGAATAATTGCGAGCTGCCACCGCGCTTGAAGTGTATCGATCCACTGGGTATTGAAAACATTTACAGGATTATCCAAGCCGACAAAGCCGGCCGAGTTGGAGAATATCTAAAGGATCGAACCGAAGAGACTTGCCTACGTGAAGGGAAGACAATAAGTACAATTTATCAGAACTTATTGGGAAGCAAGGCAATTTTCACCTTCGACCCAAAGAACATTCAGACTATTCTCGCAACAAAGTTCAAGGACTTCGGGCTGGGCGAAACAAGAAATAATAACTTCTATCCATTGCTAGGGTGGGGAATCGTGAGTCAAGCATGGCGCAAAATTGTATATGAGGAGCAATCCTAATCAGTATAACTAGTTCTCGACCGATGGACAACAGTGGGAACACGCACGCGCGCTTCTTCGGCCCCAATTCGCCCGCGACCAAGTCAGCGACCTTGATCTTGAAGAGCGTCATGTTCTACATATGATGAGAGCCGTACCCATCAATCAGTCCACTGGCTGGACTGATACTGTCGATCTGATGCCCCTCTTTTTCCGTCTTACCATCGATTCAGCAACCGAGTTCCTCTTCGGCGAGAGCGTCGATTCACAGCTCGCCAGTCTCCCAGGGTACAAATCGAACAGGCCCCCGATGGCAGTATCAGAGCAAGATTTCGCAACTTCGTTTGATGCAGCACAGCTTCAAATCGCCAAAGGCTTCAGGTTTGGCGACGGATACTGGCTTGTACATGACAGCGTCTTGAAGGAAAACTGCAGACGCTGCCACACCTTTATCGACCATTACGTGCAAATTGCCCTAAACAAAGAGAAAGATTCTTCCACTCAAACCACTTCCCACGGCAAACCAAAATATGTCTTCCTAGACGCCCTTGTCGAATCCACTCGAGACCCAATCGAACTTCGCGCGCACATGCTCAACATTCTCCTAGCAGGTCGCGACACCACTGCCTCGCTTCTATCATTCACTTTCATGACCTTGGTCCAAAAGCCAGAAATATACGCAAAACTACGCGCAGTGATTCTCGAAGAGTTCGGCACCTATACTAACCCTAAAGAAATCACTTTTTCCAGTCTAAAGAGCTGTAACTATCTCCAATGGGTCCTAAATGAATCTTTGCGACTATATCCCGTCGTGCCAATTGACGGACGTCGTGCCCTCCGCGACACTACACTTCCCACTGGCGGTGGCCCCGACGGCACCAAGCCCATATACATCCGCAAGGGCATGCAAGTTGACTACTCAGTCTATGTAATGCACCGACGCAAAGATCTCTGGGGCCCAGACGCCGAAGAATTCAAGCCTGAGCGGTGGAACGGTAGGAAAGCTGGCTGGGAATACTTACCATTCAACGGCGGACCCCGAATCTGCATCGGCCAGCAATTCGCACTTACAGAGGCTGGCTATGTCGTCGTTCGCATGCTCCAGCGATTCGACTCCATGGAGGGTGCTGGCAATACGTGGGACCCGGTGGAGAAGGGCGGATATGGCTACATCAGACAGTATTCCTCGGTTACGGTGCGGCCGGCAGATGGAGTCAGGGTGAGACTGAGAGAGGCTAAAGAATAAGATGGGGAAATGCGTATCGTGGATGCTGACTTCCACCTCCCCCCAATTGAGATAATGAGTTTATTATGCGCGGGGCGTAGTGCGCGCCCGTAGAACTCGGCCTATGTAAGACGGGGCTATAGTTTTTTTATTGGCTAGTGGACAGAATTTGTGGGGACTGCTATTACGATGTTAATGACCAGACAACAGTGTTCAATAAGACATGATTTTTTTTCACACTTTATTCTAAGAAAGGGCACAGACATGCGAGTTGCGCCAGATTGATGTCCAAATAAGATTGTATTATCTGATCTAGTCTAAAAACACACCTATTTTTCAGATAATCCCGCATGCGACTGCCCATCCTCGCATGCAGGTATGTACCCCAATCACACCCATATGTACAGTAAGCAGCCGTCGTACAAGACCTCTCCACTCAACAACCCCACAACCAACCCACATCAGCCCTAGCCCTAGCTCATACAACCTAACACCACAACCACCCACTGCATCCTATCCAGCCTAGCACCAAGAACATCTCAGGCGCCCAACACCCATCACAATCCTCCCCCCAGCCTCCCAAAGAACATGGCAACCCCCCTCCAAAAATTCAAACTCGTCTTCTTCGTTCCGCCCGCCGCGCTCACAGCCTGCAAAACCGCCATCTTCGGCGCAGGCGCGGGCCGTTTTCCGGGCGTGGGCGGGTACACTGAGTGCTGCTTTACGAGCAAAGGGATGGGCCAGTTTAGGCCGGGGGATGCGGCGAATCCTCATGTGAGTATTTTTAGTATTTGTCTTTGTAAGGTTTTGGTTGGGCAGTTGGGGGAGTTGAGTTGAGTTGAGTGTCGGGTGGTGATGTGATATGATGTGTAGAATGGAGTGGAATAGTTCTGAAGCGAGGGTAATGTTTTTCAGTGGTAGTGCTTGAGTCGATGCTGATCGGATATGGGAATGTGTGTTTATTTGCTGACTTGTCTTGAAATTACTAGATTGGGAAGGTCGGGACTTTAGAAGAAGTGGAGGAATATAGGGTTGAGGCGATTTGTTTGGGCAGGGATGTTGCGGTGAGTGCGGTCGAGGCATTGAAAAAGTGAGTTTTGTACCATGTCATGTTCATCGGGTTTATTAGAGTGGAGTCGCTGACGAGATCAGAGCGCATCCGTATGAGGAGCCGGCTTATGAGGTATATAAGATGGAGGAGTTCTGAGGCCACAGGGTGGAGAGAACTCGAGCAAAGTTTTATGGATGACCCAACCTAAACAAATATTAAATATTCCCATAAAAAAGAGAAAATAAATAAAAGCGAGGGAAATTCTACGGACTGTAGCACGGATAATATGGAGGCACACAGTCTCTCATTTGAAGCATGAATAATATGAGGCATCTCATTCAGTCATTAGATTAACCCAGCCGCAAGTGCACTACTGTACGGTTTCACCAACCCCATTCCCAAACCAAGCCGCCTCAACATGCACAATACCCATTACAACACCCAATATTCCCAACGCCAATAGCCGACCTAAATCAATACTTGAACCTCAGAATCCAGCTATGCGGGCGCCCTAATGTAATCTTTGTTTTCAATCGTTACGCTCTTGGTCTAGCACATAGTCAGTATGTCTGCCGGGGCAAAGAGATCGTAGCCAAGGAGTAGACTTACCATGTGGTTGACCTTATATACACCCACTAATCGACTTGCAAGTTCAAACATGTTGTTTCTCAGACTGATGACAATAAACTGGGCGTTCTTGGTTCGCTCCTTGATGTAACTTGCAACAATAGAAACGTTCCTAAAGTCCAAGGCAGCATCGATTTCGTCCATGACATAGAGTGGTGTGGGCTTGTAATGATGTAGCGCAAACACCAATGCTAAGCTTGAAAGCGTCTTCTCGCCACCAGAGAGATTGGAAATGTTTTTCCAACTCTTCTTGGGAGGCATGACGGAGAAGAGAATGCCTTCCGAGAATGGATCAAGGGAATCAACAAGTTCGAGTTCAGCATTACCACCCATTGTGATCATTTGATACATCTCCTTGAGTCGAGCAGTAATGATGCTGAAGCCTTCCATGAAGCCTTCAAGACGTAGACGGCGAAGTTCATCGCAGCGCTTCTTGGCGGCATCACGAGCGGCAACGGCCTCAGCAAGATCTGATGAACGTGCTGCATGTTCCTCGACACGCTTGCGATATTCCGCAAGAACGGAGAGGTCAACAGAAGTGTTCTCATTCTTCTTCTCAAGCTGTTCAATCTCGTCTTTGAGATCGCCTTTGTCCATGTCTTGAAGCTCGTCTTTGGTGTAAATAGGAAGGCCTTCGTCTTCTTGCTCTTCGCCGAACTCGCTGCGAGGTGTGAGTAGATGATACCGCAGTTACAGGGTGGCGTGTACTTACGTCATGTTCTGATAAGAGAGCTTGCTTAACTTGTCCTGGAAGTAGCGCTGCTTCTTCTGGTACTCGACGAGGGTCTTCTGGCTCTCTTCGAGCTTATTTCGCATTTCGATTTCCACCGCACGAGTCTCATTCAATTCCGCAGTTTTCTCATCAAGCTCGGACTTGAGAGCCTGGAGTTCTTCCTTGCTGGTTTCGAGTGCCTAGCAAAAGATTAGCCAAGATCGAAGTATAATTGTGAACAACCTACATATTGAGCTTCCTCAGCCTGCTCTCTGATGCCAGAAGCATCGTTCTTCTGAGCGGCCATGTCTTCTTCTACCTTCTCTGCTTCTCTTGCCAGCTTTTCTAGCTCTTTGGTAGCGTCCGCATTGGCTTTTGTGTGCTTGGCAGCTTGTTTCTCCTCCTTGGACTTGGAGACTTCGGCATTCGAACTCTGGTCGGTCAAAGTGTCAATTTGCTCCTTCAAACCATCGACCTTAACCCTTTGGCTTCGAAGCCTAACACCTCCAATTTCCATGATCTTGTCCTGGAGGGCCTTGATCTCAGCCTCGACATCGGCAGTCTCTGCATGAAGTTTGGAAACTTCCTTCTCCATGGAGATGATGCTCTTCTCCAGAGTGGACATGCGTGCCTTGTCTGATTTCGATGAGGTTTGCTCGGCTCCCAACTCTTTGATGCGACGTTGGCAATCTGCAATATTGCGATCAAAGCTCTCCAACTCAAGCGCAATCTTCTGCGCTTTCGTCTCCAGTTCAGGAATCTGCTGTCTAAACTCGCGAAGGCTGCTTTCAAGTTCCCGCTGTTCTTGCTGAAATTCGGCAAAGGTCTGCTCAAGCGCATCACGGTCCTGTTCGAGCTTGACGACTTGGTCCTTGGTAACATCTGCAGCAAGCTTGGAGGACATTTTGCCTTTCGCAACACGGTTACCGCCACCACTCATGGTACCCGAGGTATCAATGAGCTGGCCATCGAGAGTCACCACGCGCCATCGCTTCGCACCGTACGCAATGCGGTCAGCTTGATCAAGGTCCTTCGCTACCAACGTATTTTGCATGACGTGGTAGAATGCGGGCCTGAGTTTCTCATTCTTGGGCTTAACAAGATCGAAGAGGCGAGGTGCATTCTCTGGAGTTTCGATAGGAGAGAGATCACGCTTTGCCAGGCGATCGAGAAGAATGAAGTTCGCGCGTCCAAGATTGTTCTTACGAAGATATTCAATGCACTGCTGTCCAACACCTACGGTATCAACAACCATGTTGTCCAGTTGTGGGCAGGCAGTAGAGATGGCGACATCGTACTTTTGGTCAATGGTACCAAGGTCTCCGAGTCGTCCATGGAAACCGTCGATACGGCCAGACTCCTTCAACCGCATCAAGCCAGTCAAGACATTGCCTTGCGTCTGAGTCGCCGAGAGGCTGGCGCGAGCCTCATCCGCCTTCGCTCTCGCGCCAGATAGCTTCGACCTGATCGCCGGCTCTTTCTGGGAGAGATCGTCAAACTTGGCTTGTGCTTTCTGAGCCTCTTTCTCGACTCGCTTCTTTTCGGCCTTGCACTCCTGGAGTTCGACTGCTTTGTTCTCCTTGGTTTCTTCGTAGGCTGCGATCTTTGCCTCGACTTCAGCGATACCCTTTGCACCCGCGTTCTCCTTCTCCCGGAGAATGTCGAGCTCACTCTGTGCGACAGCAATGGCAGATTGCTTCTCGTTGATCTTAGCGCTCCATGGTTCCAGAGACTTCTGCTTAGCAGCGATTTCGTCAGAGAGACCTTGAGTTTTTCCGGCCAAACTCTGGCGAATAGACTCTAGTTCCTTCTCTTCAGCCTTCATCCTCGTCTCCAGCTCCGCAATTTCTTCCGCGTAGCGCTCCATGTCCTCAGCATACTGCTTGGCAAGAGTCTCGGATTCGGAAATACCGTATCGGCTACTCTCTTTGGTTTTCTCAAGCTTCTTCTGTTTTCCGGCCAAGAACTTCTTCTTCTCCTCAAACTTGACAGTCTCTTTGTCGATTTTGGCAACTTCTTTTTGCAACTCCTGGTTGTGCTTCTCGAGGCGTTCGCACTCCTTGGAGCCTTTCTTGTATTGGCGTTCAAGCTGCTTGATTCCCTCTTCATTTCCTTGGTGCTTTTCGAGTTCATCATTGAGTTGTGCCTGCATTTGACCCACCGATTCTTCCGTCACCTGGATGTGATCGTCGAACTCAGAGATGTAGATCTGGTATAGAGCAGACTGCTTAGTGGCGAGCTCATTCTCATCGCGAATGTATGCCAGGGCCTTGCTCTTCTTTTCCTCTAGTCCGTTCTTCTCCTTTTCAACGTGCTGCACTCGGGTGTTCTTTTCCATGCAGACTTCATTTAAAGTCTCCGTCTCGGCAGCGGATTCTTCAATGGGAGTTTTGTACTTGGAAGTGCCAATGATGTCCTCGAGATACTCCAAAAGACCATCGTCGTGCTCGTTTTGGGCCTTTGGTTTCATTTGAGCAATCGACTCGACCTCACCCTGTAAGATCAAGAATCGCTTGTGATCCAAGTCTACACCCCTATCCCGGAGTAGTGTTGTAACGATTGTGAAGCTTGACTCCTTCTTATTGATGTAGTACTTGCTGGCATTGTTCTTGAAGGCTCGACGGGAAATGACCAGTTGAGATTCCGGAATAACCTCGTGGCCTCCACCTGGAAGGTCCATGACTTCTTGGAAATGGACTTCGACTTCGCAGTACTCGAGGTTTGGAAAATTCGCAGAATTGTGAATGAGTGCCGAGATCTTGCCTTGTCTCATTTTGCTTGCACGGAATCCAAAAACGAATAACAGAGAGTCGATGACGTTCGACTTTCCTGAACCATTCGGGCCCACGACTGAAGAGAAGGAAGCATGGAAGGGTCCAACTTCTTGCCGTCCTGCATAACTCTTGAAGTTGGTGAGAACGAGGTATGTGATGACAGTGCGCTGCCTAGGACCTGCAGGCTCATGTGTCGCGGGCATGGCGGTTGCCCTTTTCCTTACGACAATATCCATAGGCTTCTCCAACACAGTATGGTTGGGATTGACCTTCTCCACAATTGTCATTGGTGGCTCTACGGTTCGTTCTGGTTCTAGCTCAGGTCCTGGCGTCTGCTCGTTCACTGCGCTCTCTGTGATGTCGGCGAGCGGTGTGCCTGGAGCTGCTGTGGTTGCAGGAGTGGCAGGCTCAATCTCTGTGGAGGGCTCGATTTCCGGCTCCGGCTCCGGCTCTGGAGATATCGAGGGCTGAGGTGTGGGCAGTCCTGAGTCGCCTTCAACAGGTTCAGCTGCCAGTGATACTCGAGGCTTTCTTCCTCGCTTCTTTGCTACACTTTTCTGCGGCGAAGGTGGCTCCGCGCGTTCGGGGGCCGGTGTGAACAACTGAGACGGCTCTACTGATTCTTGTACGCGTGGCCGCCGCCTAGTCGTCGCCTTGGGTGTTGAGGCTTCATCTGCAGGCTTTCGAGGGCGTCCGCGCCCTCTTCCAGTCTTCAGCGGTGCGGGTGCCGGCGTAAATTCCTCCTCACTCTCCTGCTTGATTGAGGGTGTTCTGTTTTCATCGTCGGAGTCGTCGATAACAGGTGCTTTCCTGCGCGTTGCGGCAGCGCGAGTCGACTTTCTGGGAGATGCCGACGACATATTTGCTGCTGTTGTGGGTTAGTGGAGGGTGTTGGGTATTGTTTGTCGCTGTTGTCGGTTTCCACTCTTTGGTTTTGTGTGATGGTGTTGGTAAACAAATATCGCGCACGGACTCTTTTCAACGCGCTAACCCAGGCGCGACACACGTGTCTTCACTCAACCCCACTCCCCACTTTCATCTTCCATCCTAACACACTTTAGATACTTCATTGTGTGGCCACAGTAGAGGGAAGAAATGTCACTTAGTGCAAAACCCTGCAAAAGCAAGATACTAGAAGTACCTTCAAATAGGCCCGGATATTTCAAACATCTGAAAACTTATAGCTTTGTTCCCTCTCCAATTTCAGTCCACTCTCGAACATCGTGAAAGTCCATAACCTTACCTTCAGCCCCGAATCTACCCTGAGTCGCCCATAAATCTCTTTCTATACTGATCTCTGGTCTCCACCTTATCACTCTCCTCACTCTCTCCTCCGTTTTCCCTTCTCCTTCCAGTACATCCGCAACGAGCACACCTACAGCAGGATTGGTCATGAAACCATGCCCTGAGCCTCCAACAGCCACAGTAAGATTCTTGAGTTCGGGGTGTTGATCGATCAGAAATAGTCGGTCTACAGTGTCTGCGTCCCAGCAGATGCGCGCAAATGAAAAAGGTCGGGATGCAAGCTGAGGCATCGTTTCTGACAAAAGCCGGCGCATGCGGGATTCCGCCTCTTTGGGAATTTGTTGGCGAGCGAAAGGAATGGATCGCAATTTTCCGTCCACACGAACTGGATTGATGTAACCTGGATGCTCATCACAGATTTTCATCTCCAGGATCTGATGATCTGGTTCGAAGAAGAACCCTCTGTCCACACCGTAAAGAATTGGCAGCTCCCGGTATGTCTCCGCTTCCGTAGACGTCATCGGAAGATGGGCCAAAGTCCAAGCAGTCGGGCGTAGCTGGTCCTTGAAATCAAGAAATGAATCGCTACTTGCACCAGCCGCGAGAATGATTCGGTCCGCAGTATGCTCAACCCCATCCGCCGTACGGGCGCCATAAACAGCATCCCTAGCTGAGGAAAACAGCAGTGCCTCAACTTCCCCTTCCGATGAACCGGTCAGAAACTGCACTCCAAGCTTCACAGCGTCATCGTGCATCGCCTTCAAAGCTTCACGCGCATAGACCCAGCCAGCGCCACCATCCTTCCAGAATCCTCGCCAGCCAGGAAAGTCTCCCTGCAGAACACCTTTCGGCATTGTCCTCCGAAAGTCCTTTTTTGTCTGGAGAGATTGCAGTTTGGTGTGCTCGCTTCTGGCATACTCGAGGCAGTGCTCAAACGCGTCGTCGCCAACGGCGGCCATGATGAATCCAGTGGCATGGTAGAATGGTTTAAGTACTGGGTCATGCTTCCATGCACGCATTGCCATTTTATGGATCGTGTTCCAGAAGTAGTCTACATCCGAATCATTTTCACTTGGCTCGTTTGCTGTAACGTGTTAGTACCATAAATGTGCATTCTGCTACTATACAAAAAGTGAATGCAGACCCTCCTCAGCTATTTTGTTCAAATCATTCCCTGCAGAAACTTCTGACGGGAAAGTGCTGCTATCAAGGACTTTGATACTTGAGTAGCCTCGTTTCGCCAGTTCCCAGGCGATGGAGCAGCCCCACGTACCGGCGCCTACAATGAGGATTTTGGAGTGGGTGCCCGTGTGCTGCATGGTCATAGTAGACCTTAAGGGACAAGGAGCGATGTTGACCCGGTTTCTTTACTTTGTTAAAGACGACAGAAAAGATCAACCACCGATGCGACGCTGTCCAACAATGTTTTCTGAACTGCCGATGTATAATAGTCGCTGCTTTTGGTGTCTTCAAAGCATCTCAGTTATTTTAGGAAAAATTGTTATAGGAGATTGCTGCGTCTTCAGTTTGAGAAAGTATACTGTGAAAATGGAGTAAATCCATCTATCCTTGCGACGATGATGTAATTTAGTTTCTCAAAATTAACAGCCCCACCTGTGTTCCACCGCAGCAGCAGTTCGGAATACACACAAGCTATTTCTTCGGTTCCGATAGGAGATTCGACTAGTTCCGATATGTGCCTCCTAGATGGTCGAATTTTTTTTTCTTCTTTTTTTTCAAACAAAATAATCTAAAGCAGTTGTGAAATATGCACTGTATACTAGTGTTCGCTTAGAAGGTAGGACTCAATTGAGCCGGTTTGTGTGTAAAGGAATGGGCTCGGGAATATATCCAACAGTGCAGATACTATGCTGCCTCAGTTGCCCCATGGAATTATTCTCTCAAATCCGAAGATGATTTTTATTTTTCGCAGGTTCAGAATTCTTCACTGGGGCTTGCATCATGGCTGGCTGTTGGTCAGCACCTTTGTTACTCAACGCCCAATCATCTCTTCCAAGAGCATGAGATTGCATCAAATCGAATGACTAAAAGGCTACATGATATGGATGCACTCTGTAGACTCAAGCATTCGGCAGCCAAATTGCTTGGATAACAAATGCCATGGACCTATGTGAGTTACATCACGTGACTGACGTTTTTGACAAGGACGATTTAACAGGTCATTGTCAGGCATGGGTTTGAAGTCTTTAAAATACTAATGGATGTCCATAAATCTCAAGTCTTCACCCTTCTCTCCTCCTCTTTCAGTAACCAACGGGACACGATTTTGATCACATGAAAACGTGAGACTAACGCTAGCCTGTAACAGTATGGCCTCGCTCGGAACTGAACTTGAAGTTTTTCAACGCGTTGCCGCGATTGTTCAGCCTGCACACATGTTCCGAATACGCCCCTCAAGATCGCGAGTTATTCCGAAAAGTCCGCAACGAATTCAAACGTGGAATCAAGTGCGATATAAATGGGATCAAGTCACTGCAGATGTTTTACGGAGTACGAGCGAATTACCCCTATCGGGTGAACTAAAGAAAGCATTTGAAAAGAGGCCAGCAAGCCGGAAAAAGCGCCAACATATCCGCCCTCAGGTAGTAAGCACGGATCTTTGCGGTATGTTCAATACTGGAGAAGTGGCCATTGCAAGATGCATTGATCTAAACTAACGCAAGTGAACGTCAAGACGACCTCCTCAAATATGCTGGACATACGCTAGAACAGCACAAAGGATGCGACATTCTTGACTTGAATCCTGGTGCTTGTATATGGACTCAAAAGCTCCACGAATTCCTCCAACCTCGAAGACATGTCCTCCTCGAATCGGACCCCGAGAAGTACTCCTCTTACCAAAAGCCTCTGGTCGATGCACCGAACTCGAAGTACCAGTTAATCAAAGGCGATCCTACCGACTTTAAGACATACACGCGTTTGGTTGAGGATGGGGCATTTCCAGAGCAGAAACGAGCAGATCCTAATGATCCCACAGCTCGAAAACAAAATAATTCGCTACTTGTGACAGGATCCTTGATATGGTACCCAAAGCTTCCCGGCAGGAATTTCGACTCCATGGCGAAGCAGATCTACTCACATTTTGCTCAGGCTGCACCGACCTTTGGTCTGTTCCATGCCTTTGGCCCAGTACGATCATTGTTGTGGTTGGAAGATGACGACTTCAAGTCTATGCTGCCGCAATCCATGTTCCAAGTTGCTAAAGGTAGCATCTTTCTGGACTTGCTAGGCAATGCCACCAGAATTGTGTCAAGTAGTCAAGTCGCACGACGAGCGGGAAGGGCTACTGTTGGTCGGGAGCCGCAATACCAGCTTCGCAGTATATCTCGAGGAGTTGAGGCGGGACGTGAACGAGGCATGGAGCTTCCTGCGCATCGGCGCGAAAATATTCACGATTTTGCCGACGACATTGCAAAGTTGACGAAAGGAGCAAGATTTGCAACTCGCAAAGAAGTAAACGAGTACTTGCGGGGGCAAGAGAATGCAGGAAAATCATCCATTGGCCTCGTTCCTTCTACGAGTATAGACATCTGGCATACTGAAAAAAAACTGTCAGAAAATCCCGCTTTATTTAACGCAGAAACCCCAGAATTTACGCCGACGATGAGAATAGTTCCGACGTTAGAAAGGAAGCGCTTCGTCATAAACCGGGCGGTCACCAAATCAGCGGAACGCCTTCTCGAAAGAGTTGATGATGTTGTTAATAAAGGTGAAGAAGCATATCACCTTGAATGTGAAATCTTAGAGACGGATGACAGCCTTGAAAAAGATGCCTTGCTTCAAAAGTTGAAAGTCGTAGAACAAGAGTTTGAAACATTGCGCTCGAAGATCAATTATACCCGCCAGACCACGATTTTAACCTCTCTCGATGATCGAATCTCGCTTGCCAGTCCCACTCCACGTGTTCAATGGGACTCTCGACCTTTCGAACCCCTTTCCATGCGGACTGAAGAGGTTTGGCCGGCAATGCGGCTTACTCTTGTATCTTTCGAGCCGCGCCTCCCACCCGCCAACCGCCAGCTTGACTGGTTTGAGTGGGTGCAGGACTTCGTACATGGACTCATGGGTAGGCCTAGTATGTCGGTTTTTGAGGCTCTGGAACTTGTACAAAGTGGCGCGTCACAGATTATTGATAATTGCCCTAGTTTGAAAGACCCAAAGAAAGGCGGCAGGCTGAACATGCATCAGTTGAGGGTTAGGATGCTTACACGCGAAATGCTGGATGAGCTCGCAGCTGCCTACCAAAAATGGCCATTTAGGGACCCGGGTGCGAATCACAAAAAGTATTTCAAGTTCCGTCCGTGAGGATGGTACTGTCATCGACCCATGAAAGTCTGTAAGCTTTGCTTTATTGTACGAAAGTGTAACGATGCTTTAGATAATTCATGAAACTGCTGTTTTTGCCTTCGCAAGCCCGACAGAACTTCGGACTACATCTCGTGAGATGGCTACGCTGCAGTGGTTACATGTACACCCCACGCTTTTTAGATAATGTGAAGATCAAAGGATTGAAAATAACCCTAATGGGGTAGAATGCATTCCCTGCTGCGTGGCCCGGATCCAGGACTTTGTGTATCTACGAAGATGTCCGCCCTGGGGCCATAGAGAGTAGCCGAAGAAGGAAATTATGACCTCTGCTGCCTCCAAGGGCGTGTTTCAAGTCCACCACAGTGCCACCTGTAACACATGTTCCCAAGTAATCTTTAACGGAAAGGCTGACAAGCCTCACTTTGACCTTACTTTGACCTCATTTGACAGTTCAGGTGGGCTGCACCGGCTCGCGCTAACGTGAAACTGAAGAGATAAGAAGCAGGCTGCATATATGTGGCAGAGATCGCCCTCGCACAGTGGTGGGTTCAGGGTCTATTGACTGCTTGACGTAGGAGGTGATGATCGGACAGCCATGAAGGATCTAGATCGCATCATCGAGATTTTTGGGTCTGGGAGGAGGGGTTTCAGGTCGCCGATATCCGTTTTCTGTTCCATAACTCTGGGAAAGAGGCGTGCTCCTTTGACATCAACTGAATCATGGAGTTTCACAGATCGAAGCCAGCTGTAACAAGAGATGTTGATGGGCGGCGCCAGCAAACCACCGCACACCTCGCTAGGCGCCCAAAATAAGACTAGCGCACAGGAAATCTATCGCCTCCGTCTACCTGGTGCTCATTTGTCCACACTTACCTTACTCAACACCATCTTTTGCTGGACCCCCACGTTGCGGTTCCGTGAATTCCACGGCTACCTACTACACTATGGAGTCCGCACCCCGAAAGCGGAAGGCCGGCGCAGACCAGAGGCCCGACACCAGAAACAAGAAAGCCAAGGTGCGTCTGAATCGTGCAACCAATGTGTCCATCGGACTGTTTTGCCTTGGCCCCGAGACTCCCTTTTCGCCTTGCAGCTCCCACTCGTCCTCCGAGCTAAATAAAACCACCAGGGCAAAAAGAAATGGAGTATGCCACGAAAAGATGCTGCAGAGGCGCGAGGAATCCAGCCGGGCGATGCAGGCATCTGGGCGACGTGCGCCATGAACAAAGAAGCCAAATCGGTCCCAGACCTGCGTGATCTTTTCCAGGAGGTGGGTATCTGTCGTGAATGCAACACGGAAATCCAATCAATCCCTTCTGTCGGGGCTGACTTGACTGCAGTATGCATCGAAGGTGTATGGAGTGAACCAGGCAGACGGGACAGCTGAGGACCCACAATCTGAGGATGACGAGGATGTAGATATCGAAAACGAAATTCAAAGAGAACTACACGATATCCGAAAACCCGCTACGAAGCCTCTATTCACATCCGTCCGGCTCGACACGCATTGCTGTAAGCTGAATTGCCATTTTTACCAGGATCTTCCCACATACTGATTTGGCTAGTGGTGTTCTTCAAAACACGTCTGCCTGTTGAGCCTGTTTCGTTCGTGCAGAAGATCTGTCAAGATGCAGCAGATGGCGTCGAGCAAAAGAACTGTCGCTTCGTCAAGCGGCTTACGCCAATCACAGCTTTCGACAAGGCCACAATTCGAGGGCTTGAGTCTGTGGCCCAACAGGTGCTTGCGCCCTACTTTCATGGTCCAGACCAGGCAGGAAAGAAGGTGAGTTTGCTTTTTTTTTCTTTTTCCTATACTACTTCTCCTGCCCCACCGTCAGATGATGTACGTTGTTTATTAGGTGGACGCTAATGTTCTCGCGAATGAGGAAAGTTTGCAATACGGCCGTCAATCCGAAACAATAAAGAATTCACTAGAGACGAGGTTATCAAGACTGTCGCGGCTGCGGTTGGCCCTGGTCACAAGGTTGACCTCCATGGCTATGATTTACTAATCCTCGTGGAGATCTACAAGGTATGAAACTTCACGTGTGATTTGGTATACGGCGTGCAGAGACACCCGTCCCGATCCTAGCAATAGCTGACGCGCAACAGAACGTGCTGGGGATGAGTGTTGTTGGCCCTAATTTTGACAAACTCAAGCGCTATAATCTTGAAGAGCTCCGTCAAACTGTTCCCACTAAGGAACAGGACATTGTCAAAATCAAGGAAGACACATGATTTGCCAGTTTTTCATTTTATTTTCTAGCGAACCGCAGCTAAGGACAAGAGAATCATGATATGTCTCCAGATCACGAGCTTATGGCTTTTTTTCAGATGCGGACCCCACGGTGCCAGAGATGTCCTGAGACAGAAAAACCTCCGAGTGGGAGTATTGAAGCCTGTGAGTGTGGTTGTACTTGGTAAGAAAATGCAATTCTGTACGACAAGGCGTCGCCCAGTGGCAGTACAGACAGAACCAGCGGACCGGCCTGACATTTTATAGCGCTCGGCCACGGCTCGTCTCCGCAGTGTCGGATGCCCCTCAAGGCGCGCGCATGGCGTGTGTGGGCATGGCCGGTTCGAGTAAACTGAACGAGTGCATGACAAAGCGGCGTCGCCGGGGCTATGTGCCTATCTACGCTTCCAAATTACACACATTTTGCACGCTCACGTCAACTCGCGGTGAGAACAGCCTCGGCCTCGTCCGCTTAACCTGGTATCCTCATGCCCCTGTGCTGATCGCTGCGCTTTCACTTTTGGAACATAGCCCAGCCCACGGGCTTGTCCTGGTCTCATCAGGTTCCATCGCCATGTGCCATTCCCAAGACTTCATCATCCGCCGTCTCATCCCATTGTCTTTAACTGCTGTCCCCAAAGCGAGTGACCAATTAGTGCCCTTATTAAACGAAACTTAGTGCATCTAGCTCCTTTAGGCTACTTTTGACGAAAGCTGACGCCGGCTCTCTAGCACCTTTCTCGCCTGGCTTGATCGCGACCAGATCCGCTACCACAGTTCATTGCGCTGTCCTCAAGCCACTGTGGACGCACACCAGATTTTCCTTTTCCCAGGAGAACTAACTTAGCCGAACGCGGCTCGCCCTATTCGCTGTGGCGCAATCATGTTAGTCCTCCTGTAGAATCCATAGGCGTATTGCAGTACTGGCACCTGGCACCCCATTCATCGCCAGACATGCCCGAGGGAAGCCATCCATGCCGATGTCATCTCTGCGACCTCACGGTATTCGGTCTTGTTCGGCGGTGTGTCGTCTACTCTATACTTCCTGGACGCCTCTGAGACTTTCAAGCTGTTATTCTGTTCCGATGAGATGGCCACTCATCCATCAGACTAACCTTAGACAATTTACTGTACGCTCTGGAAACATTCTTAATCGACGGCCCGGCCCAGTCATGCAGCCAACGAACCCCAGTACCATTCTATCAGCCCCTCGCTAACCCACCCCTTCCCGTTCTCATTTTATATTTCGTTTATAGCACAACCCTTCATAATGCACTTGCCCCCGCTAGATGTCGCCGTTTATCCAGTCGTCACCATGAGCCATGGACGACACGGCGGTAGGCCGGCTCGCCCCTCCTCCACAGTTTCTTCAAATTCCTCCGCATCGACAGCATCATCGAATGCTTGTGGCCCTGCTACTCCCGACTTCTCAAGCATTCAAAAAGTAATCCGCAACGTCTTCCGTTCCTCCAAAATAGGTGTTCAGCAAGTGGAACGCATCCAAGGGCGCCTTCACCAAGTCTATCTAGCAAAACTTGTTGATGGAAGCTCACTGGTGCTAAAGTGCTCAACTGCATATAACACACGTCTGCTTCGCCACGAAAAGAACGGCCTGGAGACTGAACGCAAAACTCTGGAAACTCTCCGCGAATACACACAGCTTCCTGTCCCCCAAATCATCAAGTACGATAACCATGGGGGACCTATGGGCGCTCCGTTTCTCATGATGAGCTATGTCCCTGGACGCAAACTCTCGGAAATCTCTCCATACTTGACCGCCGCCGAACGAAGAGTTATCGACCAAACCGTTGGATCATATGTCCGCACTCTCACAGCACTCTCTGCCACCCAGTTTGGCCTGACCCACCGAGTATTTGCCAAGAAAGGAAGCACATCGTGGAGAGAAGCATTCCTTGCGCTTCTTGAAGCAACATTGCGCGATGCCGAGGACATGCTAATCACAGTACCGTACGACAGCATTCGGTACTACGTGGGACGACACAGCCACTTCCTAGATGAAGTAACAGAACCCCGACTCGTTGCTCTGCACGTTTCCGACCCGCAAAACGTGCTCGTGGACGCGCAGACCAAGCAAGTGACCGGCCTCGTGGGCTTTACGAACGTCATCTGGGGAGATCCATTGATGAGCGGAGGAATAATCGATGGAAGTGAAGCATTTTTCGAGGGCTTTGGGGAGTGTCCTGTAAAGACCGGCGGCGTAAAAGCGAGAATGTTGATGTGAGTTCCTTCCTTTAGGCCCTTGCCTCGTTGTTGTTTTCTTTTGCATGGAATCCATGGCTAACCACTAGCTTTAGGTACACCACATATAAAGCGACAGTTGAAATCGTAGCACATCATTATCGTCCTCACCTTGGTATTGACGAGCTGGGAGCACGACGCTCTCTGACATATGCACTCAACGACCTCGCTCAGATGTGAGGACCGGCATCTCTTGCTTTCGATTGCTCAAATTGTACTTGTACGACTTGTACTGCACGCAGGAACTTCATGCAGCGAAGATCAACGCTTCCTCGTTGCAAAAACCATGACTTTCGATTCTGGTCAGCCTGGTGCTGTACACATATCGGTATCCCCTTTTCGGCCCTTTTTGTTCTATTTCGGCTTTCTATCTTATGTCATTTTCTCCCTTTCAAGCGACCAATTTGGTCTCACAGGAACATTCTGATCCTTCATTTCTCAAGGTATGCATAAGCACCTCGCCGAACGGGGAACCACGTCTTCTTACCGCCCGACTATGAGTTGGCATGATGGGGCTATCCCAATCACGCATAATCGTGGCGCAACGGGCATACTTCCTAGTTGGTGTCCTGCTGACAGAAGGAAGGCGTCCCTCCTTCGCATACTTCTCTTATGACTCTTACCCATCTTATCTTTGTTTTATTTTCTACACAGGGTTATTGGTTATGACGGACTGGTTATCAAATAATGGTACTCTATGCAAGGCGTTCTGGCGCATCCATTTATCTCTCCCATACATTCATACACACTTAGCCAAACAATACAATCAATTCATGTTAGCTTTCCACTCTTCGCGCTAATGATGTGTTGGCTTTGTCCTTCGTTTGTGCTTGTCGGGCATGGAATGTAGCTTGGTTCCTACGTATGTGCCTAGTTGTCTTGTGCATAGTTGGATTGGGCAGGGTCGTGTTCGCAATCCAAAAAGGTGATTTTAGGCTAGGTGGTTTGACGGGGGCACGGTGAGGTGGGTCGGATGGATGGGGGGATGTGGGCGCGGTGGGATATGGGATGGGGTATCCTGGTCGGGGTTGCAATGGGACTTAATGTATGTATTGATTCTTAATAGGTTTTAATGGGGAGTTTCAACGGACATATATTCGACCTTTGATGTATTATTGTCTTAGGAATCCTAGGGTCGTTGTTGTTTGGAAATGATGTTATTTACTCTGGGGCTCTGTTCCATGGAATGAATTATGCATAAGGCCCTCGTGTCGAGGGAATGCATGAGGAATTAGTTGGTGGAGCTTACACATGTCTCTGCCGTCGTACAGGACTATCCACTTCAAGAAAGTAAGAGCCACCACAGATGCATCTAATTGACCCCTTCCCCATATACTTCGAGCTATTAGACTTTGATAGGATTATGCACCCTACTTTCGAGTCAAGTGTTGATGGCGCCAACTGCGTATCTCCCAACTTCATCACGACATGAGAACCCAATCATCTAATCACACTATCCGGACCGTCACAAATCCACAACGCACCCTATTCGCAGGGATCACTCACCCACCCGCCTCCCATAGAACTTGCTCGTCTCCTGCAACAAAAATTCCAGCCACATGCGAGATCCCCTATGCACCCACCAGATCCCTAGTATATATATATAGACGAAAGTGGCGCCCAAAAGAAGCAAAGAAACGAAGTAAAAAAAAAAAAACTGACCAAGCGTCGCCGCTCGCGCTCTCGGATCTCTTACCGAAGCAATCCGCGCACCAGAAAAATGCCACACTTACGTCATTCGCATAATATACGTGTTCGCGTGTCGAATCGCGAGTACGAAAGAACGAAATGCAAAAAAAGCCAGGAAAGTTTAAAATAAAAAAAGACTTTGTTTCGGCATATGGAGTTGAAGGCTTTGCCGGAGAAATAATACATACTTCACATGTAACAAATGGTTGGGGCAAGGGGAGGCGAGTTTTTTTTGTGCCTTGAAATCGCGGCGTACGGGAACTGAGCTGCGTCACCAGACCGACGTCTGACATTTGCTGTTTGTACTAATACCCGCTGTATGTACCAACTTTTTGCTCGATGGATCGTCGCGCGTTCTCTCCTGAGACTTTCGGGCGTAGAGTAGCCTAGACTGTTTCTAGAACAAGTGAACGAGGTGCTGGATTGGCTGGTAAATATTCCCAGCGACTCCCCCGCAGCGGGAGTAGCGGTCATCATATATGACTGGCCCACCTCGTTTGAATCCCTCCAACAAAAGCCCACAACAGACCCCCAAAGGCAAGTAGTTCATAACGACTATCCGGTTGGTGGGTCCCACAAGAGATCCTTTGTCGCTCACCCCTGCACCCAAATCTTACTACCGGTGGTACCCTTGTGTCCAAATCGCTAAACTTCTCCGCATCTAGACTAGCGCCATGTTTACGAAGACGACGTGCCTCGCGAAATGGATCCGGTCGAGTCCTATCCGTCCGTACACCGATCTCCCTGGCTTGTAGATTAATGGTAAAGATGGGTTAGGGGAAGCGAGCGAGCGTGCAGAAACCGTTTGACGAGGGGTTGCGAGGTTACACTCGCATGGGATAGAGAGGTTTAGCTGTAGGGCAGGTTGGTCCGTAGCAGGGGCAGACGAGATGGATGCGGGCGGTCTGTGGTCTAGAAAATGCATGGAATCGTTGATCGTGATTGAGAAGCGGTGAACTATGTAATTTGGGCTGTGAGAATGAGGAGCCAGTGAGGGTGGAGTAATGGGAGTCGTTTGGTCAGCTCGAGTTCAGCTCGAACGTCGATCTTGCCTGCTGGTGAACTAGATTCAAGGCCAACCGCTCAATGTTCTCTGATGACGGTGATCAAATGTCCTTCACTTTTGTAGATGTATCGAGATTATGGGTTGATAGGTGAAGGTGAGGAAATTTCTGCCTGGATAGTTCGCAACTTCTTAACACGTGCTACATCTGGGCTGAGCCGGACTGCTTAGTGCATATGCAAGGCGGGCGTCGGATTAGCCGCTGTCCGGTGAATCTTGTTTGTAGGCATAAGAACAATGCACATGGTATTGCTACTTGTATGCCAAAGTGTTGTTTCGAACGGCCAAGACACTCTCAAGAAGCATGTCCCTGAGTCGCCGGCGAATATAATCCGGGCGTCGGTATAGCCACGTCCGGTCAACAACGTACAACACTTGCACAGGGGTAATCTGTAGAATTCAATGTCGTGCTGTATGGTATGCCCGATAGTTGTCACTTGACCATGTCAACGTTATCTCCTAGTCCAAGTAATAAGGCCATTGGACCGGAGACATTGCAATCTTCGGCCTGTTCTGGCATGTATGCCTCTTCCTTCTCGCCTTTAGTATGATTCCCTGAGGGACTTACGTGTCACCTGCCTATCCTGTAAGTCCCCCTCTTGCCATCTTCCTCGCTCTCTGATCTCGGCGATTATGATTTGCACGTGAGCCCTTACTGGCCTCCTTTCGCTGTCTTGAGACTTGGGTGGATTTATCGTCTGTCGGGCCTGCAACATTGCCATTGCCTCGTCCGCCTCCACGTCCGCGACCTCTGCCACGTCCCCTAAACCCTCCTCTCCCTCGTCCTTGCCCTCCGCTAGTACCATCATCTGCTTCACCGCCTGAGTCTGCCGGGTTGCTTCTCCATGCCGTTGAGGCAAGCTCGTTCTGTTGCCCTGCAAAGGTCGCGAATTTGGTTTCGAGACGGCGTAATCGTTTCGGGTCTCGTGCAATCATAATACCCCAACCTTCGATAGCCTCATCCGTCATACCAGTCTCACTCTTCAGTGACGCTCTTGCCTTGCTTCTCCTCGTTTCCGAATCACGGCCGAACACGCCCGGTGTTGTAGAATAAGCGTTGAATAAAGCTTCCTCGTTCTTATCCCGTAGATCTGCGTCTGCTTCGTCTGCCCCTGGAATAGCAGAGTCAACGGTTCCACCGACATCTTCTACATCATATGTGTCGTCGCGTTCATCGTCATCACTGTCGAATGCTGCAAGCGCGGCTAGAATGGAGGACTTTGTAGGTGCTTTACTTCGGTCTGAGAGAACCTTGTCTGCGGTAAGGGCTTGGTTCTTGCGACCAATATGAAGACGGGATGTATCGACGGTGAGCTGATCAAACTCATCGTTGTCAAATACATTACGTCGTTGGGGTAGCTGGCTGGATCTAGGCGCGAAGTCGACCTTGGGCGGCTGAGTAGGCGCTGGTCTATTGCATGTCAGTAATCAATGCGTAATAGGGATGTAGGGATAGAAGATACACATACTGTTGCTCTCTACGATCGGCATTGACAAGATGTGGGGGCAACGAATCTTCGAGCAGATGTGCAGTAACCTGCTCAAGATCCTCGTTGTATTCATCCAGTAATTTTACAACAAAGCCAGCCCCTAAGTCTGGGAAAAGATCCTGAACCTGGCTGATCAAGCTCATGCGATGAATATGAATTTCTCCACCGAGAGTCCCATAATTGCCAGCGTCAATATTCGCCTTCCCCTTACCCTTGTCTACTTTGCGACGAATTAGTTTCTTTGGGCGAGCAATGCTGGGCTGCCGGAAAACACTTAGTGAAGCCGCAGTGTTTTTGACTCTTGCTGCTTCTGCATCTGTGACATTGTCTCTAATCCTATCGAGAATTGGCGTATTTGTGACCAAGTCTGCGACAAGAGTTTTTTTCCCGGGTTCCTTCTTCTGTTCTTGCTCCTCATTTGATTTAAAACTGTAAAGGTGGTCTGAAAGAAGAGAGTAATTTGGCTTAGAGCTTTCTAGAACCGAAACAAGGCTGATATATGCTAATGTGACCAACTTTTTCTGTACGCGAGTCGGTACTCTCGGATACGCGCTGTACAAAGCATCGAGGAAATCAGATCCAGTAAGCATATACGTTCCGGCCTCGGAAGAGACCCTGAGGAGGGGCACAATTCTGTTCAAGGTTTCTTCAGCATCTTCCGGTCGCTTTGATTCCAGGTTCTTAATCAATGAGTTCTTCGCTAGTTGCAGTGACCTTTCAATTGCGGCACCTTTTTGTTTCCATAGAGCCTGTAATAATTTCCGAAATTGCTCGCTCTTGGGGAAGGCATGAGAAATGTCGGATAAAAATGACCAGTTCATAAGCTGCCCAGGAATTTCATTTCCGGAATAGATCCTATGGACAAGAAAGAAGCACTTCTTGCGTAGAGAAAGCACATTCGGGGTAAGACTGTCGTCATTGGCTAGCTCATGAAAGAATGAAACCAAAAAGGACGATAAAGAATCGGTCTCAGAGAGGGTAGAAGAGAATTTCCGATCCTCTAAGCGTAAATGTAGCTCTGCAAGTGAAACCCATGAATCCAGGTATACCTGCCATTCTTCCGGCAAGATGTTCTGGCGCACTGTTGCATCCGGAAACCGCGCAAACTCAGGTAGTGGCATGACCGAAGGGTTACAAACAAAAGGGCCAGATGTTTGAACGGGCAAACTTTTCACGAACGACTGTGAATTTCGGAGTAGAGTCAATATCGAACAGTAAGCGATTGTTTGGGAGTCATTTTGGGTTCAGAATGTCCCACCATGCCACTATTCCTAGAAGGGGATAGCGTGCCAAGATTGCGCCCACACATTCCCAAAATTTCGATATGATGAACTCGATTCCCTAACGACAATTTCGCAGTCGCAAGCAACACCACACCAGTCATCACATTACCGCGATCAAGGATCCAGGTCGTGACTGGAATTCATTCGACACCGTCAACCGCACACATCAATTCAATCTCTCACCCAGACAAGCACCATGTCTTACAGTAGGCAGACCACACTCCACTGGTTAGACGCAATTTTGACAGCAACTAGACAAGCCTGAGAAGGACTTCGGCGAGGGTCCCAAGATCCATAAGATCCGAATTACCCTCACCTCTCGCAACGTCCGCTCCCTCGAGTCAGTGCTACCGGTTCTCCAGTTCTCACGAGATTTGCCCTAACAAATACTCCAGGAAGGTCTGCCAGGAACTCATCGACCGTGCTAAGAACAAGGAGCTTCGCGTAAAGGGCCCCGTCCGCCTTCCTACCAAGCACCTCAAGGTCACCACCCGCAAGACCCCTTGCGGTGAGGGATCCAAGACCTGGGACACATATGAGATGCGCATCCACAAGCGTATGTACAAGAATTCCTGGATATATGTGATCATTGGGCTAATTCGGCAATAGGTCTCATCGACTTGCATGCTCCTACCGAGGTTGTTAAGCAGATTATCATCAACATCGAGGCCGGTGTTGAGGTTGAGGTCACCATCGCCGCATAAATGGCTTTGTTGAACGGGTGAAGATGGATTGTCCGAGTTGAATGGATACGTGGTAATGAACAGCTAGTTCATCTGGGTATATCAGGAAATGGAACGATTATCTTCCACATTTTTGTGCACATGTTTGATATTTGACTTGCATGAAATTACCGCCCATTACCTAAGCATCGACTCAGGCTGGCATTAATTTGGTGCGATAGTCAAACTTGGCCTGTTCTTGAAATGAGCGCAATCACAGACAGAGAAATTACTGAAAATTAAGTTCCCGCCCTGCAGCCTCTGTCTGACTCCCAAGAATCCGCTAGATAAAAGTGCTGCTTGATCAAAGAGCGGAACAGGTTGAGACAGGTCAGGGTTCTTGAAACTGACATCTGAAAATATGTGCCCATTTGAAAGACCCGTCTTAATTCAGGAGCGTTTTTTTAAGCTAATTATGTTTGAAGTGTTGGAATACTACCAGTGTTCGATTGTATTCGCTTGTCG
This sequence comes from Acrocalymma vagum, assembly GCA_028476805.1. Taxonomy (NCBI): domain Eukaryota; kingdom Fungi; phylum Ascomycota; class Dothideomycetes; order Pleosporales; family Acrocalymmaceae; genus Acrocalymma; species Acrocalymma vagum. The sequence continues at coordinate 331,551 of JAQGEP010000020.1, forward strand.
CCTAAAAGAGGAGGCTGCGCCACGCACATGCATTGAATGCGTCGATTCCAGGCTGCCGCCACCTCACATTGAATATGATCGAAAGCAGAGACACTACCACACAGAGATTCGACCAAGTCAACGACACAACCTGACTTCCGAACATCATATTATTAAGCCCCCATCACTGTTATGCCGCCGTTGAAAACACCATACCCTCAGCCTTGCCCAAGCCGCGCACAGCATCTGGAAACCTGAGATGATGGAGGGTTCTAATCAAGCAAAATCAATTCCTTCAACAGGTCTCACAGTCGTGGTGGAACCAGAAAATGTGTCCCTCGAGTAAGCCACTAAAGTGAACGATCTCCTGTACGGTGCTCTAATCGATCGCAGCATCGTATTCGTCCACGGATTTACTGGCCATCCCGAACGAACCTGGACTCATAAGAAGGGTGATGCCAGGCCTGTGTCAGACGACGATGTCGAATCGGTCGAGCGACCGTCGAAGATCCGAAAGTTAAATCTGTTACCTAAGTCGAGGTCAGAGAAATCTTGCTCTTCCGTATATTGGCCTCGCGATTTGATCCCTGCAACTCAGCCTGATGCGCGAATTTTAACATACGGTTACGATACACACATAAGGCATAGATTAGGCCCAACAGGAAGTAAAGACAGTGTCTACAATATCGCATGGGATTTTTTGGTCGCTCTTGAAGCAAAGCGCAGACATAGTCCAGGAAGGCCAGTGGTCTTTGTTGTACACAGCTTGGGGGGGATAGTCGTCAAAGAAATGCTACGACGGTCAAACAGTTGCCGCCAAGGCCAGATTCATCTTCGAGATGTCTTTGAATCAACAATTGGCCTTATGTTTTTCGGTACTCCGCATAGCGGTGCTGACCCAGGTGGTTTTCTTCGCTCCGTTGCCGAACAGGTTTTTAATATTGCTGGCTTTACGGTCAACAGACACATCCTTGATACTCTTTTGCCCTCATCCGAGCGTCTCAAAGAACTGAGAGACGAATTTGGACCGATCGCCCTCGAGCAAAACTGGATGATACACTCTTTCCAGGAGCAACTTGGAATCACGGCTCTTCGTGGCGACAAAGTAGTCGAGGACACGTCGTCCTACTTGAACCTCCCAGCCATCGAGATTACAGAGCGTATAGGACGTAACCATATGGATATGTGTCGATTCACTGGCCCAAATGATGTTGAATATGGAAAAGTTGCTTCAGCTCTCCCCCGAATAACGGAATGCTCTAGAAGAACAGCTTCGATCTCTGATGAAGCGAAGACAATGAAACCACCTGTTATAGACGAACAGCAAATCGAACACCTGATGTCCTCATTAAAATTTGACCAGATCGATGCTCGCCATTTAACAATCAGGCAGGCTCACGCGAAAACCTGCAAGTGGCTTCTGAGAACCTCTCAATATATTGATTGGCTGGACGACGCTAAAATGCATGAACACCATGGATTTTTGTGGATTAAAGGAAAGCCTGGAACTGGGAAATCGACAATCATGAAGTACGCTCTCGCCCAAGCACGCAAAACAATGAAAAACCGACATATTATCTCATTTTTCTTTAACGCGCGGGGTGAGCTCTTGGAAAGGTCCACAATTGGTACCTATCGATCACTTCTCGTACAACTATTGGAAAAAATTCCATCCCTTCAGTGTGTCTTCAATACGCTGGAGATGACTTCAGCGTCAGTGTTTGACGCTGATCATCATTGGGACATTGAATCGCTTAGAACACTACTGGGAAACGCGATCCAGGGCCTTGCTGAAACACCTGTCATTTGTTTTATTGATGCGTTAGACGAATGTGATGAGCTTCAAATACGAGATATGATCTCTTTCTTCGAGAGCGTTGGCGAAATGGCGTTATCGTCTGGAATACAATTTAGGATTGTCTTTGCCAGCAGACATTATCCACACGTCACTATTCACCGAAGCATTGGCTTGATATTGGAGGGGCAAGAAGGTCACCGCCAAGATATAGCTAATTATCTTAACAGCGAGCTGAAAATTGGGCATTCTGAATTTGCCGAGCAAATCCGCACAGACGTGCAGGAGAAATCCTCTGGTATCTTCATGTGGGTAATTCTGGTTGTAAGAATACTTAATATGGAGTATGACCGCGGCCGGATTCATGGGCTTCAACGTAAATTGCGCGAAATCCCAGCAGATCTGTATGAGCTATTCCAGGATATCTTGACTCGCGATACTCTGAACAGGGAAGAGTTAATCCTAAGTCTTCAATGGGTACTCTTTGCTAAAATCCCTCTAAAACCGGAGGAGCTATATTTTGCTATCCTTTCAGAAACCGAACCAGAGGTTGCCACATCTGAATGGGATCGCGACTTGGTGACGAAAGAGGTTATCCATCGTTTTATCCTCAATGCAACCAAAGGCCTCTCTGAAATCACCAAGTCCAAAACGCCAACAGTTCAGTTCATTCATGAGTCAGTGAGAGACTTTCTCCTGAAGGAGGATGGGCTAAGAAAAATCTCTGCAGATCTTGGACACACCCTTGAAGGGCGAAGTCATGAGCGGCTGAAGCTTTGTTGCGTCAATAACCTAGATTCCAGAGCAGATATTCATGTTGATCGTTACAATTTTTCGGTTGACAAGGGTATCTTCAACGTGGTCGACTTAAAACGCAATCATTATATCCATTCATTTCCGTTCTTGGAATATGCCGTAACCAACATCTTCTACCATGCAGAAGCGGCAGAAGCGGCCGCAATATCTCAAGCAGACTTCCTGATTAACTTTCCACTGGAGCAATGGATACAGATTCATAACATATACCAGAAACATGAATCTCGCAAATACAATATATACGTTACTCTTCTATATCTTCTAGCAGAGCGTAACATGTCATATCTCATCAAGGCTAGCGCTCCTGTACCTTCTTATCTCCAAACTGGAAACGGACGCCACGGTCCTCCTTTTTTCGCAGCTCTTGCCCATGGGAATGAGACGACAATTCGAGCCTTTCTAGAAGCCCATGTCCGATATTGCCACCCAAATCATCGCCTCCAAGAACTCTACAACCAGTGTTGCCAGAGTAACAGTACTCGGATTAAACTGGGTCTCGGATTCAAATACAGTAGCAGAAGGCCTGTTCTATCGTATCTAGCAGAGTTTGGCTTTGAAGACCTGTTTGCGTTCGTGTTAGAAACTGGAGAGGTTCCTCCGGATGCGCCGGATACAAGAACGGTATTCCAAACTGTTATTAACGAACGTACACAATTGTCCTGGGCAGCGGAAAAAGGACATGAGAATATATGTAAATTGCTGTTAAACACGGGCAAGGTTGATCCGGACGCAAGAGACCACCAAACGAGAAAAACGCCACTACTTTTAGCGGCGGAATACGGACATGAGAATATATGTTGTCTCCTGTTAGAAACAGGCAAAGTCGACATTAATGCAAGCGATATTATGAACAGGACACTATTATCTTGGGCAGCGGAAAAGGGATATGAGAACATATGTGTTCAATTGCTCAACACCGGCAATATTGTTCTCGACAGCGTGGATCATACCAAGGGTACCCAAATGACGCCGCTGGCCTGGGCAGTAGAAAAAAATCAAAGCGCTATAGTCAAGTTGCTTCTTGGCACAAATAAGGTGGACATCAACCAAGAAGATGATCACGGCGTCACGCTACTCTCTCGGGCCTTCTTGTTAGGCCACGTCGCTATAGTCAAGTTGCTGGTTGAGCATGAGAAGGTTGATGTGAATATTCCAGATAGATATGGGCAGACGCCATTGCATATTGTGGCAAAATTTGGGAATTATGGTCTGGTCGAGGTATTTCTCAATATGGGCAAATGTGACCTTAGCTGGAAAGACATTAACGGAATGACCCCCCTATCTGCGGCAGCCAGGCACGGACATGCTGCTGTAGCCAGATTATTGCTTAAAACTGGCAAAGTTAATCCAGATTCAAAGGACAAGAATGGGCGAACACCATTATCCTTGGCATGTCAATACGGGCATGCTGCTGTCATCGAGTTGTTGCTTGAAACTGGCAAAGTTGATCCAGACTCGAAGGATGATTGTGGAAGAACACCATTATTCTGGTTAGCATACCACGGGAACCCTGATGTAGTCAAGTTGTTGCTTGAAACCGACAATGTTGACGTAAATTCCAAGAACAATATTGGCGAAACACCAATATTCTGGACGATATATTCTGCCACCTGGAGATTTCCACTAGATAACCAACCGGTGGTGCTTGTTGCGAGATTATTAATCAATACAGGTAAGGTTGACTTTACTTTGAAAGATAGCCGTGGGCGAACCGCAATTGAAGTGGCTAAGGAAATGAAGAAACCCGAATTTGTGGAGCTGTTTGAATCATATATCAAACAGTCTCAGCAATGTTGAATGTAAATAACCATTCACCATGTATCATAGCAAAAGACTGTTTCTCATAGTTAGCAGCAAGATGTATGTAATCATCACAACACCAATTACTCCCTTCATGCATCATTTTACTCGTGAAAAACCTCAAATATAATCACGAGAAACCGGATACGTAACATGTGAACGGATGCTATACCTATACCCACCACCGTCTCCGAACCGCCCATCACTTCAAGTCCTCCTACCACCCTTTCCCAAATATCACACTTCACACCATACACTCTTACCTCGCACTGATTCGTATATACACCTATAACCACACCCACAACCACGCAAATAACTAAACATAAACACACATATATTCACCAACAAACACTTCATAAATCTTTTATCTCTTATCTAAAACCGCAGTACATCCTTCCTTCCTTCCTTCCCCCCCTTCCTCCTATATCCTCCATACTGCCACAACATTCACATTTCCTGTTGCCTTGTATTTACCTCTCTATTCTCGTCACATTTACTATTCAGACTCAGAATAGATGGATGTACGACACAAATATGTAGAATATACCGCACTTAATCAAATTTGCTAAAATGAGGAGTAAGTAAGCGGTGAGGAATAACGATAAAAGGAGGTGAGCGAGGCGAGGCGAGCAGAAGGAGATAGGGTGGAGAGAGATACGGAGTAGAGAGGGTGGGTATGTAGGAAGTGATGGTGAGGAGGTTGGAAAGTAGTGCGAGTTTCTCTTGTTTATTTGCGGGGGTAGGTGGGTAGGTTAGGGTGAGAGGGTGTAGAATAGCTTGATACTGCAAGTATGAATGTACATGATAGTTGAAATAAAAACTTGATATTCTCATCGCAGTAAGATCCACGAATCCCACATTTACCGTCTGTGAATCTCGCTAGAGATCAAGACTTGGAGTAAAACAAGATACAAAAGATGAACAGATACCCAAACGCCAATCGCTATGCTACCTAATCAAAAACCCCGCAAACATACTCAAACCACAAAGCTCTTCTCATCCTTCCTAGCACCTAAGCCCTTCGCCACTCCATCCGTCAAAATCTCCCAATTGACGCCCTCGATCTTCTTCTGTCCCCTCGGCGCAGAGTACTCGCTAACATCCCTCAACTTGCCCGTAGCAATCTTACGCATGAGCACCGTATCCTGCGCACCCCTAAACGTCCTTCCTTTCCCCTCAGTCAAGAACTTCTCAATCCAATCTTCCTCCTCGTCATCAAACGGCAAGCTAATAAGCTCCATAGCTTTTTCCTGGCGCGTGTAAGCATTGTCAGGATCGCGAATGCACGTTTCGAGCGTCTCCTCGATGAGGATTTCCAGAAGACGTTTTTGCTCGTGGGCAGGTCGCGCGCGGATAAAAGCATATGTTTCCGAGACGTTGCGACCAGACAAATAGCGCACGAATTCGCGCTTCACCTCGTCGTCGATGAGCGGCGGCTTGACGCAATTGTAGTACGCGAGCGGGATTATGTCGTCACCGCCCGCATTGTCGCTCGCGAAGCCGACACCCGTGAGGCGGTCATTGCGTCGTAGTAAGGTGAGCATGATTTCGTCGGGGAATGTGGGGATGATGCTGGGGTGTGTGAGATTGCCGACGGCGGTTTCGAAGTGGAGGTGGTCGAGTTCCCAAAGGCCTTCTATGAAGGTCCAGAAGCGTTTTTCGAGGTGGACGTCGCGCGCGAAGGCGGTGGCGAGCTCGGTTGTTTCGTGGTGCAGCGGAGAGAGGTCTTTGAGGAGGTAGAATACTAGGCAGTGTTTGTAGTGGAGGTTTATTGGGGCGGACACGATGCGCTGGTGGAGGTCATGGAGCTGCTGGGGGGTTTTGGGTGGGTACATTTTGGTGCCTTGGAGAGTGTTAGTGTTGACATGTTGCTGGGTAAAGCAAGACTGAGATTTTACCTTTGATGTTGAGAGTTTGCAGCAGTCGCTCAAAGAAAGTTCGACCATGCAGTGCCTGTCTGTTGGCGTGGATGTCTTGAACTATACCATCGCTGTAGCTGAGGCCAGCAAATATTGTGTCGAAATCCTCTATGTCAAGCATTGCGACTTCAATTGACGCGTTATTGTAGCAGTGCGGCTGACGAACTGTGGTGAAGCTCCTAGTTGGTGTTTTGGTTGCGATGCGCACGGACCCTTCCCTTCCGCGCCGTCACGTGGGGAAGTCAGGCACTTATTTGACTTTCCTCTCATGAATGATGCAGAATAGTAATTAGTGTTTCGTTTACCAAGCTAGACTATCTCAAGTCCTTGACCAGCTTCTTATTTGGCATATAATAGAAAACATACACTCACGCAAATACGAGTACACTGGCTAGTACATCAGGGCAATGAAGCGTAGTAAATTTAAGTATATCTTAGTGATGAAAGGACGCATTTCTACAGCCAAGGCCCACTGATATACATTTCAAGCTCACTTAAAAGTCCTAACTCCTGGAACCGCCCCTCTATACAACATTTCGTTCTCTTGAGTCCTCCTACTCCTCCAAGCCCGTTCCAAAACTCTTAACCCGGCTCCAATAAAACGGCTTATCATTCTTAAGCCCATACTCGCCCCAATCATCCGTCAACCGGTTATAACTCCAATACGCCTGCCACGCAAGTTTGTTATTCCTGGGCCCACGACGTCCTGCACTCGCGAGACTGAGTACCATTTTGTTCATGTATTTGGGGATTGCGCTATCCGTTTCTACGAGGAGGGTGCCTTCCTTTTCGCCGATAGAATCCGTGGTGGAAGTGCTGGGGTCAAGGTTGGGGATTTCAGGACCAGAGAGACGCCAGCGACCCAATACGGCGTCTTTCATGGGAGCAGAAGGTAAAGCACCATGATTTTTGTGCATGTTATCGATGTGTAGGTAGGGTACTACGTCGCTGGGTTCGCTGGTTGTGAGGAGGGATATACACGTTCCGTTGCGGAGGAAGCGGAGGTAGCGGTAGTATGTTACGATGTGGACCGGGGAGCCCCAGGCCATGGATGTGGGTGCGGAAGCTCCCGCACGAATGTAGTTTACAGTGGAGATGTAGCAGCCGTTGAAGCGGATGCGGGGGCGGCGGTGGAAGAGGGACCGGTATGTTGGGTAGATGGCTGGGACGAGGAGTGGCGTAAGGGAGATTGGGCTGGCGGGTTCTTCGCGCTCTTCCAAGTCCTCGGAGTCGGAATCTGAGCCTAGGAAGTAGCCTCCAGCATCGTCGTCTCCCAAGGGTTTTCCGTCGATGCGACAGGCGTAGCTGTAGTGCATGGCGGCGAATCCATATTCATGGCCGAGAGCTATGCGTTTCCAGATGCTGTCCTCCGTGGCCACGAGGTACGCGAGGCGTTTGCACACTTGGGATAGACGCACGAATGAGGCCACATCTTGGATGGCGAGGTGGGTCAGGATGTCGGTGAGAATCTCCTCAGGGATGGTGGAGATGGGGCATGCTGGCGCAGGGGAGAACTCAGTCGGTGGAGGCTCGGCCTGGATGGTGAGGGAGGAGAAGTCGCTGATAAGGGATTGGAGTGATGGAGAGAGACCTTGTAGGGAGTGGTGGGCGGTGTTGGGGACCGTTACTGGGGCGTTTGATGGGTTTGGGTCCACGGGGATAGAGGGCACTGGTTGGGGAGCTGGTGCTGGTGGTGCTGCTGTGGACGAACTTGGGCCTGGTTGAGGCTTTGGCTTGAATGATGAAGGAGGGAAATGTTTTGCTTTGTAGGCTTCGTGGACCTTGGGGTCGAGCTGTCAGAAGTTAGCATTAAGAATATGAGTCTTGGAGATGGTAATTTATGAGGGAGTATCTACTTTGAACGCCTTTCGGTACAGATTCACACTATCACCCAAGCTTCCCTGGGTCTCTTTCTCGACAGCCTGCTCATAATGCTCTAATGCCGACTTGGGCTCTCTATGGTGAGCGGCAGCAGCAGCAGCTTGGGCACTGGTTTCATCCAGGCGACGGCCGTGCTGCTTTTCGCCGAGGTCATGGTACGTGTGAGGCTCAACCTCGTCGACGGCGTCCAGACTGGGATGACGTGCATGGGAGTGGGCAGACACGTCTGGTGCATTGCTTTTGTTACTTGTGGGAGCGTGGGATTTGCTCGATGATGAAGACGATGACGCAGTTGGGGCGGCAGGCACGGGGCCTTTGGCCTTTGAGCGAGCTGAGACTTCTTCCCTCCATTTCTGGCGGAAGGACTCGAGCTCTGCTTCGGTGTTATGGATGGGGTTGTTTTTGTTATTGTTATGGTTGTTGGAGTCCATTGTGGAGGTGGTGGATGGTGTGGCGGAATTAGTATGTAAAATCCGATGTCGGGCGGCGGCTCAAGCGTGCGATAGATTAGCGGTGTCAAGGTCGACGTACTCGCAGATAGTGGACGGCGGTGGGCAACTGGACAGCTGGACAACGGGGTCAAGCTAATGAGCGGAGGCAGGCCAGTCTAATACAGGCAGAGCACAGCCTGAGAAATGTCTAAGCGCAAGTGTATGCGAGATACGGCCCCCTATGACTCCCACCAAGAGAGTACAAGGGCGGTCGTCGTCGTCGCAGTCATCTGTGCAGCGCGATCTCGAGTCACTGCAATGACACACATGGGCGAAGTCAATGCCGCGCCACATCCGCGGCGGCATTGTCCGGTCATCACAAATCACAAATCACAAATCACATATCAATCTTCCATCTGATAACAAAAGTAAGAAAAAAAAGTGACTGGGGTGCGGGCGGCGCCTTCTCGGTTGGCCGCGGGTAAGCCGATTGGCGGTCCAGATTTTTGTAGCTCCGAGCTCATCTTTTTGGCTTGCATCACTACTTTCTCCTCTCGCTCTCTCCTCTTTGCCCACACCCTCCTCACCTCCCATCAACCCTTCTACCCCGGACCATGCGCACGCCCACTTTCTTGCGCTTTTGGGATTTCGAATACACTCCTCGCATTGACTCGAGGTAAATCCCCCCTTCGCGACACCACTCGCGCGGATATGGCGTCCACTACAACCGAGGAAGAGGTCCAAATGGCCGACCATGTCTCTCTTGTCCAGAAGATGCTGTCCGCCGTCACCGGCAGTGTCTTGACTTCGCTACTCGGTGAGTCTATACCACCTCTACAGCACAGTATTGCTGGGATCATAATGCCTCTGTCTATGTTCTTCCCTCCCTCCGCGCCGGCCCCGCTCCGTGTTCGGAAGGCGAAGATGCTATGATAACAAATTTGTACTGAGTACTGACTTGGACAGTGACCCCTCTCGATGTTGTCCGCGTTCGCCTCCAATCTCAAGCACACACCGCTTCCTCCAACGTACACTCTCGCAACTTTAGCGGAGTATCGCTCACCCAATTCCGCGACCTGCCCCCGAACCTAGGAATCTCGGCATGTTGCCGCGAAGTATTCTGGCTCAATAACAACGCTCCCTTTTGCGTTGCGGGGCCCACCATGGCCCCTCTCAACCCTGCTGATGCCGCCTGCGCTGTAGAAGAGGTGGAAAGAAGAACCATAAACAGTACGTGGGATGGATTGCGGAAAATTGCCCAAAATGAAGGGCCAAGAACGCTCTGGAGAGGACTGTCACCAACACTTGTCATGGCTGTCCCCGCCAATGTCATCTACTTTGCAGGATACGACTGGCTACGCAATGCTCAAGCATCTCCCTTCCGAAAATCAGTTCCAGATGCGTACATTCCCCTGGTGGCTGGAGCCACCGCCCGAATCCTAGCCGCTGTCGTCGTCAGCCCCATCGAAATGTTCAAGACGAGGATGCAAGCCACACATAACACCAACACAGCCGCCGGGCATTTCCGCGAGACAATGGACAGTCTGCGAGAGATGGTGGCTTCACAGGGCGTACGAAGTCTATGGAGAGGTCTGACATTGACTCTTTGGCGAGATGTGCCCTTTTCAGCTATCTACTGGTGGGGTTACGAATCTGCACGCAACCAAATCACCGATATTCGCGGAAGAGCTGAGGCTCGGCATGACGGCCTGGAATTCCGCATGGGTCGCGGGGAGGAAAGAATTCAACGACGAAGTCGATCACGAAGCCGAGAGAACCACACTGAAACTCTCGTCGACAGCTTCATGGCCGGTGCTACTTCAGGTGCCGTCGCCGCCTTTGTCACCACTCCGTTTGACGTAGGGAAAACAAGGCAACAGGTTATCCGACACTCTGGAGACTCAGCAGGTAGCAAAGCCAGCGGAGCTGCAGCCCAGGCCCTCCGACCCGAGGAGGGATCTATGGTCCGCCTACTGTGGCACATCTTCCAAGAGCAGGGAGCATCCGGCTTGTTCAAGGGCTGGGCGGCTCGATGCCTCAAGGTAGCTCCTGCTTGTGCAATCATGATAAGCAGCTACGAAGTCGGCAAGAAAATGGCCAACGAAATTAACGAGAGGCGAGAACGATGATGAAAAAAAGCTGAGGCAGATCGACAAATCTCAATGCTGCCTGCAGCTCGTATCTGTAGAAGCGCACATCACTGAACATACAGGGCGGCACTATCGTACGGCTGCTCCTACACACCCGTACATATTATTGCATTGATCGTCAGCATTCTCTTTTGGAGTATAGAGCACGGAATTCTACTCACGTCTTAGCATGGGAACGGCGTAATAAATGGAGCAAAAAGGGAGACGGAGATTGGGAAAACGGTGCGGCTTTTTGACACGATTTGCTTATAGAAAACCCCCCATCCAAACGCTTTCCCCCCCTTATCTGTAATGTATTGATACCAGCGCTTGCTTCGATTCAACTCAATGATTGATTTGGATTTTGTGCGACGCAAAATTATGTACTACTATACTAAATGAATACAAATAACTTGAAACTCTTCTAAGGATGTCAATCCGCATGAAGTGGTCATATATATCGTTTTTATCCTGCCTTCACTCTGCGCACGTATCTTGCACTCTTCCCAATATCTACACAAAAACAGACATGCACTAAGCGGAGTTGTATGAACTGTGTTACCTTGTCATATTGTGTTGTATCTCGATTAGATATAGAATATTTCGCCGAGTCTGGCTGAGTCTGGCCTAGGTCGTTGTTAGAGAGAGGATGTGTGTGGAGAAGGAGGGACAGGGACAGGGATCAAGGTGCTATGCTTCTGGCGTACAATGAAGAGAAAATATTCAAAGTGAAAAGAGTAATAGTATAGAATACTCTGCGTTATAGTCGTATAGGTATAGAGTTTGTCATGTTCACAATCACACACCACTTTTTATTATTTCTTCTCATGATTTGGATTTCATTTTTTGTGCATTATTTGAAGACATCGCCAGTCCAGTTCAGTTCTGAGCTAGGCTAGGCTATCAAAATCTTTGGTATGTCTATGTTTGTCGTATACACTTGCTCATTTTGTCAAGTTTCCTACCTCCTTCTCCCAGGCCAACTTTACCGCCTGGGCATCCCCCGACCGCGACCCCGTCCGCCGCCTAGCGCTCGCTGTGCTGCACCAGGGGGAAGCGGCCGGTTGGGAGCCTGAGGTTGCGCCGATTCTTGGTTCTCTGTAGTAATTATTAGTCACAGAGCTCTCTCAAATCAGTTGATAGAAACTCAGGGGCGCATACTTATCGTCTCGTCTACGCTTAGGATCAAGCATGCGGCCTCTGTTGCGGCCTGCAGAGCGTTGATCTTGACCAGACTAGGCTCCCAAACAAATCTCTCCATGTTGTTTCCAATGCCCTCGTTGACGAAATCAACACCTGCCCAGATGTTACCCTTCTTATGCTCTACGCGGAGTCGGTTAAGGATATCTGTTGCATCGATACCGGCATTGTCACATAGTTGTCGAGGAATGACTTCCAAAGCCTTTGCGACAGCCTTGATGATGGGTTGTTGCTTGTGCGGGACGTTTTTGTCGGCATAGTGATGTAGGTAAGAAGAGATTTCCATTTCGCACGCTCCACCTCCGGCAACGATATTTCGGTTCTTGATGGCACGCTTGACGATCATGATAGCATCGTGTAAGCTTCGCTCTACCTCAGCAATAAACTGCTCGGCGCCGCCACGGAGAACCAGTGTGCAGGTCTTCGCTTCGGGGCAACCCTCGAAGAAATTGAAGCGCTCACCACCGATTTGGCGCTCCTCGAAGGTCTCGCAGGTTCCGAGGTGCTTGGGCTGAATATCGGAGCAGGTCGACTGGATGCTGGCACCGGTGGCCCGGCATACGCGCTCGAGATCATCTGCTGCCACTCGTCCAGCGCAGAAGACATCTCGGTCCGCGAAGTACTGTGTTGCCAAATCGCCAATGGGAAGCTTGCTGAGAACTACCTTGGCTCCCGTCTTGTACAGCGCCTCCATTTTGTTGAAGATAATCTGCCACTCCGCGTCGACGATTGCTTGGTATTCCGAGACCTCTTCCACTCTAACTTCCGCATTATCCTTCTCGCTCTTAAGCTCCAATTCCACGTTCAAGCACACAATCTTGGGGTTCTTGAACGCCTTTGGCTGCTGCTCGAAACCTGCATATGAGAAAGTCTTCTTGAAGGCAACGCCGTTGACGAAGAGTGAATCCTGAAGAGCGCCACCAGTAATCTTCTTCATACCGATAAGTTTCTCATTCAGTTCATCCTGATCTAGAGACAGAACGGCGTCTACGACCATCTTTGTGAAGAATGCCGAGTTTCGGTGGATGAGCTTGCTGCTCATGGCAGTGGCGGCAAGCTTCTGTAACGTCTCTCGTTGGTTGCCTTCGGCGGTGTCTACGGCAATCTCCATGATCTTGTTCACAGCAATGTTGGAAGCTCTCCGCAGACCTTTAATGATGGTCTGGCTGCTGACACCCTGCTCCACATAGTCTTTAATCTCCTTTAATATTTCTCCTGCTAGGACGACTACAGATGTGGTTCCGTCGCCAACTTCGGCGTCTTGCGAGCGGGCGATGTCAGTGAGGATTCGAGCTGCGGGGTGGACAATATCGAGAAGCTGGGTCACTGTCAGCTGCATGCCTGAGAGCGTGAATTTTCATAATCTATGTACCTTCATAACGGTTGCGCCATCATTTGTGATTGTCTGCTTTCCATTCTCATCCACCATGAGCAAGTCCCCGCCATAGGGTCCGAGGGTGCCTTTTATCGTTGACTGTACCGCCAGACAAGCATTAATGTTTGATAGTACCTGGCCTCGACCTTGTGACTGATCGGTACCTTTGCAAGGTCAGCTTTGGTTCTATTCATTGTTGGGTTGCCTGGTGGGGTAGAAGCTTCGAGGAACTTACCCTCCTTCAACACAATAATCGTAGGTGTTTGGCCGCCGAACGACATGGTGGCGGTGTGAAATCAAAGCGAACTCCTGAGTCTGAGAGAAATGGTTCTGAAATATAACAACAAGCTTGCAAAAAGAGCCTAAAAGGTGTCCACGGAGGCGTGCGCAGCTGTGATGGCGTACCTCCAACGCGTTCCCAAAATTCTCCAGGCACGACCCGCGCCGGATCAACATTGCCCCGCGCCGCTTGGTTTGCCAAGGCCAGCCTCACCCCCGAACTTCAACCTTTCCAACGTCTCCGTCCTTTCTTCCATCCTGCTTCGGTGCATTGTACCACCTCTCTTCACTGGGCGCCTGTGAATACTCTTCATAATCACCCTCCTTTGCCGCGCACGCCGCGCGCTGTTGTAGTCGCTTGCGCTCACGCTGCCTCACCGCTCCGATACAATCGATATCCGACACAACTCCCTAGTCTCGTGACCTTCCGGCACGCGACTTCTGCTATTATCTTTCTTTACCCTCGCGCACTCCCTTGGTTGTAACTCGCTCTCTTGTCTTATTCTCCCTATCGATTCTCCAGCGATTTCATCATGCCAGCAAAGACTTTATCAAAAAAGGTGAGCCCGAGAAATACCTCCCCTTCGCATATGAAACGATATTTAATGCCGGAGCAGTTTTCACCAACTCCGACACATCCGGCTTCAGACGACATCTGTCTGTCCCTCAGGGACCGCAATTCCAGAGAGTCTGTCGCGAAGCAAATATCCATACCTGAAACAATAACAGCCCTGGATAATTACCCGCCACTGCTTCGCATTCCGTCTGAGATCCGGCGCGAAATCTTTAGATACGTCATCCCATCATCCACCAGGCGATTTTTACTCTACACCGACTGTGATACCACTGTTATCAGTAAGAAATGGAATCGCAAATGCCGGCCCCATCCTGACAAGCTGACTCTCGACATCCTTCGAACTAATCGCCTAATCTATCATGAATGTCTTTCAATCATGTACTCGGAGAATTTATTCCATTTTTACGCATTTAACTACCTGCCTGTGCTAGACTTCATCCGACACTTAAGTCCAGAGGCCAAGAGCCTTGTTCGGAAGGTTCGACTCACCCCCCTCACGGACAACCAGGATGAACCGCAAACCAATCATGATACTTTTTGCACCGTTGTTCACGACTCTCTACCAGGATTGAGCGAATTACAAGCTGATCCAGTTGTATTTTTCTGAGGACCTCAAATGGAATCGATTGTATGCGCTATGGGGCTCATTTTCTTGAAGGACTGAAAACCTCAAAAGGCAGACCGATGTGCAGATGTGTAACTTTTCTTTTCAGGATTTCTCGGTCATGTGAAGCTCCGCATGCTAGCGGAGATTGTTGATGAAAGAACAGACGGGTTGTAATACTGAGGATGCTGATCGCATGCTGTTGAGTTCTGCAAGGATGAATGTGCGTCTTCCCGGCCTTTTATGATCATGTCGGTCCGTGTCTGGGGTACGACCCGGATCTGTGCTGGAAAACCCCGCCTTAAGTGGAAAAGGGAGCCATCATTCCGACTGTGTAATGGGCATCCAACGGATTCCGAGGACATTTCTTTTGCTAGGCAGGCGTTCCTAGACATGTTAGATTTCTTGGGGTTATTCCTGGACTCCACGTACATATACCACCGTGTGCAAGACATTTCATTCGAGTATAAGTGTTCCTCTCCTTTTGTCACTCTACAAATTTCTTGGCGCAGTCCAGCTGTCATCTCCCTTTCTCATTCCTGCGAATTGTCTGCACAAGTCCACGAATCTTTCCCGCTCGAGTCATGAATCGCCTTCCCGCTTGCATATAGTCCGATCCCACACACTGCGGCTCCAAGCCCAAAGATCCCGATATTCAACACAGTCAATGCCCTCTTCTTCCAGTTCTGGCCGTATTTCCCTTTATTCGGGTAAAGCCAGAAGATGCCACTCATCCCATAGGTGAACCAGCTAGCGAACAAAGACGAAATGAGGGCCAGCAGGTTATTGAAATTCGGGATCGATTCAGCAATAATCCACGCAATAAGCCAGAACGTGAATGTTATTCCGGCCCAAGATCCAATGGACAGGAATGTGCGCTTGGACATGTGCTTAGTCCCTCGGAAGAGCCGGACGTAGACATATTTACTGGCTACATGACCATAGATGACTCCGGCCAAGAGGATCTAAACCCATGGTTAATAATGCCGAACTGGCTGGATGCAATGGAACTGCAAAAGGCCCGACTTACGGTAGGCAAAGCTATACCATAAGCAACTTTCATAACCACATTGCCGGTACTTGCTAACGCGGGGCTCTTCACATCAGCGCCGGCGTACCTGTACACTACGACCGCAACCACAAGATACATGGAGACATCGGTCGCTTGAAGCAAATACAAAGCTTTTGGGAACTCGCTCGGATCGCGGAACTCGGAAATGAAAGAAAAGAACGCTACGTGTCCTGCATACGCGAAGATTATATTTGTCACCGAGAGAAATGCAGCGGCGAAACTGGTGTCCACAGTCGCTGAGATGTGTAGATTTGGCGCTGGGTTGACGCCTAGACCGATCATGGTTATTAGGACGGCGGCGCAGATGGATATAAATGCTGTATTTGCTTTAGTCTTTGTAACATCTATCAAGAATGGATGATACTGAGACTTACATGCAATACTCAGATACGACACTTTCTGTAATGTCCTAGGTAAAGTGAAGATCCAGAGTACTATGAAACCGATGACACCCCATGCGATAGTGCAGGTTGCGTGTCCTGTAATGGCGTTCATGGCGATTGTGAAGGTTAGGATGTGGCTTCCCATAGTGAAGATTAGGAAGATGGTTTGTGCTGCTCCGCCGATTTCTCGACCGACGGGTCCGAGTATGACTTCGAAAGCGTCGGCGAGATTATGAACCTTTATAGAGCCAATTATCAGTTACATTATGTTAGGAGCAGAATAATTTAGAAAGGTGCTTACGTGTGGATAGGCCATTTTATATTGTCCGAGTACGTAGCCGGTGTATGTTGCTATGATGCCGAGACTGAGAATTAGGATTATTCCTGGGACCATGCCGATTCTCGCGAGAAGGGAGGGGAGCGAAAGGATGCCTAAAGAGATGGTTTCTGCGATCATGACTGCAATATGTTAACCTCTCTGTTCATCTATTCAGTGGTCTTTTAAGCACGTACTAAAAGCGGCTTGCCTGACATTACTTCAGTCAGCTTTGACTTCTACAATATTGTGGTTATAACATTACTCACCACCACCTCAATGTTCTATACTTCACTTCTGCGTCCGCTTCGTCCCCAAATGGATCTCCTTTGTCGGCCCATGAGCGTCTTCGCCTAACTTCTGCGTTCCACTGTGGAGGTGCACCGCGAGGGTCTTGTTTCTCAACGTCTCTGTCCCCAGCATGGCTGTTAGGCTTCTCGCTCTCGTACGAGGGCTTGCTTTCGACTTGGTCTCCCGGAGCCATCGGCGACTGGGAGGAGATGGACTGCCGCATACTGTGGAGTATTTATAGTATCTCGGATCGAAGCAATGGCAGCCCGAGGAGTAACCCTTTGCTTGCCGGCTTACGGGTGCTTGATCAATTGATGGTCTTGTAGTGTCGGAAGTGTCAGGTCCATCTCGACAACCATAAGTAGATGGCTATCCTTAGTCCGTGACGTAGACGTCACTTGACATTATGCCAGTACCGTGAAATTCCATCGCTCCTCTTGCACCTCTCTAAGCTTCCTCAAAAACCCCAGCCTCTCACTGTTGTAGCATTACTATGCACGTACGTAATTCATCATAGTCCCATGTCCAAGCGTCACTCTTTGTGTGGTGGCGTCGGCCAAGCACTGCGAAGCTTTTACGATCTGCGCGGCTGTGCTTGGTTACGATCGACGGTGCAGAATTGGCTGTAATCACAATGGTCTTACTCGTGCTTTTCTTTTGTGGCGCGTCGATGTTGTTCGCTTGAGCGTAGGTGCATATGGTTTGTGTGGGATGCGGAGGCGGAGTGTTGGTGACGTCAGATCGGATAACGGCTATGCAGGAGGTTTCAACTCGTCAAGTCCGTAACTCCCATATATAAAAGCATATGGAATGTTATGGATAGCGCCGAGATCAAATTATGGTGAATTTGCCTTGTGATTGCTTTTGTAGTATGAAGAGTGGTTTTCTTTATATCTTCAGACTAAAAATTGTGTTAATGAAGGGATAATACGTAATTTTCAATAAAATTGATACAAGTAAATCCAAAAAAAGAAAACTAAAACTGGATCACATCCTCTTAATATTCTTTGAAAAGGTAGCCGAGAAAAAAGACTTTGCCTTATTTGAAGTTTGTTTTGCTATTTCGAAAGTTGGTTTTGCAACGGATGCCGAAGTCAAGGTAATGATGGTGCCTCCAGGTTTTTTAAGTGTAAGAGGGATCTTCATATTTGTCTTAGGAATTACCACAAGGGGTGATCTATACTGGGAACTTGATGCATATTTGTAAACCAGTCATTAGGCATTAGTTTATACATAGCCTCTCGGTGGTTGCGGAACAGTTACGGACATGTCTCGGCAATAGAAGAGTCGACGCATCCCCATATCAAACCTTTCCAATTATATTCGTCATGCCCTGTTCCTTTCCTTCTACATGAGAACCAGACGACTAATTAATCTTCAACAAAGTCTAAAATGCAACGATGATGCTATCCGGTGCTCCCGAGCTCGTAATACCGCGGCTTGTAGTGGACAACAGCGGAGGTGGGGATGTGGGGGAAACCTCCAATCCCAACCCGGGGAACTCAAATCAAGCTTAACCACTTCTGAATGGTGTGCATCATCTACACTTGAAGCTTAGCCTCCACACCTCCACTTACCGAAATGTTTACCGGCAGGCTTGACTACCAGAAAGATCGCAAACCTACAAATAGATCTTTTGCTCTGCTATTCATGAATTTCGAAGCCTCATGAATTTGCACCTGCCAACTTTGGTGCCGGCTTGTTGAGCTTGAAAATGACGAGCCTCATTCCCATCATCGTCGCCTTGGGCGCGGTTATCGCAGCATACACCTTCTTAAACGGCCCACTCAAGTCCGTTCCAGGACCATTCTTTGCCCGCTTCACGCGTCTATGGATGGTCTACCATTCTCGTAAAGGCGACATGCACACCACCATGATCGATCTCCACAACAAATACGGTAAACTTGTCCGCACAGCCCCAAACGAAGTCAGCATCTCGGATCTAGCCGCCATCAAAACCATCTATGGCGCGGGCTCCAAATTTCGAAAAAGCGACTGGTATTCGGTGTGGCAGGGTCATCGCAAGTTTGATCTATTCGGGGAACGAGATGAGAAGGTGCATGGGAAGCAGAGAAGACTTGTGAGCAATGTCTACTCGCTAGATCAGTTGAAGAAGATGGAAACATATATCGACAGAACCTTGAAACTGTTTTTAGAGAGATTGGGTGATGATGATGTTGGTGGGAAGGGGCGGCCAGTGGATATTGGAAAGTGGGCACAGATGTTCGCGTTTGGTATGTAACAATTTTCTTTACGGGCGACCTTATATCAAGGTTTAACAGTACGTGTAGATGTTATCGGGGAGGTAACATTTTCTCGTCGCTTTGGCTTCCTTGCTACTGGCAAAGATGATGGATCCTTCGCCGCCATCGACTCCGCACTGGTATCCGCATCTTGGATCGGACAAGTATCCTGGCTCTATTGGCTGCATGACCTTTGCATGCCTATAATTGGAAACTGGTTAGGCGTCAACAACCGCAATGGCAGCCTCCGTCAATTTGCAGCAAAAGAATGCGAAGAAAGAAAAGTCCGCGGAAGCGACCACCGCGACATGCTTGGAGCGCTGATGGATGTGCATGTCCAGAAGCCAGAAGAATACAACGAAAACGGGGTCCTGAGCATGGCGAGTAGCAATATCTTCGCCGGTAGCGATACGACTGGAATCAGTATTACTGCAGTGCTGTTCTATTTGTGCAAGAATCCAAAGTGCAAAGAGAAATTGCTTCGCGAGATACAAGAAAAACTTCGAGAGAACAATCTGGACGAGACTGAAAACGTGCCTTTTAAGGTTGGATTTTCAATGCCGTACTTACAAGCTTGTATCTATGAAGCACTGCGAATGCATCCCGCCGTGGGAATGTCGCTCCCAAGAGTTGTACCCCCTGATGGTTTTGAGACTAATGGAACGTTCTTACCAGCTGGAGTGAGTAATCCATATCGTCTTCAAGATATTCGACTGATTGAGCAAATCTAGACTATCATTGGGGCGAATGCCTGGGTAATCCATAGAAACAAGGAAGTCTTCGGCAACGACTGTGACGTCTTCCGACCTGAGCGATGGCTTGAAGGAGATAGGAGTCAGATGGGTGGGTTCTTACTCAACAACTTAATCCGCTCTCAAATCGCTAACGCACATAGATCGATTCTTCTTTTCATTCGGCGCTGGAGCCCGTACATGCATTGGTAAAAGTGTGTTTCTAGCAATCCTTCAACCTTCACAAAGTTCTGCGCTAACTATGCGCTAGACCTGAGCCTGATAGAAATTACAAAACTCGTGCCGTCATTGTTACTGCGCTATGATATCGAGCTTGCAAACCCTAATGAAACACCGAAGCAGAACTGCTGGTATGATGTTTTTAATGAATATCTTGTCCTATGACGTCGAAGCTGATCAAAAACAGGTGGTTTGTCAAACAAGAAGGTATTGATATGAAGTTTAGGCCAAGGGAGTCAAGAGTGGACAGCCCGACGGCTGCATAAGGTACTGGAATGGAGAAGCGAACAAGTGACTAATTTGGCTAATCATGTAGCTGATATTGGGGGTAATCGGAAAATGTAAACTGTTGCTCACATGTATCAAACTTGATGATATATATGGAGGGAAAAAGCAATGAGAAGCATTAAAAGGAACCTATTATGTCCTTTTAAAAAACCATACACTAAAGTTATT
The DNA here is from genome assembly GCA_028476805.1 of Acrocalymma vagum. NCBI lineage: Eukaryota > Fungi > Ascomycota > Dothideomycetes > Pleosporales > Acrocalymmaceae > Acrocalymma > Acrocalymma vagum. The sequence continues at coordinate 352,068 of JAQGEP010000020.1, forward strand.
CGTGTGGTACTTAGATATTATTTATAAGCGATATAAACTTCTCTTAGTGAATGAATAAATGAATGTATTGTGCTAATCTGCCAAAAAAGAAAACTACCCAAGCTAATTATTCGGCGTATAGAAAAGCTAGCTATGTTCAATTTGGCCTCGCAAGTGTATTTTAGGAAGACTAAATGACTTTCCCCAAGAATCATTTCGAAAAGAGTTCATTAAAAACAGAACTGACGACCTTCAGTTGGATTCACCATCTTCAAATCAATAAAACCAAGGTAGTTCCAATAGTCTTCCTGAACACCTTCTCCATCGACAGGAACGTTCTCGGAGGACTTAGCAGTCCAATACGCACTCCCTTGAGTGTACTTCCCAAAAGTATACAATCCAGTATTTAAGTTCTTTCTGCGGTTCGCGAATTTGTTGTTAGAAGCTGTTTGAATCGACCACTCTCCAATAAATACCGGGAACTTGCCATCTCCAGCCGAAGCTTTTGCATCAGAGCAAATATCGGCAGTGACAGTATCAGAGTTTGTAGGACGCCCGGGAAGTAGTAATTGTGCACATCGAAGACGAGATTAGTGCTTGCATGGAATTTAGACGACCAATAAGCTTCCCCTTTGAAGCTACCTTGGAACATGATAGGAATCTTCGGGTTCACAGTAGCAGCTCGCGTAATTGTAGCTTTAATGTATTTCAGGACCCAATCAGCTCCATTTTCTGTCAGAGCAGAGGGAATCCCGAACGTAGAGAAGTTGTGGTTGTCGACGGGTTCGTTGATAGGAGCGATTATGTATGACTGTGGTGTTCCGGAATTCTGCACGTATTGAAGAGCCGCTTCGAAGACGTTTAACGAGTAGTCGAAATTTATTTGGTTGTTGAACCAGTTGAAATGGCCTTCGGCTTCCCCGAATCCCATGCCGTTGACGCCGCCTGGGAGTGAGTGGATGTCGATGATGGTGTGCCTATTGTGCTTTGTAATAGCGTACTGAGAGATAGACTTCAGGAAGAACACTTGGTTTCCCGTGTATAGTGCCCTTCCCGGAACTTGAACCCACGCAGCATACGTGGTTGGAATTCTGCGTACAGAAACCCCATTGGATGCAAGTTTATCAATGTCTGCCGGCTGGATATAGGTGGCATAACGTCTTTCTAGGATAGGACCGCATTCAGAACCAAGTTCGATACAACAGTTCCATTCATCGAGTGTGTTGCCGCAGTTTTGGCTCCAGAAAGTGGGGTCTATGACTGCTTCTTGAGCAAGCCATCCTCCTAGGTTGACACCAGTGGCTTGGAAAGGTTTCCAGTTGATGTAGTCAACTTGGCGTTTTGGATGAGGTCCAGCTGAAGCTGATAAAAAGAGAGACCAAGCGAGGATGATAGCAGCACCTAGACTTGGGGTTACCGGCACCATTGTTCAGCATTCTTTTTTTTTTTTTTTGATGTTGTGATGAATTAACAGTATGATTTTTTGGAAGTGAGTAACGACACCTTTATTGTCTCCAGGGCTCTGCAATGTGAACTTTGAAGTTTAGTGTATACATCATCATTCCAGTTACGGTCTACATTCTACAATATGCAAGGGTAGTAAAATCTGGGGAAACCTGGGGAAGTGGGGCCGACGTAAACTGACCCATGTGCAGTTAATGTTCGAGCTTCGGTGTAAAAATGTCCCTTCATCTCAATTCTCCTTCCTGAAATAATCAGCCACCATTAATGCCATATGTGAAGATGCTGTCATCATGTATGCCTTTGCTATGGTTTTACGCAGGCCTCCACATCCCGAATTACGAGCCCAGTTCAGGCTGTTGGATACTAAGTGAGTATTCGGTGCATCAGGCCCCGAAAGGATTCGTCTCCTATTTTCTATATGCTTTGAGAAAGTAATGGTCGGGTGAGAGCACGATTCCATGCTACCACAATCGAACATAAACGAAGGTGTTGCTTCTGAATAAGACTCTTGATCCAACCGTGATTTCATTTCTTTTCAAGGTTACTTATTTCAAAATTCCGCTGTCATAACACAACCAAATGGCTAAACTAGCAGTCTTTATGTCACGCATTTTCTCTAACCATAGGAGGTATGGTTCCATTTGAGCTGTCTAATATTTAATGTACTAAGTGGGCCTAGGCTTTGTCTTTGGATATGACTCCGGAATCATATCATCAACTCTGCCCCAGCCGCACTTCATAGACTACTTCGAGAAACCAGCTGACGATGTGGCTGGTGCTATTGTCTCATCCTTCCCTGGTGGTACAATTCTCGGAGCGTTGACGATCGGCTTCAAAGGAGACAGACTTGACCGGAGGAAGTCAGTCTTCGTCGGCGCCGTCATATCGACATTGGGACGCGCCCTACAAGCTGGGGCGGTGACTATAGTATGTTGATTGCAGGACGGGCAATCGCTTGCATTGCCGTTGGAAAGCTCACTGTGATGATTCCAATGCATGGTGCTGAGGTATCCTCGTCCAAGTACTGAGGCATCATGTCTGGCCTTTTTCAATGGACACTGAGTTGGGGTTTCTTTGCCGCCCAGTGTTCGGATATGGTTGTACCTTCCATGAAAACGCATTTAAGTGTACGTCTACGCCAATCGCCAGCACACATTTTCAAGGGGCTTTGCTAACAATCTGAGAGCGATATCCTCTTGCTTTTTAATGTTCCAAGTGTTATTCTTGCTATCGGCATTTGGTTCATTGCCGAATCACCAAGATGGTTAATGGAATGCGATCGCCATGAAGATGCCAGGCCCATCTTGGAGGAAGCACCTCCTCAGTGCTGGCGTTCAAGCATTCGGCCAGCTCCCAGGCATCAATATCATTAATTACTACTGCAAACACGTCATTTCACCGTCGCCACTTAATTTCCCTAGCCACTCACTAAGCACAACTTCACCTTGACGAACACTTTCACCTACCCACACAAACAAACAAACTTAAATTTATCGTCCTATATAATTAGTTTTATTTCACACTCCTTTCACCCTAAGACGCCGACGGGCCGCCAGCTAAATAGCTCAATGGAAGAACGCCTCACTCTCAAAATCCGCAAACCTACCCATCCCCGGGGTGTTAGCGCTTCGCAGCACGCCGGGGGTGGTACGGGTTCCCCTGCCACTGCCCCAAATCCGCAAAAAATCGAGGAAGGTTCTGAGCGCAAAAACAAAGCTGGTGTGAAGGAAAGGGAGGCCGATAGATCAGGCGTCTTAGGGAGCAAGGCCGCTTTAAAATTTTTGCCGATGGGTTCGAATGAGTTTGTTTTGTGCATTTTGTGCGTATTTTTATTTTTATTTTTTGGTTGGGTTGATCGGTCAAGGATATACACGTCGTTCTGAATCGATAATACCACTTCTCTCATGATCATCGGCATCAGCGGGAGTTTGTCAAGTGTATACTACTATTGGTTTTGGTGTTGCTTGATCGTATTGATCATATCAAGCCGTTGTTATTCTCTGCCGTTGGTATGGGGCTGTCGTTAGTCGTCAACGCACTCTCTCAGCATTTCGATTCCGAGAACTAGCATCAACTCCATGCAATGGTCGCGACGGACTTTGTCTTCTCCCTGTTCTTCACCATGATGGGAATTGTCAGCTGGGCGTATCCTGCCGAGACTTTTCCTCTCTCAATTCGCGCAAGAGGGACCTCGCTCTCAGCCTTCACGAATTGGTCGCTCAATCTGGTTTTCGCACAAATTGCTCCGATTTGTTTGTCGAGCTTAGGGTTCAAGGTTTTCTGTGCTTTCTTCGTTTTCAATTTGGTAGTAGCAATTTGTTACACCGTCTTTTCCCCCAAAACCAATGGAAGCACTTTGGAGCAGCTTGATGACCAGCTTGTTCCGCACGAGCTCAAGGACCCAGTGGCGGCAGAGATCGCAAGAGAGAAGGAGACGATTACTCATGGAACCGTCGTTCGAGTAGAGTAACGGATCAAGCTTTTCGCGAGCAAAGAATTAGGAAAAGTTATCTTTGTGCGTAACTTGAATTCGGGAGACAAACAGATCACAATTACCAGAACGGGGTTGTTCGGGATAATTTAGGAATATTTTAAGTGTCCGACGGTGGTAAATAGAATTCTGTGAATGCTGTTAGAGCTTAATCATTTCATCGCTTAGATTATCTTAAAGCGATTTTGTGCAGATTCGCGGAAGTGATGCATTGACGTTCAGTACAGAATCTCTTTTCAGTGATCAAGAAAATGGTCACAGAGAGATAAGACCGCAGTGGTTCGAGTTCCTCTTCGTCCTCATTTCCCCACTATGACTCCGACCGTGGAAAGTTGTTCAGATATATATGGCTTAACTGCTCAGTCTTTTCAATTCTCTATTGCTAGCTCTGTTAAGCTACATAATCTATAACTAATTATACCATCATGGTTATATTTGGTTCAACTTCACTTGTACACTTGTCTTTTACTGCACCTTTAATGGTTCTGGATTCGATAAATACCGCAAGGTGTAGGTTTTGGAAAAACCTACTCACGAAGATAAAGTGCCGGACTCGCTAAGCAAAATACTCCTTACAAGCACTTTCTTGAACATTGCGGGACCACAGAACGCCCAAATAGATAACAGCTCAGCAACTGCTTTTCAGAGAAGCTCAATAGTTTCGACTACGACAGCTTTTCCCCGGGCCTGTTCGCAAGCGGAGAGAACGAGCCGAAAGCAACGAAGATGAGTAGCTCAGCAATAGAAACTTCTTCCTCTTGGTGATAAATATACATCCGTTATTCGCAGATATTCAAAAGAGATGTGAAAGAAATTTTCGATACAGTACAACATAACGCATAAGATGAAATCTCTCTTACTCCTGCATCTCAAAAAACACGGGTGAGACTAATAATCCATCCAATCCGGAGTCCTAACATCGCTCTCCCGTACACCACCCTCCCACACCCTACAAAACCTGCAACCTCCTCAACCCCCACCCAACCCCATAGAAAACCGACGCCCCAATACAAGCCAGCAGCGGAACCCCATAAACCCCCAAGCCAATCATAATCCCCTGCTCAAAGAACCCCGTAGCAACCCACTCAGGTCGTTTCCCCTCTTTAATTTCCTGCGTAGCGACATGCAACATCTGGTTCGCCTTCTTCAAAGACGAATCGTGCGAGGACAAGACACATTGTATATCTGCATTCGAGGCTGGTGGAGAAGCAGATATGAAAGCTGGAGCCGGCCGAGAGAAATGCTGCGCGTTGTAGCGATTCTGTACGTCTATGATGTGGAATGCAGGACTCTCTGGCCCGAGGAGCAATCGATATGGGATGTGGTTCACAAAGGAGACATCTGCGTTGACGAACTGCGAAAGATACTTCCCACCCGCCGGCGTTCCAAAATGGTACGCAGCAGCCAGTCGTTCTTGAGGCTCCAAACTCTCGTCGATCATGCCGATAGCATGCTCCAAAGATGTAATCGCCGATATGCAGAAGATAGGATACTGGAGCTTCGATGGAAGACTTGCGATATCTGATAATTCGATAATGGCTCCGTTGTCACCTTGTGTGATGACGCTTGTTTTCCAATTCTTGCTTTTTGTAACACCGTTTAAAGTCTTGATGACGTGCGAGGCTTTCTTCTGTGCTCCTGCGATGGCAGAGCCATTCCCGTTTGGCATTTCATTTGCGCCTGCGAGGTAGCGAATTGTATTCTTCAACACGAGTTCAGAGAAGTCTTTCCTGATGTATTCATTTACGAGAACGAGGTCAGGCGCGTAGGGCGATGTTCCGCCGAAGGCGAAGCGTGCTGCTACAAGGTGTTGAGCTGCGGTTGCAAGGTCGGCTGTGCGATCTACTATGGCGATTACGCGGCCTCCTTGAGATACTAGTTGCGAATATATCGGTTGGAAAGACGATCTTCCATCTTGCATAACCTGCAAACACTGTGCTAGTATCTCAGTAGAAGGCCTAGACGACACGATAGCAAACATATCCGATTCCAGTGCCTGCGGTAGCAAAGTCCGGAGAAGCGATGGAAGCGTGTGTAGGTTATTTTCAAGCTGGATTAACAAACCACACAAGTCAGCCCAATCACAACTTTGTCAAAGGACGCAAAGGGAATACCAAATACAAACATACCTTCACAACCACACAATTCCCCGCCGCAACCGCCGCCGCCAGCACCGAAACCAGTGAGAAAAACGGAGTATGTCGCTCCAACGGCTCCACATACACGACACCCCAAGGATCCCTCTTATCCGCTGCATTCTTCCCATTTGCGACGCGGTACTCCTCTTCGAGATCTTGTTGCGGATGTATCGACTCAAAGTGTTGTTTGGCAATGTCCAATGCAAGCGCTACTTCGAGCACCGCTTCCTCGGGCGATACGCGGGAGTCTTGTCTGATTGCGTTTTGTATCACTGTATTATTATTCCGCAGGACATCATGCAAGAACTTGAGTTGTTTTTGGCGGAAGAACGGGTTGTGGCAGCGGGCTGTTAGGGCGGTGGCTTGGAGGGCGGAGAGTGTGGTATCTGTTGCGGAGGACATTTTCGCGTTGCAAAGCCAACAATGCTCGCTCACGAATTTGATAACTTGAAAAGAGGATGTTTAGAATATGATATGAGGAATTTGAAATTGAAATCGAATTTCCGAAGTCACATAATGTTTGATTATTTTTCCTCCCGGGTATCCGTACGGTATCTTGGTCGGAAAAGAGCTAAATCATGTCGTTGTCGGGAACTTCCCCCACATCCCGCCACTCCACTCCTTTCTCCTTCCCCACACCACACCTCCGCCCTCCTAGTCTACGCACTAACACAACACAACTCCCGAACACACAACCAAACCTTGTAAGCACCGACACCAAAGTGCGACACGAAAACCTCACAACCTCGCAATAACATCCATCGAACTCTTCTCCTTGTCCATTTCCATTCCCATTTCCTCTTCATCCCATACCTCCACCCTCACCTCACCTCTCCCCAACCCAACTCAAAATGTCCACAACAACAACAACCACAACGACCACAACAACTCCCCCACAAACCCTCGCAACCCTCC